>CM063505.1:113608699-113611199 GCA_032207245.1 Pardosa pseudoannulata | reverse complement strand
TATTTTAAAACACCATACATATATGTATATATATATATATATATATATATATATATATATATATATATATATATATATATATATATGTGTGTGTGTGTGTGTGTGTGTGTCAGGATTTAAATTGTAGATTAATTTTAAAAGATTTTAACTAGGAATTCTGTACTGAGAGTGACGCGGCGTGATGAGTTAGCCACATAAATACTGCAGTTATCTAGAGCAGAGAGCAGTTTGCACATTCCGCGGACAGAGCTGTGGCTACCCGAAGCAGCCAAGCCTGCCTTTGTTAAAAGTATGGCGCCAATGTGATACGCCATTGAAGATGATTGTCGAGTAGTATGGTTTGAGATTTGAATAAAGGATGAAAATGATGTCAGGACTCTGTAGTGTCGTTTCGTAGAACGTGTCATATATATATAAGTCTAAACTCTTCTGCACAACATACGGTGCAATCTCTCTTTTACCTTAGGAGTGCCCCAGTGTTTAGTTCCCAAGAATTCTTGGTCCTCAATTTATCTACCCATTGAAAGGATGAAAGGATGAGTCAACATTTTCCAGCCTCAGATCAAACCTCGGATTTACGTCGTGAGAGAGCGGAGCAATACCTCATCGCCACTGAACTTTACCCACAAATACAGGGTGGTCATAAAGAAACTTTGCTAACATCTACACTTCTAGTATCCATTTCGGTTAACCGATCTACGTGAGATTTCAAATATAGTTATTTGAAAATATGCGCTTGAGATTCTTTGAATGGCAACACAGTGGTACTCAAGTTTATAGTTACAGAAACTCATAAATATTGAACAACAACGCCTACTTTTCCAGTCGCAAAATGTTAAGCGTATGCTAAAACCCTAAATAGCATTGGAACGTTTTCGATATGTCTAAAAACGGATGTGTTATGCATGTACAACAAATAGTTCTGATAGCCGGCCAACAAAACACGATCTGGACTCAAGCAGAAAATTTGCATATGACTGAGTCGAGATAGAATCACAGAAAGCTGTTCACCAGATATTCAGCGTAGGAAACCAGTAAAATGCCAGATAAAATGGTATACCAAGTCATCATTCAGGAATTCTCACATGTCGACGAAATGTCTCTTCCTGTGAAAGTTTGTGGGGAATTGATAAAACTGCATTATCAAAATGGAATGAACACCACGGACGCTTCACTTGTTTATCACCGAAATCATTTCCAAGGAAATGTTCCATGTACTCAGCAAAATGTGCTCGATTTAAAGCACAAATTTGAAGATACGGGCTGGACCTGTGATAAACAGCGCTTCGTTTGGCCAAGAGTTTCTGTGAACTTTGTTACAGAGGCGCATCAACCAGTGATTGCAAAACACAGGGAAACTGTAAGACGCACAGAGGCTGTTTTGAATATTCCGAAGCCAACGATTGCCAAGCTACTGCGCTTGGTACTCCACATATTTCCCTACTGTTTCCAGCGCGGTACTATGTTGGAGCCTTGGGACCCACAACTACGTTTGGACTTGTTCCTGTTATTTTCTCTATAAAAAAGCGTCCAGAGTGATATATTTTTCCTAGTCTTTCTTAACCACTTGATAGATAGCCTTCACTGAAAACTCTGCAGATTGTGTAGCAAAACCGTTTTACACCTATGCAATAATGTCTTTTAATAATGATTTAATGTTTTCCAATATCCGACCCCGTAATATATTTGGCCTGTTTTCATTTGTTTCCGAAATACAAAAAGTCACTTCTTACAAGCTCAAAGAATGGAGAAAATTTGGCAAAATTTAATTGTTCTTTCTCTAAAGGAAATTATTCACACTGTTAGCCTTTAAGTACATAGTAAGGATCAATTACTACACATAATCAATTTTATATAGATATTTAGATTACTTTTAAAAATAATTTATCTTAATTAAGTTACTTAAAATCTCATTTTTTTTAGAATTTGATATTAACCTTTCATTACATTTTATCGGTTGTGCAGTCAATTAGAATAAAATAACTTTTTGTTGTTTGTTCTCAGACGAAGTAAAAAAATTTTTGATTAACAAATATATGACTTTGTAAAGGGAGTATTACTATCCAAAACATTTTAATTAAAGTACAAAGAACTAAAAAGTATTATAAGTTTTATTGGTACTATAAAAACATAATTTGAAGGCAGATCAACGGAAACATGAAAAAACGGGTAAAAAGATAGGATGATTAATCAAAATTTGAAAGAGAGTTTTAGGTGCAACTAAAAAGAAAACATTCCTAAATTTAATAAAAATTTAATTAAATGTAAATTTAAAGTACAGGAAAAAACTTTTTAAGTAGAAAAATAAAGTAAATGAAAAGACCACTTTGACAAAAAATACTCATAAGGATAATTTCATGAAAGTAACACATGAAATTTCTAAACTATCATTAAATTATGCTAATTATTTTTTGAATTTATTTCTGTATTTAGGTGATTGCAAACATTTTTTAAAAGTGATTAAAAACGTTAAAATACACAGAAGCAATATAAGCTTTCT
>CM063505.1:113598699-113603699 GCA_032207245.1 Pardosa pseudoannulata | reverse complement strand
GATATATTTTAATATAAAAAAGAACAAACTATGTTTTATTTTGCTCTTAATTGCAGCTTTGTGTGAAGATTCTTACTAAAGAACACAACATGGCGTAGTCATGATGAAATATTTACTTTTCATATAGTAATGGATATTTGTCTAAAGTTATCTAAATATATTAACTTACATGAATAAGTATTCGAAGTCATGTTTTTGATAGATTGATTAGTGTATATATATATGCTCAGTGTATAACTACCAGTAGTATTCACTATTGCAATTGTTATTTTGTTCAACAGATCGCACCACCAATCTTTTTGTATTCCATTCTTTTTCATCTTGATGTAAAAGATTTAGTTATGATGGAAGTTCTTTCTTGTAAGTGGTAGACGCATTAAGGTGTCTTTTATTACTTCTCTTTTTTCTATTTGTGTGAAATATTTTTCTATGTTTTATTTGTGTTAATTGCAGTTTGTGTGAAGATTCATACTAAAGAACAAACATGGCGTAGTCATGATGAAAAATTCTTTTTATATGTTATGGATATTTGTCTAAAATTATCTAAATGTATAAAGTACATGAATAAGTATTCGAAGTCATGTAAAAAACAAGATTTTTGGTGTATTATGTTCAGTGTATAATTACCAGTAGTTTCAATGAATTGTTATTTTGTTCAACAGATTGGCATCAATGTTTTTGTTTTCATTCTTTTTTATTTTGCTGTAAAAGATTTAGTTATGATGGAAGTTCTTTGTTTAAGTGGTAGATTAATGTCGTTTATTATTCTTTTTTGTATTTGTGTGAAATATTTTAATTGTAATTACTGTTATGTGAATTTGTGTGTTCATATAAAGAAAAAAGTAGTCATGATGAAAATTTTACTTTTTATAATTATGGATTTGTTAAAATCAAATTATTAATTCACACTGAAAATATTGAATCATGTTAAAAAAAATTTTTGTGTGTTTATGTTCTTATAAAAGAATTCAAGCACAATTGTTATTTTGTTAAAATCTAAATGTTTTTGATTCTTTTTGAGTGTAAAGTTAGTTAGTGTCTTTGTTTAAAAGTGAGTAGAGATTAAGTTCTTATTTTCAATCTTTTTTTATTTTGTAACAATCAAAATTCTTTCTTTCCTTTGAAAAAATTAAGTGTGTGTTTTGTTAAGAAATTAAAAAGAATTAAAAATTATTGATTAACAAGAAAGTGTAGTAAAATTACTTCAGATGATCAATTTTGGTAATTACGTTTAGAACAATCAAAATTTTAATTATTTAATTCCTTTGAAAAAAATTAAAAAATTTATGGATTTTAAGAAAAAAAAGTGAAATAAATTAATTATTAAAATTTATATGAAGATACAAAAAATTACTTTTCAGATGAATCAATTTGGTATTAAGTTTAGTAAAAATAATTTATTTTCACCATCAGATTTCTCTACTTTGGAAAAAACTTTAAGTATATATGTATATAAGAACCTTATAAAAGAATTCAACTGCTACTTGATAACTAAAATTAAAAGTGAGTAAATAGACAAGAAGTAAAATTACTTTTCAGATGGATCAATTTTGGTAATTACGTTTAGTACACAATCAAAATTCTACTTTCACACTTCAGATTCCTTTGAAACCTTCATTAAAAAAAACTTTATGTGTGTATGTGTGTTAAGAACCTTATAAAAGAATTCAACAGCTACTTGATTATTAAAATTAAAAGTGAGTAAATAGACAAGATGTAAAATTACTTTTCAGATGAATCAATTTAGGTAATTACGTTTAGTACACAATCAAAATTCCACTGTGAACACTTCAGATTTCTTTGAAACCTTCATTAAAAAAATTTTATGTGCGTATGTGTGTTAAGAACCTTATAAAAGAATCCAACAGCTACTTCATTATTAAAATTAAAAGTGAGTAAATAGCCAAGAAGTAAAGTTACTTTTCAGATGAATCAATTGTGGGAATTAAGTTTAGTACACAATCAAAATTCTATTTTCACACCTCAGATTCCTCTGAAAACTTCATGGAAAAAAACTTTAAGTATATATGTATATAAGAACCTTATAAAAGAATTCAACTGCTACTTGATTACTAATATTAAAAGTGAGTAAATAGACAAGAAGTAAAATTACTTTTCAGATGGATCAATTTTGGTAATTACGTTTAGTATACAATCAAAATTCCACTTTCACACTTCAGATTCCTTTGAAAACTCCATGGAAAAAACTAAGTATGTGTGTATGTGTGTTAAGAACCTTATAAAAGAATTCAACTGTTACTTGATTATTAAAATCAAAAGTGAGTAAATAGACAAGAAGTAAAATTACTTTTCAGATGAATCAATTTTGTTAAGGAATTAATTACGTTTAGTACACAATCAAAATTCCACTTTCACACTTCAGAATCCTCTGAAATCTTCATGAAAAAAAAATGAAATTAATTGTTTCTCCGGTTTGTGTAAAAAAGGCAACAGTTTAACATTATTTATCTTCTTTCCTTGATCAATAAGTAACGACTACCTTTTAAAAACAGAGAGAAGAATGAGAAGAAAACCATTAGAAGCACATTCGAAAGTGAAGCAATATAATGAAGCACCTTTGGAGAAAATCTCTGTTAATATTTACTGGAGAAGATGTGAAATAACACCCTTTCACATTTTGGTTTTCTTTGGCTGGATAATTGTCGAATGTGAAACTAATCCCTAGTTCTATTTAAAACGATGTAAAAAGTATTATCATAAATGCGGTCAATCACAAGCTATATTATCCCCTATATGGCCTAAGTTAACTGTTCGTCTGTCCTGGAATTTATGAAATGCGGTTGAACCTGGAATGGATAGACATAATATTGGTTTTCTTGATGAATTTAGAGTAACATAAATTCAACGAAATTCAAAATATTCGAAATCAAACACATTTCTCCTTTTCAATTATTTAATGACATATATTTTTAATTCCTATTTTCCCCAGTTCGAAGAGCAGGCGATTAAATTTATCAATTTGTCACATAATAAATAGGTTAAAAAATAACATTTTTTTTGACACATTAAGATCATACCTACATAATCAAATAATCATTTTTATTTTAACATTCATAAATTATCGTCTGATTATTTTCATGCTATTTATCATTAATATTAAGTAAAAATTAATTTTTTTATATTTATGTTATAAATTATTGCTTTTTGAAGTGCTGTTTACATTTTATACCACACGGGGCTAATTAACAACAATACTGTTAAAGTCTAGGATTCAACGGCTAAATATATGCCACTATGAGATTTTTGAAAAGAACTCTTTCCGAAGGTTAGACCCTAAATTGGCCATCATTCGTCTTAAATAATAGATTTATTCATATGGGATATTTTATTTATAATTTAATTTTGAAATTTAAGAATGACATTTTGTAAGAACGATTAATTTGCACCTACCCCAAATAATCACAAAACAATCTTTTGTTATGTAACATTGAAAAAATTATCGTTCTTACAAAAAGATGTCATTCTTAATATTATTAATGATGTGTTATAAAATATTTATGTTTATATTTATGATAGCTGCAAAAAGTTTTATCACAGGCAACAAAAATTCTTTTCTAAAAGTCTAGGAATATTCATTAATAAAAATATCCTGTGTTTTGTTATGAAAATTAAGATTTTTGTGTCGTTTGTGGGTTTTTTTATACATAAACACAATTTGCAATCGATTCGCTAAATTTTGAATCTATTCATATATACCTAAAAATCACTGTTAATATTCAACGTGTTCATTCTATCACGTAATATGAATTAAGTAAACTAATTTACGCATTTGGTCAGTAAATATAACCAAATTATTGAGCGTGTACCAGGTAATTCTCAGACAAAAAACAAACCGTTTTTTTTACCTCCCTCACAGGGTACTTTACAATTCTGGAAAATTAAAAATTTTGCTGATCCAGTCATATGAAGAACTATATGCTAGTTTATTATCAGAAGAAGATAACATTGAGTTATTTTATAGTTTGTAAACACAAAAAGGAAAAGTTTTCATAAAGGCAGATAATTTGCACCTACCCCAAAATAATCAAAACAATTACAATCTTTTGTTATGTAACATAGAAAAATTATCGTTCTTACAAAGTATGTCATTCTTAATGTTATTAATGATGTGTTTACTCACACAAACAATTTATGCATTGTACGTGTTGATATTTATCGTATTTCTAAATGAGCGTTAGTGTTATTAGCGAGATTGATAAAGTGACAATTTACGTTGCTTGTATTCATTGTTTTCAAGCCTTCTGAATGACATTTGGGTAATACAAACAAAATAAAGAAACACCAAAGAAAATTAATTATTATTTTTTAAATGATGTAGACTCCCTGACATTTGTAATAACATGAACCCTTTTCAAATCTCGTTTCAATAGTTAATTATTCTCGGATTGATGATGAGTAAAAAATAAACAGAAATAGCCTTTTTTTAAAATTTTTATAAAATCTTTAAAAACACTTTTCAAACACTTTCAATCACTTTTCATACATATATATATATATATATATATATATATATATATATATATATATATATATATATATATATATATATATATATATATTATATATATATATATATATATATATATGTATATATATATATATATAATATATATATATGTATATATATATATATATGTATATATATATATATATATATATATATATATATATGTATATATATATATATATATATATATATATATATATATATATATATATATATATATATATATATATATATATATATATATATATGTATATATGTATATATATATATGTATATATATATATGTATATATATATATATATATATATATGTATATATATATATATATATATATGTATATATATATATATATATATATATATATATATATATATATATATATATATATAATATATATATATATATATATATATATATATATATATATATATATATATATATATATATATATATATATATATATATATATATA
>CM063505.1:113568699-113591199 GCA_032207245.1 Pardosa pseudoannulata | reverse complement strand
TATTTTTATTGATCAATAAAGCATGCATAGAAAAGCCTTTATTAATATTTGATGATTATTTTAGATAGTATTAGAATCTATTCTAGTTATAGGGAATAAATTTATTCTTTGTGAAAGGGTATTTATTCTAATGAAATATGTACAGTGTAACATATCGGGTACTCTTTCCAAATTCAAATAGCTTTTTATTGTTTGATTTCATGTTAAGAACAAAGAGGCTAACGGCACAGGTAAAAAAAACAGCATGGGTAATAAATCAGTATGGGTAAAATGAATCGACACTGTAATTAAAAAAAGAATTCTTCTCCAAAATCCTCACCCATTATTAGAACATCATTAAATCGAATTTCCAGAAACTGGTATGAAAATATGGCAAATATTGCCAGAGTTTGACATGCCAGATTCAATTAAGATTCAACCTAGAATAGTTTATACAATGAACAAAACATAAAACTTTTGTTTCTTAAAGATTTCTATCATTTGTTTGAATTTTTCTGTAATAGTCTAAAATATTTACAAAAAAGTATTAAAAAGTATAAATTCTGTATAATTACTTGATGAGTATTTCGAGTTAAAACGAATATCGAAGATTTTATGAGAAATATAACTTTTTAATACCAATTTGTATTTCTATCTTTTGTTTGAATAGCTTTTACCTTAAAAGTCTAAGTGTTAAAATATTTACAAAATAAAGCGTTTATATGATTATTCTATTCGTGTAAAATAAATGCTGTATAATTACCAGCTGAGTATTTTGAGTTAAAACAAGTATTAAGATTTTATGAGAAATATAACTTTTTAATACCAATTTATTTTTCTACCTTTTGTTTGAATAGCTTTTACTGTAAGAGTCTAAGTGTTAAAATATTTACAAAATAATGAGTTCGTATGATTATTCTATTCATGTAAAATAAATGCTGTATAATTACTAGCTGAGTATTTTGAGTTAAAACAAATATTGAAGATTGTATCAGAAATATAATTTTTAATCACATTTTATATTTACTTTCAAAAAGTATAAATGTTTCTAGAAAATACTTTATTAATCTCAAATTTTCTAAAGAAGTTGAATTGTGATAAATTTTTCTATTTTAAACAGTTGAAAACTTCTTTTTAACAAAATCATTTTAAACTAAACATTGCATTACAAATTTAATTAAAATTAAATTAAGGTTTGAGATTACTTTCAGCAAGGTAAAAATCAAGATATTTTGAGTCATTAATATTAGACTGAGGTATTGAAAAACTTGGTATTAAAACTAAAGAATAAAGCACAGCATTTTTTTCTATTTTTTACAATATTCCTGTTTGAAATAAATATTCAAATTTAGTCATATAACAACAATAACAAAACTATTACATTAACAGAAAAATAAATACAAAATTTTCTCTCTGAAAACATACAAATTAAAATATTTATTTTCCAACAAAGGTTTCAAAAAACCTTCTGTAATTACATACTCCATATTTTGTATATTTCTGAATCAACTGCCGTATTTTACACCAAACTTCCTTATGGGAACATATTTAAAGTCATTTATATAATTAGTGTATTTTAAAATTATATGTTAATTTTACAAGTTTCAGGTTTAATTTTTCAATACACAATTTTTTGCAACATATAATAATTATAAAATAAAAACGTAGTTATTTATTTGAACAAAGACTTCTGGGAGGTATTTCAAATGTCATCTCATAAAAAACCCAAAACTGAGAACGAATAGGTAAATATCTGGGACAACCTCTGTTCAGGTGTTCGAATCCCACTACTGGCAGGGTAAGCATTCGAAATTAATTTATCCCAGTCTCATTTAACCTATCTATTAACTATTTAACCGTTAACTTCTTATAACAATAAACGTATAATCAAACTAAAAAAGACCTCAAAAATTTATCGAATGCAGACAGCTGCTTTGCAGCTAAGAATGCAGTATCAATGACAGCAAACTGATTGAATTGCAGAACTGTTAGGCAAAATTATAAAACATGTCCCCAGTAGCTTTTCAGTAATGATCAGATAACTACGAATCAAATTATCATTTTATTTTTACAGATTTAGGAACTTATGATATGTCAAAACAAATAAATTTTAGGTGTTAGACGCATTTAAGTGCTTCTTTTCAAAAATACATTTATCATAAATCCTTTTTAAATTCCTCCAGAAAATCAATACATACTTATGCTTATAATTAAGTAGTTTATGTACTAAATGTACCTTTACTATCTCTTTATTTGTACTATACCTTTACTTCATATTTAATAAAACTTCATGATAAATATTTAATTTTATAGAAAAAAAAATCATCTAAAAATCATCTATTGATGTAAAAGCTCAAATTTATCCGAAAAAAATTAGCCTTATTAATTTATGGGTAAAATTGTTTGACACTTACAGTTCCGGAGAAAATATATGATATTTAAAAAATTATATTAGTTATGCTATATTTTTGTACTCAGAGCAAATGAAAAGAGATTATTTCATCGTTTTTTAACCCTCCGAGTGGAACACACCGATTAAAAAAGTCTCCAAAAAATATGCTATAATTTTATTGTGTCAATGTCAAAAGCGTTCTATGATTTTTTCCGTCACCCTTTGTCAACTACAATGGAATACGGGAAACCCAACCTCTTTACTGTCCCTTTACTTCCGGTTATAAATAGATATATAAATAGATATTATAGATTGTTAATTTTTAAAACACATAAAGCTCGTCAAGTCTCGAAGATCATCCCATAAGAAATAATGGATTCTAAAAGTACAAATAAAAATATTCTTTAAGAAAATTATTTATATTTTTTTACGAAAGTTATCCAAGATATTTAAGTGGTGCAATTAGAGATACATCTGTTAACGCAAACGAAATACTTCGAAATACATGAAAGCCATGAAAATACATTACAAAGCCATGAAAAGCTATCAGCGTCTTTGTGCCTCAGGGAGTAGGGGTGCATTCCTCAATAAATGTCAGTCAAAGAGGGATGCAGTTTCTAAACAATCGTCCTGACCCTCCTACCTCAAACACTGGCAGAAATGTACATTACATCCATTTTTGGAACGTTTTTGGAGGTCGAAAATTGTACGTGACAACCGCTTAGAGGGTTAAAATAGAACTAAGTTTTGAATTATTAAAAATTTTTTATAATTTTATTGTAGACTTAAAATTTTATGATCATTCACTGCAAATTAACGTAAAGCATTGAGAAAACTTTTTTCGGTAGATATAATATCCTTTATATTATTTATTTCCTAAAATTAATTTATTTTAGACACATTACTAAGCCCACCAAAAAATCAATACAAACGTATACATAATATGTGTTTATTTATCTAATAAATGCCCCTTCTTTGGTCACGTATATTTAATAAAATTTCTATTTAACCCCAGATATTTAACTTCGTTTCGGGAAAAAAATCATTCTTAAAGTCAATAAAACTTCAAAGATATGCACAGACACACTTGCGGTAAAGAAAAAAACTCGAAATTTTTCCCTTTGTGGGGAGATTTTAAAACAATGCTTATTTAATTTTTCTACAAATTTCATTTTGACGTCTCTCAACCAGTAGTGCGTGAAGGTGTAAGTAAAACCTCGTTAATCAAATTTTGATTAACTCTCATAACAACAAAGCGATCACGAATATGCAAATGCGAGCAGAGGGGTGGAGGTGAGACGATTCCCTTAAGGGACATGATTGAACCCTCCCCCAGTCACGCAAAGCACACAAATTGCTACTTTTTGGAACGCCGAGGCACACTGGAAGAGGAAAAAAAATAAATAAACCCTAAAAATGTTAATCAAATTTAAATATTTCTCTTCTTGATGGTTTAATAAAGGAGAGGTAATTTTAAACGCCTCTTCGCTTTTAATTGGCTTCCATTTTGTGGCAAAGAGTTGTATGAAAAATGGAAAGAAAATCACTGGAGATTTTTTTTTAATTTAATCTCATTCTTTTTATAAAACTTCAGTGATTATAATATTATTTTTTGATGCAGTTCGTATATTCAAGACACAGTGCGTTTGTTGACCTTGTCTCCAATCGTTTAGCAGCGTAACGTTTTCCTTGAAATGATATTTCTTTCCATTTTTTTAACTGTAGGTTAGCAGGTTGTTATTTTGGTATACAATTACACATTAAAGTCATTTTCTAGTCAGAGTAATTTGAAAGTTTGAAGTATTTATTTTTATGAGGCATGTCATATTTGCAGAGATATATTTATTTTTTAACATAATATTAATGTAATTTTGATAAAAGCGAAAAATTATCTTTTTTGAGAAGTAGAAAGGTTTGCAAAAATATAGAAAAATCACTGGAACTGTTTTAATTTTATTTATTTATTTATTCTAATATGCTTAATGATTATAACTTTATTCTTTAAATACAGTTCATACATTAAAATCCTAGTGGGTCAGTTTTGTTTGTCTTCAATTTGTTAAGTAGCTTGAAGTTTTCTGTAAAGGGGTTTTTCTTTAAAACTTCACTGATTATAATTTAATTTTTTTTGATACAATTCGTATATCCATGACAGTATGTTTGTTGACCTTGTCTTTAATCGTTTAGCAACGTGAAGTTTTCCTTGAAATGGTATTTTTTCCCGCTTTTTTAACTTAGATTAGCAGGCTGTTATTTTGGTATACAATTACACATTAAAGATCATTTTCTAGTCAGAGTAATTTGGAAGTTTGAAGTATTTATTTTTATGGAACATGTCATATTTCCAGAGATATATTTATTTTTTAACATAATATTCATGTACTTTTGATAAAAACGAAAAATAATTTGTTTGTTTGGGGAGGGAGAAAGTTCTAGTGGGTCAGTTTTGCTTGTCTGCAATTTGTTAAGTAGCTTGAAGTTTCCTGCAAAAGGATTTTTCTTTAAAAATTCAGAGATTATAATATATTCTGTTGATAAGTTCATATGTTCAAGACACAACGAATTTGTTGACCTTGTCTTCAATCATTTAGCAGTGTGATTTTTTTCTTGAAATGGTATTTCTTTCCCTTTTTTTTAACTGTAGATTAGCAGGCTGTTATTTTGCCATACAATTACACAAAAAAAAATCATTTTCTACCAAGAGTAATAGGAGAGTTTGAAGTATTTACTTTCAGGAGATATGTCATATTTACAGAGATATATTTATTTTATTAACATAATATTCATGTACATTTGATAAAAAATGAAAAATAATGATTGTTTTTTCTGGCAGAATGTTCTATAAAAAATAAAACAAAATCACTGGAATTGTTTCAATTTTATTTATTTATTTATTTTGTAATATTCTTAGTGATTATGACGTTATTCTTTAAATACGGTTGTTATATTAAAAGCTTAGTGCATCAGTTTCACTTGTCTTCAATTTGTTAAGTAGTCAGGAGTTCTCTGCAAAGTGGTTTTACTTTTTTTTAATCACAGATTAGTAAATGGGTATTGAATCTACAGTTTCACTGAGAGTTTGGTTTCTTCTCTAAACAGTTTTAACGTTTGATAAATTTAATATCATTTAGTTTTAAGAGATGGATGTAATATGGGATATAATAGTAAAGTGTGCCGAATGAAAATATAATTATTTCATTTTATGAATTTTTTATTTTAAATTATCTTATGGAAGATTTGTATTTATCGTATAATTTAACACGTGTTCTAAATCAATATATTGATGAATCCCTACTGTTTTTCAAGAAAGAATAAAAGAAGAGGAAAAGAAAAAGTGGCTTGCTTTAAATTTCAGTCAAGAAAATATTTTAATTAAAACCTTTATAATATGAAAATAAAATTCTATTTGAAAATAATAATTTTGAATGTTCACTTTTTATGACTTTTTATTACAGTGAAAAGGAAGTATTATCATCGCAAAACATTTGGTTTAAGAATGAAATATGCTTCAGAAAAATGTCTCAATATAGGGAATATTAACGCTGCTTGTCTTCACCAGGTGGCAGCACTTGGGGTTTTGTCAGAGAACATAGTTATGTTGAGAAATGTAACTTACTTTAAATCTTATTTAAAATTTGAAAATGATGATTCTGATGACTCACCATATATATATATATATATATATATATATATATATATATATATATATATATATATATATATATATATATATATATATATATATATATATATATATATATATATATATATATATATATATATATATATATATATATATATATATATATATATATATATATATATATATATATATATATATATATATGTATATATATATATATATATATATATATATATATATATATATATATATATATATATATATATATATATATATATATATATATATATATATATATATATAATGTGATTGGGGGTTATAAAGAAAACCATGTGTTATCCACTTTAGATATTTTAACTGTGGTTTGTCAAACGGTTATTTCCCTGCAGACTTACAGTGAAGATCCTTTTCTTCTCAGAACAATTTTAGTATTTCACGTATTTGTTTTCATAGTTTATATTACATTTGTAGAAATAAATATAATTTATTAATAAAATATCAAAATTATTTTAAACCAAAAGAAAAAATCATGCTTTTATGTCTTTTTAAATTTTAAATTTTCTTAAATATTTGGATTAATCCCTTGATTTACAACTTGCTATCAATAAATATGTTAATGAATCCTTAACTAATTTTCAATTAAAAAGAGAAAAGCTGCATGTTTCAAATTTCAACCAAGAAAAACATTTTAATGATTAAATACTTTAAAATAGTTAAAATTGTGAACTAACTGAATATATGTCCGAAATATTTTACGAAGTTTAGATTGTAGTTAAATTTTAAGGATATACAGGAGTTTTAATAAATTATCATGACAATGTTGTATAATGTTTCCTCAAAAGTATATATTAATCTTAAACAAATATTCCATTTTATGTAAGCATGATTCCCACTGCATATATAATTTTTTTTATTGTATTATAATAAATTGACTGAACATTTCTAAATCAATTAAGAAAATAATATTTGGATATACAGATTATAGTGTACGAGGGCGAGTCAAATGAAAGTGAGTCCAATTCGAATATATGGCAGAGTACATTAGTAAAAAGTAGTCTCCATGAACATTGAGGCATTTGTCATATTGACAAATGAGCCACGTGATTCGCGTCTGGTAAAACTCCTTGGACTGCAGATTCAAATAGTCTGTAAACTACCTCCTTCAAGGTGTCATCCGGCACGAATCTGGTATCCTTGAGATGTTTTTTAGTTTTCTGAAAATGTGAAAGTCGCTTATCGATTCTTATCATCCGTTCTTGTCTAATTAGGTCATCAACCTGTGTAATTGTTTAGGGAATGAATGCAAGGTGACTTTGGCCAAGTCTTGGATAGTCTTTGCAACTTGCACGTCCTTCTCCGAACCGTTTGCTCCAACGCTTCACAGTGGCCAATTGGATGCAATGTTCACCGTACACAGCAGTCATACGGTGACTAATTTCTTGTTGGAAAAAGCCTTCAGCTGTCCAAAACCTGCCCATACCAAGCTGTTTCTCTTTTCGAGCGTCCATTATGTCCCACTACAGTCTGCAACCCAGTGTATGAGCACCTTAAAGAACTTTAACCTCACACTTTCAAGTCACTTTTTTACATGAAGGATATCTGTGCTACACATGTGCGTCGCAGATGATGGACCGAACCATTCTTGAGCAGGAGGGGGGCTCACTTTCATTTGACAAAACCTCATAATTATAAATTTTAAATATTACACACTAATATGAATGAAAGAAATCTTAAATTTACATCGTTTATTTCTTAGTATCCTGAAGATTACCTTTAAAATCTTCCATTTTCGAAAGAGTAAAAATAAGGGTTATATGTTTGACTTAGAACCTATTCCGAACTGCTATAAATATCTATGTTAACAGAGATATTAACCCATATTGTACCACACCAACTAAATATTTCTGTAAGTTAATAAAACTTCATCCATATCATTAATATGGTGTAATTAAGCATATAAAACCAAAATTTTGAAAAAATATTTTTAATTTTTTAAGTAATTAGCTGTCCTATATATAGGACAACGGTCCAATACACTACTAAAATTTAACAAATATCACTTTCATTTCATTAGGCTGATTCATAGGTGAAATTTGTGGTAATAGGAAATGCAAAGTCCAACATTACATTTTAAGCACACTGTTGTTGGTTTTTTCTTGCCTTTTCTGAACTGTGATAAGGAATAATAAAAAAAAGGATATCCATTGTACGATGCTAACATCCATAATTTATATCCAAATTTTATAGGTTTATTTTTCATGAACATCTTGCAAATGTGCCTTCTTAAATATCTTACCATTCTTTCATTGATGGTGAGATTTTCAGAAAATATACCAAATTGCTTCAAGGTTATGTTGATTTTGTCATAAAGAGTTCGAATTTTATAATAATGATCGTGTGGGTCAATTGAAGAAATATCGTTAAAGTGAATAAAGGGCTTGGTGTCATTATACCGTTTTCTGACATAGCGTTACTCACTAATGTAGATCCAGTGTCTGGAGCATTTTCCCAGTACATTTTTTCGCGTGGTAACTAATAGTACCTACTAAAGAAATTGACACCTAGAAATTGCCTGAGTTCTTTTTCTGTAATGCTCAAAGAATGTATTTTTTGGGGGAAGGGGGAGCTGCATACCAATTTGTTTCTGTTGTAGTACGAGATATTATTCCATGAACCATCATGTGAAAGAGTTCAACTGAAGTTTTTCTTGTAACCATGCTTATAATTTCATAATATCGTGTTGAAATTGAATCACTTAATAATTCAATTTTTTTTAATGTTTTACCCACTTGGGTTTTCTCGGTGGAAGATGACATTCTTTATAGTTATTTAATAAAATTTCAATACCAATGGTAGCTTGAATTTTTAGTCCATCATGCATTACTGGCTTTTCACATTTTGTGGCTGAATTATCTATATCTTCTTCATCACTACAGAGTCTGGATTAGGAGGAACAATACCAATTTTAGGATTATCAATTCCTCATCACTTAAAGATTTCATATATTCGAGAGCGTCTTGGACTGTTAAAAATCTGCGTGGCATTTTTACAGAAGCAAAACGCAGAGTAAAGTATCCAAATTCTTAGCAGAAAAAAAATAGAGCTGTATTCAGCTCTATTTTTCTAAACACTAAACAAATTTCAACCAAGCATGAGAGTAAGAGAGTAAGTTTATCTTTCAATCTCCAGTTTTCCTGAATATAATAGACATATATTTCCCCTTGTTGTGTCCAGGTGTGCGAACAGGTGTTTGAACTGGTTTTCATTGAAAGAAAAGAAAAGAATGTCCGCTATGAATGCAATAGCGAATTCGTGGAAAAATAATCGGGATTGGACTGTCGTCCTAATTTTAGGACACCTTTTTATACTTACAAAATACACGTGTAAAATATATTTTTGAACAAAAACTTTCAGCTACATTATTAGTTCTGTTTATAAACTACAAGTAACCTCCACAACGTTTGAAAATAATAATAATAATGAATATAAAATTAAAGATTAAAAAATGACAATTTTTACGGGGTCACTGAAAATAAATTTTACAATACAATATAATTTGATTTCTCACTTTTTTTTTTGTTATTATGCTAAAGTGTGTCTATTTTAAAGGTGTTAAAATAAAATCCACTGGGGAAATATTTATAACTTTATTATTAAATGGAATTTTATTTGCTGTCCTATTTATAGGACAGCGGTCCAATATGGGTTAAACCTAAAACCTTCTACGGTAAAGTACCTTTTCTCGTGATTAACTATACTCCAACAAATGTATGCATATTTCTATTTATATATAAATTTTGTATGCATAAGTGTACTTATACATGCGTATATTCATTAAGGATGTTGCTAATTGGCAAATACATTTTATGAGTTTTTGTACTTTATAATGATACAGCTTAAGTATATAGTATACATATGAACTATCTATGTATATATGTGTATTCTTATTAGAATTCTAAAGATTCTGAAGATAAAGCTTAAAAATCCTTTCCAGTAGAACTATAAAATTTATGTGTTACTACGTTCTTAATGTCTTATAAAAATGATTAGATTCAATTAAAAGGGTCAGTAGTTAACCACAGTGCTATGTGTTTTAGAGTAGTGTACGCAGTCACCGGTGAAATTAATAGTGTTTGTTTCTACACATATATTTCACACATGTTAAACGTAAACCAAAAAGCAATTCGACTGAAAATAGAGGAAGACTTAATTTTGGCTGTTGGCAAAAATCTTTCCCTACTTGGTAGAGTTGACATGTTCTATTTTTATATACTACCCTAAATCCAATAGAACATAGAGCATTTGGAAATTACAACAATTTCCGAGAGAGCAGAAAATTGTGCCGAGATTGCTTAAGAGAGAAGGTCATGTTTTGGGATGTTTTTAGGTGTCCAAGGCTTTGTGATTCTCAAATTTATCCTTGACTAAAGTACACTCTGAAGACAGCCTAACTTGTTTTCCAGAGTTGATCTAAAGCAAGATATCAAAACTATATGTTAAGCAAACATGGGTACTTTTGCATGACATATATGCTGTTGCCCTAACGTTCCTCGTTTCCGGCATTTTTGCTAAACCCCCAAAACTGTTTTACCCTATTTCTAAAATTGGCAAGCTGCTTGCAGTTTAGTCGTTTAAAACCGCAAATAAAGTTAAATCTTTTATCAGACCTCGTTAAAGGACATGCCCAAAATTTCGTTTCCAAAGTGTTTTTGAAAGACAAGCAGTGGTAAAGTGTCTTCCTACTTAAGGTTCTTATTTCTATGCATTAGCATTTAAATTAGAAAGGTTTTTCTATAGTTTTAGACTCAATTAGAGAACTTTTGATTCTTACCACGTATACATGTGTGCATATACTCATTCTGTCTATCTATGGAAGAGCTGGCTGATTGACAAATCTTTTGTTCCAGTGTCATGCTTTATTAAGATAACTTTTAAACATTTATCTTTGACACAAACACAAGACGTATAAATTGACTCCGGTTTGTTCGCTATATGCCGAATAAAAAGAACAAATTATCAGTCATGTCTTTTTCTTAGAATTCTGCAGATGGCATTTCGAGTCCTCCATTTTCGAAAAAGTAAAAATTCTGTGAACGCCTACGGCATTCGAGCAAGTAAATGCATTTTCCCCCGCACACGAGGCCGTTAATAACTGTCATTATCCGCAATTATTTCATCCAAAGTGAGACACGGGAGTCCATCAAGTTCTCGAAAAGTCAACGAAGAAGGAAAAAGAATGACTTTAATGGGCAGCACTTTTGACCGAAAATGCCATCCAAACGCCCTTATTACACCAAATTCATTAATTCTAATGAAACGCCCTGAATTTAGAAAACGACATCGGGGAATGGAATTTCCATAAGTAACAGTTGCTTCTTAGTATGAAAAAGAATTAGGTTTTCTTAGGTGCTTTAAAAGTGGAAATAAATTGAATTACATTACAGGTATTAAGGATATCAACTTGTTTTCCTTTTATATATTATTTTTATTACTTTAGTTTTATTTAAATCATGTAGTATGTATATCTAGATATAAATCTTGCAATCAATTTTTTATCATTTATTCAATCTCTGATTCAGCTGAATTCGTGCATAATAATACATTTTCGATGACAGTACGCGAATCAATCATAAATTGCCTCATTATAAGTCATTGCTTTCTACCATCGATTTTCTAACATTTGCTATCGAGCGATGTATGGGTAGAACGCTGCTCTTCAGTATTGGAATTCATATTTTGTAATTTCAAAATCTCACTCAGGTATGTTCATAGCCGTTCAGAATTGGCTTTAAGCAGTAGGTCGAAGTCTAACTAGCTCTCGTGTAACAAAATAAAATAGACCTTAGAGATACAGCTAGCCAACAATCTAACCGTTGCTAGCGTCTTTCGTTACACACTTTTCGACTGTAAAATTATCAGGTTTCAAGCTGGATTTGGTTTGGACGCTATAGTTTACAGTAATCCTACATGAAGGTAAAATGAATCCGGGAAATACTATTTTAAGCAACATTTCCAGGTACCGGGTGATCAAAAAGTCCGTATAAACTTTAAAAATTCATAATAACCGGAAAAATAACCAAAATAAAAAACTAATTGCACGGTTAGTATCGCTAGGGCATGGGATTTTTTTAAACAAAAAAAACTCAAAGAGTCGATAGAGGGCGTTGATGTACACAAGTTAAAGAAAAAGAAACACAAATAACAAACAGAATGCCTCCAGTTATTACAACAGTATGTGTTCCACATGACCACCACCACAAGGGATAACACAACACAGGTGAGTTGCAAATCCAGCAAGGGCAGAGTGCAGCAGGCTCGGTTGTATACAAGACACCTCTCGGCGGATCGCATCTTTCAGCTCACAGTGATCGGATGGATTGGATCGATACACCCGAGATTTCAAATATCCCCACAACCAAAAGTCTGCCGGGGTCAAATCTAGAGATCGAGGAGGCCATGAGAACCAGAAACGCCTGCTTATGATTTTGTCTTCCTCGAATGTCTGGATCAGGAAATCCTCACCGAATTAGCAGTGTGACTAGTTGCTCCATCTTGCATAAAAGTGACTGTAGATAGCGCATCTCTTTCACTCAAATCTGGCACGTCATTATCTCGCAGAAGTGTTAAATAACGCTGCGCATTCACCGTATCCGTCTTCCTCCCATTTACTGGTCACTCTGTTTTAAAGAAGAAGGGTCCTAGGATGACCAAACTTGTGAATCCACACCACACTGTCACTTTTGGGGAATGCAATGGTTTCTGCGTGTATTCATGTGGATTAGATGTTGCCCAGATGTGACAGTTATGGGTATTAAAGTCGCCATGTAGGGAAAAATGAGCTTCATCTGTCCACAAGATGTTAAAAACCCAGGTGGCATTTTGTTCAATTTTGGAGAAAGCCCTCCTCACAAATGCTTCTCTCTGTACTGTATCCGCTGGTAAAAGTTGATGTCAAGACTGCAGTCTGTATGGATACAGATCAAGGATCCCCTAAAGAACATTGAGTACCGAGGATGGTGGTAAGCCCAACCGTCTGGCAGTGTCAAGAGCACTGATTTTTCCTGCAGCTGATTCGGACGATAATGCTTCAATTTCGGCTGCAACTCGTGGCGAACGTGCCTCATTTTAACATGGTCGTCTGGTTCTTACACGATCCTCCAACGTTCAAGTTTCCTCAAACCTCTGAACAAGCTTTATGAGGCATGTCACTGTTAAAGGCGATTTTCCACTCCTGACATTCTTCTGAATTCAGATCTTACTCAAGGCAGCGGTCGATGATTCCTGGTTGACGTAAAACAACTTCAACAATAAAGCTTTATCCTTCGCACTCAGCATTCTCGTTCGCATACATGGTTTACAGAGGTGAATTGGTTGTGTATTTATAGGAACGCAAGTTCTTATAACAGTCTCATTTGCATATTTCCACCGAAGTCACTTGTACTTGCGCCATCTGTCGGCTGTTTTTGAGTTAGTGTTTTTTTAAAAAATCCCATACTAACCCTGCAAACCGTTTTTTAATTCTAATATGTTTCCAGTTATTATGAAGTTTATACGGACTTTTTCATCACCCTGTATATACCGGTATGCTATCGAAAGTGCATCTTTCCATTAGGCCCTTATAACACTGAATGGCTGGAATTTTAATTCCATTTTTGATTCCATGTTCGAGAATTTTTTTTTCTCATTCATAGATGATTTTAGTTCTTGTTTTTGTTAAACGGTATCCAGTTTAACGAAATATACATATATATACATATTCACACGTATATATACATATTTATATACCAAGAGTGAACTGCATAAAATTGACTTATAGATTTGTACTCTTATTTTTAATAATTTCAAAACAAGAAAATGCAACAAAATCTCTTCACATTATGGTGTGCTATGCATATAAGAAAAGTTTATTGCGCAACAGCATATACAGATTTTTTTTACATAATTTTTAGAAATTTCCTGAAGTCAAGCTTTGTAAATAATGTTTTCTAGTTCTTGCACAGTTAAGCCTTCAGATTTAAAATTTTCTTTTTTCTTCAGTAAATATCACATTTTTCCTAAAGAATTAATGTCTGAACTATTACCAGGCTTTGATAATGAATAAATCTCAAGATATTCTTTATAAGACTTAATTAAAGTGAAAACACAATTAACCACTGGTTTATATACTTTCATGAGTACAATACGTAAATTTAATAATGGTACTCAAAATAGAAGTGATAGAGACTCTGAATTGCACGGTGCATTTTGGCCTTGATATACTGTTGTAGAAAATTTTGAGAAACCTCCAAATTGATAAGATAAGCAGGCTCTTTAATAATACTTGAGAATTTTTCGAGTTAATTGATCTGTCGAGCCTTAAAATTTGCTGATTTTCTAATTATAATAATTATTCTGAATGTAAAGAGAGCACCACCAAAAGTCTAATTTCATATTAAAGTGCCAAAAAGTTTATAACCTGCTAAAAATCATCTCTTCAATGATTCGCTAATATTTCTCATCATCAAGCGCATTGAAGCATTTTTTGCTTTCCATTTTAAAATTAATACTTTTCAAGGTATGGTTAATTGCTGTACGCTTGCTATTTTTTAAATGCATTGAAAATTACAACTTTCCTAATTACTAGTTGTTTTCAAAACTTGGTAAAGTCCCAAGTGTGAGTGGAAAATTACTAAAATTAGCTCTAAAGTTTGCATTTTAAAATATAAAATTGTTGGTTAGGGTAAGATAAAAATAAAATATCTAAGTGCTTCTTTTTTATATCTTAATGTGTATGTGTGTGTGTGTATATATGTGTGTGGGTCAGGTTTAGAAAAGTAAAATCAATAATTTAAGGGTTTGAGAGCAGAAAATGTAGAGCAAAAATACTAAATGTACATTTGTTTTAAAAAAATCTGAGAGAAACGTGAGACAAATATTCTTTTATGACCTTTGTCCAAACCGAATTAATTCTTAAAAATGATACAACAATATTAAATTAAAGAATATTTAGAGTTTTGCTTAGTGTCTTTATAAATTTTATCTATTTATAAGAAAAATCTCGCTTTCCAAAATGGTTTCATGACGTAGCATATTATACAGTGCCTGTCACAGATTTATGTGACATGCTACTAAATGATTACAAATGTTTTCGTCGCGGTTATAGAACTTTACGTACTTTTACCTTTATCAGAAATTTCAGAAGTGAAAATTTGAATATCTGATTACTTTGATACAATTTTAATCGTTTTATCTTCAGTAATATAGCATGCAAAGGAAATAGGATGTGCTAAATACACATCCTATTTCCTATTCCTATTTTGAAGTTTTAGTTAAATAGTCTTTATTTCAAAGGCTAAATTATATAGTTATTAATTAAAACGTAATATAAACATTTATACAGAGTGAGTCCAAACTGTTTTTAAAAAATAACAGGAATTATAGTGCACATCCAGATGAGAAATAATTATCATGAAACATAAGATTTCATTCTATTCTAAGAAGCAAAAAAAAGTAAAGTCGAAACACGTTGAGCATGAGGAATTAATTCATCACATCTGGTGTCATTTTGTGCATGCCGATGCTGAATATCTTCTAAGCAAGTCTATCAAGCCTTTTAAACTAAACTACTCGGGCCAACAGTACCTGGGGAGCCAAGGCTTAAGGTACCAATCTCCGTTTCCCAGACCAAATGAACTGGGTTACGAAGCATATGTTCCAGTTAGGTGGTCAACCTTACGCGGCACCCTTAAGTGTTTAGTTCCTAACCAAGCTTGGTCCTCAGTTTGTCTACCCACTGAAGGGATGAAAGGCTGGGTCAACCTTGCACAGCTCGGGGATCTGTGCCGTAGGAGCGCGAAACGCTACCCCAAAGCCACTGAGTTTCTTTTAAACATTTACCATATGCAAATTTTTAATGATATTCAGCAAAATATTTGCCTTTAGAAAGTTCTGTAAAAAGCCAATCCGATCAAACGCTGTCTATTAAAAACGCTTAAGTACTATCTATAATATAAAGGCAATAGCGGAATCATAAAGTAATAGACTATAACTACATTATAAACGCAATAACGATTACATGCTAGAAATCGGATATAATCTTACATACGGGAAACATAAGAGAATGGACATGAAGTACGAAACTTTTACCAGCAGCAGTTTCCTATAAGAGGTATGCCAATTGATCCGACCTTCGCCAAAGTTGATCGACGAATGAGATAAACTGGTTCGCTTACCATCTCTAAGAGAAAAGTAATGCGATCACAAAATGCAGAAACACCAGAAATGAAAAAGCGAGTCTTGACAAGAACTGCAGTTGCTTTTTCAATAAATATTCAAGCCGTTGCAAACGAAATGGTTATTTCTCAGAATGGGGTGTGAAGTATTTAACATAAAGAAAGCGTGGACACCTACTACATTCAAAAGATACAATATTTTAATGACTAATTACTTATGATTTCAGTCTAGCTCTAATTTTCAATATTTTTGCATCATAGTTTTTAACTTCTTGTATAAAAAGAGATTTCTGTGTTATTAATTTATTTTATAGATTGAAGCATTAATATCATTTTACTTTAAGTTGCTAACATACCAATATTCTAAATTAAGTTAACTTGCTAACCCTAATCTAGCAAATTTTTTTTCAAAATTCTGTATTATTATCCTACATTTTCCATTTTAATCAGTTGATATGGATTATTTCACGTTTTTAACACTTCGAGTGCGGTCAACGTATTTTAACGTTTTTTGCAGTCTGTCACTGGAGAGCGGGTCACTTAAAAATACGTATTTAGTAGATTTGTGGTGGATACCCGCTAACCACCACAAATTTACTAAATACATATAATTATATATATGTGTGTGTGTGATATTATATGCAAATTGTTTGTATTGCTATGCAACGCTTTGCATTTTTTCTTTCCACAAGTTATGATTGTCGAGTTACTCGGTCTTTTGCTGCGTCATTTCGTCTTCAATCGAATTCCTAGATCCAGAGCGTACAAGTTGTGTTTTGTCAGTTTGAAACTTGGTTATTTACTGTTGAATACAAAATTGATAAAATGGTCTGTTGTGACAAAGATAGTGAAAAAGATATATGCGCTGACAGATTATCGGACTTAAATTTTAAAAAACGTATATTTTTGGGATTTCGTAAAAATATTGTTTTATTTTGTTAAATTATCATACAGTATATATTAAAGTGTAAATTGAAAAAAAGTTTCGTTCATAAAAACAAAGTAGTTTTTGATTTACTACGATTTTTCTGAATAACTAAACTTTCACACGATTCACGAAAGAACGCCAGCTGCACGTTTAAGTTGGCGGTGAAGTATATCCGCATGCCAAGTGTTAGAATAATTTAAATAGAGCATACATACTTCTGAAAATATTTATATGATTTTAGTAGTTATTTAAAAACCTGTCTACTAAAATAGGGGCTCTTTCAATATGCAATAAAGATTTAACGAGGAATGTGACGCCTAAAATAATAAGGGAATACAGATAGCAAACTTTACCAAGTATTCGCCTAGACTTAATCATTCTTTTGATTATGTGTGTAAAAACTTTAAATATCCCTTTCCCAATATGTCACTCCTTTTTTAAAAAGAACATAAGCACGAAATATCTCCACCTTTCTTTAAAAACTTTCTTCTATGCTTAGGACATTATTCGAAAATTTCTCACATAACTCTCTTTGTTCGCCTCTTTTAACAGCGTTGAGGCCTTCTGCGCATTGTCTCTTGGGGGAACCCAATTGTCATTCTGCCTTTAAATTAATGGTGCTAATTAATTGTGCCGCCTCGTGCGAATAACTGTTGTGTGATTATCTTTAATCACTCCTAAAAGATATTTTCACGTCTCCAGCCTTTTGTCCCGGCTCTTAAAATTTTACCTTTATTTCAAAGAATGTTAATTCTGCAAACATCTTAGATTCGGGGGAAAGCTGAATAATCATTGTTATTATTGAGTTTAAATGCCATTGTTTTCAAGAAACTTTCTAGATTATTTATATTTAAATGGCTCTTTAACTTTAGTTTCTTTAAAGTTCCATGTTATGCTAGCTATGTGTTGTCGTAAAATTCCTGAAGTGAAATAATCTATATATAATCAATGCGCTTGCAGTTATCTGTTTTCTGGAAAATGTATTCGGAATGAACTTGTACCGTAAGAATAGATTAATAATGTGTATATAGCGTGTAGGTTTAGAAAACTGGACTGTTTAGATAGACGCTCTTTATTTTAGATATGTTCCAATTATCTTCGTATATACGAGAAGTAGTATTGCTCTGTCCTGCATGTTGTAAGCAGTTATTATGATTTATTTTACTCAGAGAATTACGGTCTATTTTTTTCTATGAAAAAAATCGAGTTTGGTTCAGTTTGGAGATGTGTAGTTCAGTCGTTTGGTACACAATAGCTGATGCAATCGGGACCTATTAATTTATTGTTACACAAAAAATAATCCGGCTTGGTTCAGTTTGGAGCACTATGGTCCAATGCTGTGTTACATGAATACTTATGAAACCATTACCTACTGATTTATTGCTATACAAAAGTTAATTAGGTTTGTTTCAGTTTGAAGTACTACAGTTCAGTATTTTGTTACCCGAGGGCTGATGAGACCGGGACTTACTAATTTATTTCTATACTAAACATAATCCTATTTGGTTCAATTTGGAGTGGTAAGGCCCAGTATTTTGTTACAGGAGGGCTGATAAGACTGGGACCTACTAATTTATTGCTATACTAAACATAATCCTATTTGGTTCAGTTTGGAGCGCTACGGTTCAGTATTTCGTATCCCAAGGACTAATGAGACCGGGACCTACTAATTTATTGCTA
Source organism: Pardosa pseudoannulata (assembly GCA_032207245.1). Taxonomy (NCBI): domain Eukaryota; kingdom Metazoa; phylum Arthropoda; class Arachnida; order Araneae; family Lycosidae; genus Pardosa; species Pardosa pseudoannulata. The sequence continues at coordinate 113,572,366 of CM063505.1, read as the reverse complement.
TACTAAACATAATCCTATTTGGTTCAGTTTGGAGCGCTACGGTCCAGTATTTTGTTACAGGAGGGCTGATAAGACTGGGACCTACTAATTTATTGCTATACAATGAATAATCAGGTTTGGTTCAGTATTTTACTATACCAGGTCTGATGAGACTGGATCTATTGATTTACTGCTACACAAAAGATAATTTGGCTTGCTTTAGTTTTGAGCACTACAGTCCAGTATTTTATTACACGAGGTCTGATGAGACTGAAAGGTACTGATTTATTGCTATACAAAAGATAATCAGATTTGTTTTTTAGAGTGCTACATGATAGCTCATGAGACTGGAACCTACTGATTAACACATTAATGCGTAGCATCCATATAATAGGAAATTTTAATATAGTTTATAGACTTTTTATGTTTTCTTAAAATAATTTTCTTTTCTATGTCAAAGTAGATGAAAATGCTATAAACAATCTCTCACAATTTCAAGTCTATTACATTTTATAATTTCACAATTTCAATTGACAATTTAAATAGTCTTTCAAGACCTGCAATAAACTTTTCTGACAGGTACTTCAATTAAAATCTTGGTTAATAGTTTATATCTATTATAAAAGTGCACTGTATATTTAATACTAAATAAATCTCTTATCACGCAAATATTTAATGATCCCTTATTATCTTCAAAATTTCAGCTGATCACTAACGAGGACTGGCTGTATTATTCCCAGTTACTTAAATTTCCTATTTTTGTTCACTCCCAGGAGCCCTTAATAAATTAGATATTCATCAATATTTATTTGGAGGAAATGATACTGCAATTGATACCGAAATATGGCCGAATAGTAGAGCACAGCTCTTAGGTACTGCAGTTCGTGGGTTCGAACCCCAGTGCTGTCAGGGATGTTCGTAATTGTACGGAATGGGCTTTCAGCAGTAGATCTTGGTCTCATTAGCCCTCGTAAACAAAGCAGTTCACCGTAGTGTTCCAAACCAAGCGGGCATTGAAGGATTGATGTGGTGTTTCACTCATACAGATATTAATTCTTGCTAGATCTAAACAAAATGTTCATGGAGATTTAGCCGTGTTATATTTTATCTTTAAAACACAAGTTTTTTAACATGCACTTTAAGTATGTGTTCCATTAACGTCCCCGACTTTATTCACATGTTTCTCACTCATTAGGTTTGCTTTACCAGTTCCATCTGAAGATATACCGAGGGTTATTCGAATGCTCCGTTATTCCTGCATTATCGCCATTTCACTTTAATGCTCGCAGATACTTGCCTAAAGCGCTGAATGTCGTAATTTTGAGTAATTCTTAATGGCGTCCTTTCGTTTAGGTAATTAGTATTATCAGTAGAGAGACAAAGCGAAGGGGCAAAGGAGATCCGAGATCGAAAAGAATCTCAAAATCAATAAATGTTGTATAAGTTTTTACCAATTTTAAAATTTACAGATCATTATATTGTCACGAAGATTTGAATGAACACACCTTTTAACTTAACAAACGAATTTATTGAAGCTAAGTAGCAACTAGCAACTTAGATCGAGCAGTTGTCTACAACTAGTGCCTACAACTTAGCAACAAGATCGAGAAGTTGCCTATAACTAGTGGGTATCAGCTTTTATACCCGAACAGAATATTCGAGAAATAACTAATTTAAGAAAGATCTAGAATGTTCAAGAACATAAGGAAACAATAAATAACATTTTTAAATTAAAAATCCGTACTTCGGATCAACCGCCATGGCAAGCATCGAACCCACAATCGTCGGGTCTGGAACGCGCGCGCTTTGACCATTCGGCCACTGAACTAGTTGGACGAGTTTCTTTATGCAGCAATATAAAAAAACAGCAAACTAAATTGCAAACTTGCAAACAGCAAACTTGTACTTTGCTGTTTTGTTTTCGTGTAATTAAAAATGAGAATAACATTTTCAAATACGAAAAAACGAAAAGCTTCATGTATGCATATATATATATATATATATATATATATATATATATATATATATATATATATATATATATATATATATATATATATATATATATATATATATATATATATATATATATATATATATATATATATGCAGGGTTAGCAAAAAATAAGTTCCCCAATTTTAAAAACTCTAGAATAGGTTAAATTGGAACAAATGATATAAAATTGGAACTACAGATGATTGAAATTATACGCTAGACATTTATTACATAAAAACTTTAGTACAAAAACCCACCTATAGGTGCCGCTGTAAAACATACTTAGCTTTATTAAGTTAAGTCAAGCATTGCTAGTTTCTTGTCTGCACATCATTGGGAGAGAGAGAAAAGGGGGATTAAGGTACTTGTCATTGTTTCAGTCTATATGCCTGCGCAAAAAGATACTATTAATCTCATGAAATGTTGTACCAAAGGGGAAAATTATAAATAATAACAGACGCTCGAGAGTTTGGTAGTCTGTTTATTGGATTATCATCTACCTTTATTGAAAAAAATTTGCAGAGAGAATACCTAAGAAGTCTCCAAATTATTTTTAGCAATATCTAAAAAATGTCTAAAAAAGATTGCATAAGAATATAAATTACACGTTTGGTAGTATATAAAACGTTTAAATTTGTACATTCGTATAAATAAAACGTTTGGTAGTATGTTTATCGGATTATGATTTACCTTTGTCGAAAAAAAACTTGTTTAGAGAATACCTAAAAATTCCCCAAATTATTTTCAGCTATGTGTAAGAAATGGCGTTATACCTTACTGAGTCAAAAGACATCCGAAACGTATAAATTACACATTTGGTAGTCTATAAAACGCTTAAATACATATTTTCGTATAAATAAAAACGTTTGGTAGTATGTTTATTGGATTATCAAATGCCTTTGTCGAAAAAAAAACTTGTATAGAGTGTGACGTCACTACACCCCGTTGGATTCACAAAGAGGTTTTCTGAAAGCCCAGGGAATGGCAACACTCTGTCTGGGTTTTTGACACTACACTACAAAGGGTTGTCGCTTCGACCACGCCTTGAGATATTCGAGCTGAATCGGAAGGACGGACGGGACAACGAAATGTCAGACAGTGATGCGTCACCGAAGAAGCCAATCAGAGGCTACCAGGACAGCGACACCGAAAGAAAAAGCCAATGAGAAGACGCGAAAGGTGAAGTTAAGCCGTTTATCATCTACATTTGTTGAATAAAAACACCTGTACGAAAAATAACTAAAAATTCCCCAAATTTTTTTAGCTATGTCTAAAAATGGCCTGAGTCAAAAAACCACCTAAACGTATAAATTTAAAATTGCCTTACAATTAATCGAGTATGCAACATAAGAGCAAAATAGTTACATAGGGCACAATGAACTTTCGCATATTTTATTTTGATTTTTAAAGAATAATAGTACAATCTTTATGAATCATTAAAATATCTATCTGTAAGCCACTTTCAATTTAAATAACATTGATCAAATTCTTCTGTGGCATTTGTTTTCCAGTTACCAAAGTTAAGCTGCTTTAAAATAGTAAATTATTAGCAAATTTTCGAATGCTACATCTTTATTACTTTTTAATTAATTAAAGATTTATTTATAAAATACTTTGCATACTTAATAATTAATTTTAGTCATTTCTTCTCTGCAGAAAATGTTAAAGTAATTACTTGTGACACTTTATACA
>CM063505.1:113556199-113561199 GCA_032207245.1 Pardosa pseudoannulata | reverse complement strand
ATTAGTACTGAATCCTTAAATACTATTTTATAACGCAATTAAAAGTAAAAATCATTTAATAGTTATTTAAAATCGTTTACGATTATAAATTGTTTTACGTATGTGTGTATGTATAAATAGGTTAACTAGTAAAGAAATCTAATGTTCTGCGATCTATCATAGACAGGCAAATACAAGAGTTTTGACCTTTTTCTCAGTTGAAAGAACCTCGTCTATTCATCCGATTTCAAACCATGGTATCTGTTCTTCGAACAATAATGCATTCTGTCACTCTCATCAATTTCTAAAACCTTGCCAATGATATGTTAAGACTTCTTGAAATTTGGATAAATACAATAAAATTTGATAATATTATATTGTAGTAATAAAACGCAATTTTACATGTTCTTTAAAATTTATTTTCTATATACATTGGCATTACATTATTTACAACTCTCGTATATATACATAGATATAGACAGAGATTTGTTAAATTAATTCTGGTTAAGCTTTAATTTTTCATTTTATTTTATGTTGTGTTTTGCGATAACTATAAAGCCCCGATAGCACGTATACAAAGTAATATAAAATGTATTATGAAAAATAAACCTATTAAACTGTAAAATATACTATAAAGTCAAAAGTATGATATTTCTATGTTGTAAACTCTCTCAAAATACATATATACATCAATTTACAAATATACGTATTATTAACATTGCGCAAATTATGTGCGTGTATTTACGTTTTGAAAGTTGAAATATAACGCCTTTCCGCTGTATGTTGATATTAATTTTTGTGAAAATACGGAGTTAGGATGAAATACTTTATTCTTATAAATGATCAATATTATTACCTGTAATAACATATAGCATCCGTTTCACTGCTTCAAAGTAAAATTCCAATTTTAAAGAGCTACGGAGAGCAATTTTGCAAATTACGCATCCTAATCCATTTCTCATGACGAAATAATAGTTCAGAGGAGCTTTGAGAAATGGGTTCAATTTATTTTAAGATGAGAAGGGGAGGGAGGTCTCTGCATTTGTCTTTAAAAACATTTACAGCTCCACCTTCCCCTTCAGTAGTCATTATAAAACTGTATAATAAAGCGATGGTACATAACAAATGGCGAGCATTTTCTCGAGTATTTGTTATTGAAATACAGAAGCTGAATATCATTCCTTTTTTGAAAAAAAAAATACAAAGGGAGTAAAATCTGTTATGAGTATTATTTAATAGTTTTAATCTATTTTTTTTAATTTATGATCAAGTTACAAATTGTTTTTCCGATCACATTTTTTTCAAATGGACCAGGGAGTGGAAGGGCTGAGAAATCATCTCTAACCCTAGAACGCTATCATGTTAGTGTTATTGTTAACTGTATCATAAAGCGATGGTACATAGCAAATAGCAAGTATTTTATAATGCAATTGTTATTGAAATACAGAAGCTGAATACCATTCTGTTTTTGAAAAAAAATATAAGGGCGTAAAATTCGTTATAAATATTATTTAATGATTTAAATCTATTTTTTCAATTAATGATCCAGTTACAAATTGTTTTTTCAATCATATATTTTCCAAATTGAACAGGGAGTTGAAAGGCTGAGAGATCATCTCTAACACTTGACCGCTATCGTGTTAGCGTTATTGTTAACTGTATCATAAAGCGATGGTACATAGCAAATGGCGAGCATGTCCTCGATCAATTGTTATTGAAATACAAAAGCTGAATATCGTTCCCTTTTTGAAAAAAATTACAAAGTCATAAAATCCATTATAAATATTATTTAATAGTTTTAATCTATTTTTTTTAATTTATGATCAAGTTACAAATTGTTTTTCCGATCATATTTTCTTCCAAATAGACCGGGGATTTGAAAGGCTGAAAGAACATCTCTAACCCTAGAAAGCTATCCTGTTTGTACAGAAAATTGCTATTGTTGTTTCTAGGTCTACTCTTTTGCAACGAGAGATTGTTGGACAATTTTCAGGATAATTTTTACTTTAAAAAGTAAAGGGTATATTGTATTCACGATAAATTTGAAGGCTCAAATTTCAATGGGTATAATTTTTCTAATCATGTCTTACTGCATTTTGACCAGTTTCAATGTTACGTTTGAATGAAAATAGAGACTATAATTTTTTAACTTTAAATATCAATCTTGACCAGTCCTTAACTGATTATGACTAGTTTGCTCTTGATATCTGTAAGTACTAAAGTATGTACCGTATATATATAATAAGACGGACTTCACGCTATGTGGTTACAGTCATGGCTCATAAAAATGACACCGATTTAGTTCAACACCTTTATTAACAGAACGTTGGAGGACGGGTTCCCACTTCATTATAGGGACAAGAAAAACTGAGGGGTCATCTAGCATGAAGTTATAAGTAAAAGGCCCTTAACACCTGGGTCAACATCTCAGTCAAAATCTGTGGGAAAATCTCTGCCTCCGATACCGTGAATCTCCTTTTTGTTTGGAAATTTCCTAAATTGTCCGCTAGGGCAGTGTAGAGTTATAATTGGTTAGACCCTTTCTCTGAGGGCATAAAAAGTAGCTCCAGTGGTCAATTTAGGTTAGGGGTTAAAATGGGAAAAGCAAAAGGATACGGGATTTTTGCCCTTGAATTCAGATTTGAAAACCCTTGAAAATTTTCTCGGGCTGTCTTATAGGTTTTATACAAAATGCCTACATTAGTTTCCCGATCTAGTTTATTTTTCCTTACGTATATACTTTTCACATAACTCTAAATCCATTAGCTCTAGAAGATCGACATTTACTATATCATCTAGTTGTACAGCTCCTGTTTGATTATAATCATTACTTTATATAATGAAAATTTTCACTATAACGTTTTTAACACTGTAGGAAATTATTAGGAAATGCTAAGCTATGCATTGTAGAAATCTCATTCTTAAGATAACTAAATCTAGTTTTGTTCTGATTCTTTTGATTTTCGTCTACACTGTATTTAACGAAAAGCTTCAATACAGTGTATATTAACACTGTGGGGAATAACTCAAAAACTATGGGTTGTAGAATGTTGAAATTTCGTATTTAAAACTAATATAATGTCACACAATTCTTTTAACCGCTGTCTGCACCTAAAAAAAATAAATTTCAATAGAACTTATATTAACCGTTTAAACGCGAATTAAGAAAGAATAGTCCTAATGACTTGAAATTTGGTTATTATATTGATTAAGAGCATATAAATATAATGAAGTTTTAAAATTAGATGAAAAATATTTTTGAGGGTGTTTTTGTCCAAGTTCATTGGTTCATGAGGGTGTTTTTGTCCATGTTGGAACATTGGCGTGTTACTTGATTATTCTTTGCATATTTTAAAAGCTCATCAAAGTAGTTAATTTAAAATCTAATAATTATAACATCTTCTTAATATTAACTGTTTTGTTTATTTATCTTTAAATAATGTACGATTAAGAAATATTTTTTCACTATAGATTTTATGCAATATTAGTACCGGTTTTTCCAATTTTGTTGGATTATTGAATTTCACTTTTTTGCCCTTGGACCAGGTTTCTAAAATTTGTCTTCATCTGGAGTACTTCTTTTTTTTAAATGACGTCGAATATTCCGCACACATCAAATGGTGTAACAGAGTCTAAATTATTTTCATCAATATCTTCTTCCTCTGTTATATCACCAGGTTCATAGGGTTCTAACTGACAAATAAATACAACTTCCAAATAAAAATCCGAATGAGTTTCTAGAAAGGCCAGAGCATCTTGTAATGTAAGGCATCTTTCAGATATGGTATTAAATTTATGAAAACTTTAAAAATGAAATATATAGGAAGAACACATGCACTATTTTCACTGTTATCATACAAAATAAATAAGAAAAACTGTATCTCAACGCAAACTAATAACTATCTCAGCAAAACACTTTTAATGTAAAATTGCACTTGTCTATAAATGCAAAGGTGAAAGCCCCCCCCCACACCCACACACCCACACATGGTCAGCCATCTTATCAAAAACAATTTCTTTCTATTGTTGTGACTTTACTAAAGTGAACATCAGTGCCAAATGGAAATATTATAATCTTTTCGAAGTATTGCAGCTTCTATTTGCAGATTTATCTATTTACTTTCTTTAGAAAAGTTGTTATTCTTATCTGAATGCAAAAGAAAATAATGTTTATAATATCATACAATGCTTTGCGCATAAAAGAAAGATGAACCCTTAAAACGCCAATGTTCCAATAATGGAACAGAGATATAAAAAAAGTGAATTATAACTTTAAAATTTAAGAATTAAATTTTGCTTTTATTTTATTCCCGTAGGATATATTGTCTAATGATATAAAGTATTGCGTTTTTGTTTTGTTTTTTGCATTTAAACTGAAATTTTGGTAAATTTAAATATAAGGAAGTAAAATTAATAAAATATAGCAAAATTCAAAAATTGTAAAAAAGTAAATAATTATCTAAACAAAATAAAACTTTTTGTAAAAAACTACTTTATAATGTTGTGTTCAATTGTATGTAAAAGTGATATCGATAAGAATTTTTTACATGTGAATTTTTTATTTCTAAAATCGTGTTGCATTATTGGAACATTGGGGGGGGGGGGTAAACGGTTAACGCTAGCATAACTCAAAAGGAACATAATACTAAAAAGATAATTTGTAGAATGTTTAAATTATGCCTCTAATATTGTTATATCGTGTTGGGTAAATCCCTTTTTATTGCTATCTGCACTCTATATAATAAAATTTTAATAGAATGTCTATTAACGCTATAGAGCGTAGCGCAAAAACAATAAAACAATAACCCGTAACATGTTGAAATTTTGTATTTAGGACTATTACAAAGCCTAGCTTTGCACCTCCCATTTGATCGCAATCTGCACTTTATAACAAAAAGTTTTCATACAATGCGTATTAAAGCTGAGGCACATATTACTTTAGCTAAAAAACGATTACCTGTAGAATTTAGTATTTAGGATTGTTGTAACGTTCATTTTTTCCTTACTACAATCTGCACTCT
>CM063505.1:113548699-113551199 GCA_032207245.1 Pardosa pseudoannulata | reverse complement strand
TGAATTGATGAAAGGCTGAGTCAACCTTGCCCAGTCCGGGGATCGAACTTTGAACCTTTGTGGATGGAGAGCGAAGCGCTATCCCAACGACACTGGGCTTCTAGGATCAAGCAAGCTTGAGAACTAAACACAACCGCGTAAGTTTGACCACCTAACCGGAACATATGCCTCGCACCCCAGTGCACTTGGTATCTGAAACGGAGATTGACACCGTAGGCCCTGGCTCCCTAGGGTCTTGAAGAGTTTATTTTTTTCATAAATCAATAAAACATTATATAATTATAAAGAAATTAATCCATTTTAATATACATCGAGCTAAATGTTTTGTAAAATTTAATATTCTCTTAATTTACCTTTTTTTATAAGCAATGTCGTCTCAGTGTTTAAACGAATGACTTACATCCCATATTTATTCTCGGGTTCATAAAAGCAAATTTTTAAAATCTTCTTTGAGTTTCAATCTACCTAAAGATAGTAGGTCCATAGGTATAAAATTTCTAAAATCTAATATAAACTACCATTTCTAGTAAATATGCCAAAGATTTTTAAGTTCTCAACATTAAATTCTACAACGGATATTACAAAAGAAAATCCGAAATTAGGAAGTGAAATGCAAAAGAATTTTCCATACTTCCGTGAATACTTCAATTTCAGTATCTTCCATCTAAGTCCGGTCATTTCGCATCCAAAAGAGAGAAAACTTGGTCATCCGTTTTGCCCTCCCGAAAATTCCAATATCTTCTCTGCAGATGGGGTATATGACGTTACATTATAGCTTGCCGCAGCTGCTCCAAGGACTGAGAAAGAATCCCTTTTGCACCTTCTTTCATCCTACTTGAAGGCTTTCCTTTCTTTTTTATCGGAAAAACCATGTTTTCTTTGCCTTTTTGAATATTTTATATGTGTCATAAAAGACGGACGTTGCAATCCATCATTTGAACTAAAATACACAAACACAAACACACACACAAGCACACATATATACAGGGTTAGAAAAAAATAAATTCCCCACTTCTGAAGATTCTAAAATACGTTCTATTGATCCAAATGTTATAAAATTGTAACTACAGATAATTCAAATGACGCTCTTGACATTTATTATATAAAAATTAATACAAAAGTCTACCTATAGTGGCTCTGTAACACATATCCCCTGTGTAATAATAGCCTAAGTTATCTGACCGTCTGTCCTCGAATTTATGAAGCCGTTGGACCCGGAATGGATAGAGGAATCTATACTGGATTCTTGATGAGTTAGGTTTAGTAACACTCTAAGCGAGTAAAATTTATCCTTCCTAAACTATCGATTCCACTCTAAAATAAATTGGTATAAAATTACATGATGACATCGACATATAATCCGACTCTAAAATAAATTGGTATAAAATACATGATGACATATGACATCGAAAACTTCAATCGTCTTTAATACGTTCGAAATCCAACCCTTCAAAAATATCATTTTTTTTTAGAATAATGACGTCATTCCTTTAACCAACACTTTTAATCATTTCTTATTTTAAATTATTTAAATGTAGTCTACATTATTTCCATTCGTTTGTCACTGAACTTTTGATGGTACGTAAATAATTTTCTTTTATATTTGGCTTAAATCATAGATTAGGTACATATGCGATCATTTTAAATTGAATCATCGATTATTTTTTGTTCCAATGAAAATTTTATCACCGGTATTAACATCAAATTCTATCGACTTCCAGGGTGTAATGGAAATGATAGTTTCGTTCCTTCACTTCTATTAATTACTGTGCAAAAAAAAAAAAAAAAAAAAAAAAAAAAAAAAGGGAAGAACTTAACGATAATTTCGAAGTAGCAAAGAAAACTTTGAATTATCTTTCTAAATGAATTCAACGTGATTCTAAACTGCCTTCACAGTATCAGGAGTCTTTAAAGGAGTATGCAAGGAGATAAACAAATAATTGAGCTTGTACCAGATAATTCTCAGCCAAAAAACAAACCTTTTTTTTACTTCTTCATAGGGTACTTTACAATTATGTAAAATTAAAAATTTTACTGATCCCATCATATGAAGGGCCATATGCTAGTTGTATTTATGTTCATCAAGTTAAGTCGAGGACTAGATTCTTGTCAGTACATCGTGCCTACGTTAAAGAAGAAAAGATACTGGTAAAACAGTAAAAATAATTCTGCGCCATGTTTCTTAATATTCTGGCAGATTCATTCCGGTCAACTGTTGTCAGCTGTGGTTTTGCCATTATAGCCTATTGTTGAATAGGAAGGAGTAAACATTAAGCAATTTTAATGTTACTTTTTAATATTATTTAGCATTTGTAAGCATTTTAAATGTGTTTATATGTAACATGGCTCCCCCTATAGACGGATTTTTAAACTAAAATTTTGTACTAAAACCATGGCTGAATGGTAGAGAGTTGGGTAAGAGAGTTCGTAGTTTCTTTTTGGTAAAAGAGTTCGTGGGTTTCAATTCCGCTGTTGGCATGGATGTCCCCTAACTGTTAGA
>CM063505.1:113511199-113543699 GCA_032207245.1 Pardosa pseudoannulata | reverse complement strand
ATGAATGTATATTATTTGTATACAATACTTTGAGAATTTATTGAATGTTAAATATGACAGTATGTTATGTATCAGCGTCTAGAGTTACTCTCGAGATGAGTAATTTAATTTTTGTAAGTTAAATATTTGATTTACACATTAGCATGCTGTTGTAGAGGTATATTGACGCAGAACAGAACTAATCGTCAACTTGAGCTTTAGATCAAAATATTTTTATTAAAAGACTAATAAGCAAATAAAGAGTAAAAAGGTAATGTATAAAGGCATCAGAGCGATGATAACACTTGCGGCTTGCAAGTGACAATCTGGCGAAAAGTTCTTTTACTCAAGCACGCTGATTCCAATGCCGAGAGTGATTTCCCTTGCAGACTGATCTTCAAGATTTTCAAGATGATGGGTCAACTGGATTACCTGGGCCTGGTTCAAGCCCTCAAATCCAGAGATTTCTTACAGTAAGCAGAGAAACTGACAACGAGCAGAGCATAAACAAATAAAAGATGAAAGATAAGGATAGAATGGTGGATTCGTGAGTTCATAACACAGTAACTAAAGAATAGAGAGTTTAGGGATAGGAAAACACTTTTTTTTTTTTTTTTTTTTTTTTTGGCCAGGGACATCAGAACAGAATTGAAAATAACTAATTAGAAAACTACGCTCCGCCCTCACCAAAGTGAGGAGAGCCAAGAAAAGCGAAAATAGAAGGATGAGATTAAATGCAAAGCTGGTAAAAAATAAATAAATAAATAAATAAAAATTACTAAATGATGATGTATGGCCATTTTAAAGTTTTAAAGCTTTTTTCTTACATTTTAAAAGATTTTATGATTTTTTTGGAGATTTTTTTTTCGTTTTTTGAAGACAAAACGCACAAAAAATTTAAAGATCTTTGGCAAGAATGGCCAAAGGCCTTCTTCTATTGCAAGCATCAGCGGGGTCATAATTAACTAGATTGCAGACTGAACTGTGCTGCTCACCTTATATACTGCAACATGCTCTCACGCAGCATCGAGGGAAATTTGCATTCCATGTCAATCTGCATTTGACGGAAACTTCTTAGACGCGGTTAACATCAGAACACCGCACTGTCTTCCTTGATTGATAACTGTCGTACTGCGAGTGAAACTGTCTAATTATTTCAGGGTTCTCTAAAATCTGGTGTTTAATTGTCTAATTAAATAATGATTTTTCCCTTGGAAGTTTCAAAACCATTTATAGATAACCACATAAAAATGCAGCTAAATATATCCTTTAGAATAACTGAAAAATCTGAGGAATCTCTTTGTATAAACATTCATTTTCACCTCCCCCCAAAAACATTGATCATGTTTAGAGTATTAGGATTCACATTTGACTAACAAAATAAACTTTGATGAATAAATCTTATTTGTTTGTAATCTTTCGATTATTTCCTCATGCTAAATCCAACAGTTTGTTATATGTATTATCATATGTCTAGAGTGAATCACAAAGTGAACTAAAGAATAACTCTCCAGGGGAGTAACTGTTTTCTACTAAGCGAGACGAATATAAAATAATGAATAATAAGCAAAATGGATATAGAAAATATAAATAAATTAATGTTTTTGGAGACATTTTCAAAGCTTGAAATAATAGTTAAAAATGTCTTTGTGATGTTTGAGAGAAATAAGACTATTATTATAATAGTTACTATTATTACTTTAACTATTATTTACTTCTATCATAGCTGTACATTTAAATTTTTATCACTTCTTTATGTCTTCAGAAAAATTACTAAGCTCTTTCAAATACGTAAAAATACTGATTTTACCGTTAGTCATATTTAGTCAGTGTTTTTATTGATCTTAAACTTCTCTTACAATTATATTTTATATTATACTGCTCAAAAAAGCGATGGTGAATTTTAAAAGATTTGTTAAGAATGTGTATGTTTTATTTATTATCAAGAACTTTATAATGGTTGTTTATGGGATGTAGTTATATCCCCATACATAACCTTTGCAGCCATTATTGCATGAAATGTGTAGTAGGAATTTATTTGTTATCAGGAACTTTATAATGAATGTTTAGAGGATATAGTTATCTTCTTATACATAACCTTTGCAACCATTATTGCATAAAATGTGTAGTAGGCATTTATTTGTTATCAAGAACTTTATAATGGATGTTTAGAGGATGTAGTTATCTTCCTATACATAACCTTTGCAGACATTATTGCATGAAATGTGTAGTAGGCATTTATATGTTATCATGAACGTTATAAATGGTTGTTTAGAGGATGTAGTTATCTCCCTATACATAACCTTTGCAGCCATTATTGCATGAAATGTGTAGTAGGCATTTATTTGTTATCAGGAACTTTATAATGGTTGTTTATGGGATGTAGTTATATCCCCATACATAACCTTTGCAGCCATTATTGCATGAAATGTGTAGTAGGCATTTATTTGTTATCAAAATTAAAATTTAAAGATGTAGTTATCTCATACATAAACACATTATTGCAATGTTAGTAGGCATAGTTACATACTTAATGGTTGTTTAGAGGATGTAGTTATCTCCCTATACATAACCTTTGCAGCCATTATTGCATGAAATGTGTAGTAGGCATTTATTTGTTATCAGGAACTTTATAATAGCTGTGAAGTATGCAAGTTCTAACGTGCATGAAATATTTTGTTTTGGATACATTGTGCAGTCTAAACTTAACAATTTTATGGATAGTTACATCTTATGCTGTGAGAAATGCTGATTACCAACACATCTTTTGCTTTGCACTACTTATACATCCATGAAATGTGTATGGCATTTTGTATGTTGTATATAGGAAACTTTTGTTGATTTGATGTTTTAGTTTAGAGAATGTAGCTATCTTCCTATACATAACCTTTGCAGCCATTATTGCATGAAATGTGTAGTAGGCTTTTATTTGTTATAAGGAACTTTATAATGGATGTTTAGAGGATGTAGTTATCTTCCTATACATAACCTTTGCAACCATTATTGCATGAAATGTGTAGTAGGCTTTTATTTGTTATCAGGAACTTTATAATGGCTGTTTAGAAAATGTTTTTGTTTTAGTTTCTTCCTATACATAACCTTTGCAATCTTTATTGCATTATATGTACAGCAGGCATTTTTATATAATAAGTTTTTTATTAGATTTTTACACTCCTGTTATTCTCCACCCTTCATCTCATTCATCCTAAGACAGTAATACCTTAATGCTTCTAGTATAAGATAAAAATTGTAACAACCATTTGCGTATGCAATGTCCCTGCTACCACAAATGGAACCCTATTCTTTTTGACCTGACAGAAAATGCGCGAGACTACTTTAAAGTAATAGAATCACGCATTCCTCTGACCCCAAAAGAATTTTCATAAATTCTTTCGATCCCTTTCTGCGAAACGTCATCTCCTTTCTCTGCAGTGGGGAGCTGGGAATATTGAGACGAAGTTATATTTCTCTTCCTTCTGTATAATTCGACCTCAGACGACTTAGACGACTCACGCACCCTTCAAGATCTATACTCTTCGAGCATAACAATTGTTCGAAAGGGATTTCCTCAAATCGTCTTCCATTCGCGCGTTGATTTACAATTCTATTAGAATGGGGTGGGAGGCAAGAATATGGAAGAGAATTCGAATTTTATTCCATGATGCGCTTAGTGCAATTTCCGAAGATTCCATTAAGAGGAATTGCATTTAGAAAACAAATCCTATCGATTTGAGGCAATATAATAAAAAAAAATTCTAAAATCATTACTCGGTATTATAGTAAAATAGTCATTTTATTTCATGCCTTGTATCTCAGAATTGTTCTGAGGATAACAGTGTCCAATATATTTTCTAAATACATTAGTCAATCATACAATAAAAAAATCATTTTACTTGATGCTATGATTTTCAGAATTGCTCTGAAGATTACAGAGTCCGATTATTTGCCTAATTGCTTTGGATAAGATTTGGATAAGACATAAGATAAGTCATAAGATTTAGTTTCTTATACTTAACTCTACTTTACCAAATACTTTCTTCATCCTTTACAAAATATATTCTACAGATTCGTGATACCATATCAAAGGAGGCTGTCCAAAAATATTTTCTAAAATCATTACTCGGTATTACAGTAAAAAAAATGAAACAATCCTTACTTGATGCCTTGTATTTCAGAATTATTTTGAGGATTGTAGTATCCAATATATTTTTGAAATACATTTCTCAGTCATATAATAAAAAAATCATTTTACTTGATGCCTTGTATTTCAGAACTGTTCTGAGGATTACAGTGTCCAATATATTTTCTAAATAATTACCTTACTCAGTCATACAATAAAAAACTATTTTACTTGATGTCGTGATTTTCAGAAATGCTCTGAGGATTACAGAATCCAATTATTTACTTAATTGCTTTGGAAACACACAACAGATTCAGTTCCTTATACATAACTCTACTTTTCCAAGTGCTTTCTTCATCCTTTGCTAAAATATATTCGACAGATTCAAGATGTCATATCAAAGGAAGCGATAAAATTTTTTTTTCTAAAATCATTACTCGGTATTACAGTAAAAATGTCATTTTATTTGATTCTCTGTATTTCAGAATTGTTCTAAGGATTGTAGTGTCCAATATATTTTCTAAATACATTGCTAAGTCATACAATTAAAAAAAATCATTCTACTTGATGCCATGATTTTCAGAATTATTCTGAAGATTACAGAGTCTAATTATTTACCTAATTGCTTTGGATACACACATCAGATTTAGTTTCTTATACTTAACTCTACTTTTCCAAGAGCTTTCTTCATTACTTACAAAATATATTTGACAGATTCGTGATGTCATATCAAAGAAAGCTGTCCAAAAATATTTTTTAAAATCATTACTCGGTATTACAGTAAAAATGTCATTTTATTTGATGCCTTGTATTTCAGAATTGTTCTGAGAACTGCAGTGTCCAATCTATTTTCTACATACATTACTCAATCATACAATAAAAAATTCTTTTACTTGGTGCCATTATTTTCAGAATTGTTCTGGGGATAACAGATTCTAATTACTTACCTAATTGCTTTGGATGCGCACATCAGATTTAGTTTCTTATACTTAACTCCACTTTACCAAGTGCTTTCTTCATCCTTTACAAAATATATCCGGTAGATCCGTGATGTCATATCAAAGAAAGCTATCTAAAAAAGTTTTATATATTTATATATAGTCGTCTTTCAATATCTAAAAGTCAACAGGACGGATGAAAATATTTGAGATATCGACAAAAAGCACATATTTTGTTGGAAGTATTTAACCGTTATAACGGAAACATTCCATATTTTCTTGATTTAGGCTTTGAGTTTGGTTTGGAGCGTTATGGTGTACTTTTTCGATCTCGAAGGCTAATGAGACCGGGACCTACTGCTTAAAGCCGATTCTGTACATCTACAAACATCCATGCAGAAATGGAATTTGGACCCTCGAACTCTGTACCGAAGAGCAACGCTCTATTATTTCGGCCTTGCTTGTTTTTAACATATCTAATAAGTAATCTAAATAGGGAGTTTAAAACGTATATATTTAATTATCAGACTATATAGTTGGGACGTAGTTACAGGAATTATTCAACAGCTAATTGATCCAAAATTCATTGACTTATAGTGGTCGTTTAATTCGAAACTTTGCAATGTTTCGACAATAGATGCAGGAAGCTAAAAATTCGTGAACGGTAAAAGCAATGAAACAATATCATTCAATGGGGATAAATTTTGGACCAAATTAAAAATGGGAACGATTAATGCTGAAATGACAGATCGAGGCTTCATTTTACAACTTTTCAACATATTTTTTCAAAGTTTCCTGAGATTTCACATATGAAGTTATACCTTTGTTCTCTTAGAAAGAGCTTTTTCTAAACCCAAACCTACTAAAGTTTATGGTCTCTTGAAAATAGTAAAAAAAAAAAACTAATAAAAATCAAAAATCCTGGAAACTTTCCGAAAAGCCCTTTCATCAATTTATTTGGATTATATTTTGGCATTATGAAAATCATAATGCAAAAATATAATCCAAAGAAATTGTTAAATCAGATGATCAAATGAAAAGATAAGATATTCTAACAAATGGTCTTTGCATTTTAAACATTGATTAATCTGCCCGTAATCGTTCTAAAAATGTGTAATCGACCAATGTTTAATGAGTTTTTTTATACCCAATAACTGAAGAATTTGTATCAGAACCATATGCATAGTCGTTCGTTTGCTATATTTTACGTTTATTATATTTCTGTTATTTAACCATCTAAGCGGTTCGCACTTACAATTCCGCCAAACCGATGATGTCTTCAAAGCGGTTGTCACGTACAATTTTCGACCTCCAAAAACGTACCGCAAATGGATGTAATGTACATTTCTGCCAGTGTTTAAGGTAGGACGGTCAGGTCGATTATTTAGAAACTGCATCCCTCTTTGACTGACATTTATTGAGGGATGCACCCCTACTCCTCGAGACACAAAGACTCTGAAAGCTTTTCATGGCTTTGTAAATCTCTATTTCGAAGTATTTCGTTTGCGGTAACAGATGTATCTCTAATTGCACCACTTAAATATCTTGGATAACTTTCGTAAAAAAATATAAATAATTTTCTCAAAGAATATTTTTATTTGTACTTTTAGAATCCATTATTTCTTATGGGATGATCTTCGAGACTTAACGAGCTTTATGTGTATTAAAAGTTAACAATCTATAATATCTATTTATATATCTATTTATAACCGGAAGTAAAGGGACAGTAACGAGGGTGGGTTTCCCGTATTCCATTCTAGTCGACAAAGGGTGAAGTAAAAAATCATAGAACGCTTTGGCCATTGACACAATAAACCTTTAGTGTATTTTTTGGAGACTTTTTTTAATCAGTGTGTTCCACTCGGAGGGTTAAAGTACATAAATTTAAACTTTTTATTTGATGAGAAACTTGTGGTACTAGGAGTTGTTAATTTAGTTACCGTATATTCTTATTGACACATTAATGTCCTTTTCTTATTTAGAAAATCAGCATGCTAAAAATATCCTTGCGTATTTTTAGATGTTTCGAAAAATATAGGGTGCTCGAATATATGGCGAAAATAGCAAAAACTAGTTCTCATATATTTGCTATAAACAGATCATATATAATCAAAAACGGGTCTAACATCTAAGGTAGGAAAAAATATTTGTTGTCTAATATTATTCTTTCCCTTTATTAAATGTCGCCAAGATATCGACAATACTTCTAGTCACTTCCTTTATTTTAATAATCATCGCCAAATCATCGTCATATTACCGGACGTCTTTCCTTTTTTCCTTATTCATTGTTATTATTTTGCGTCGCCTTCCATTCTTCTATAAGTGACAGATTGGCTAATGCCTTATTTACTTTTTTTCCCTGCTAAATCACAACAAGTTGGCAGTAACAGTGAATTTTTTTCACATTGCTAATAACGTTAAAATAATCTCATTTAGAAGCATCTAAAAAATACGTAAAGGATATTTTGAGCATGCAAATGTGCTAAATAAAATTAGGGATATTTTCCTATCAATAATAACGAACCTAAAATAACATGCCATAGAAGAACTTTATTTGTATATGCATATGATGTGTATACATACTTATAATATGTGTATGCATATAAAGTATACATACCTGCTGTATAATGCAGTATATTATGTTATGCATATGCATACATATAAAGTTGTGTATATTTATACACACGTGTAATGCGTGTATATATAGACACAACTTTCTAATTACCGCGGTACTTCAGTAGGCAAAGGAAAAGCTCCCGTAACTGGGAAGTCTCGTAACTCGGAGCTCGAGAGGACTAAGATCCGATGTGTTCGGTAAACTTGACTGGGGCACATAAAATATTGCCGCATAAAGAAGCTTAGCCAACGAGCTCAGTGGCCGAATGGTGAAAGCACGCTATCCAGACCCGAAGATTGTGGGTTCGATGTTTGCCATGGCGGTTTATCCAAAGGACGACTTTTTAATTTAAAAATGTTATTTATTGTTTCCTTATGTTCTTGAACATTCTACATCTTTCTTTAATATGTAAATTAGTTATTTCTCGAATATTCTGTTCGGGTATAAAAGCTGATACCACACTAGTTGTAGGCAACTTCTCGATCTTGTAAAGTTGCGAGTTGCTACTTAGCTTCAATAAATTCGTTTGTTAAGTTAAACGGTGTATTCATTCGAATCTTCGCGACAATATGTTCGTGGTCACATTGTCCTTCAAGTTCTCAATCAATATATCTGGAGGTGCAGCCCAAGCCCATGGGTCTTCTTCTTGGTTACTGATTTTAAATCACGAGGACCCACTTGAGTGTAAGTCGTAATTTCACCCTAGCCGTACTCATTAAAACAAAAGACACACCTATTTGCCTTAATACGAGAAGCGTATGTCTCAATCGTGCTTGGTTTGACCAAGTGACATCAGGAACAACAACTCTCTTTACTTAGATTCTTTGTACTTAGCTTTTTACTTAGATTTTTCATGTTACCTGATCTCTCAGTTTATCCCGTCCCTTTAATGAAGTGGGAACCCCGTGTTATAGGCATTAAAAAACATTTCAGTTCTTTCAGTCATTCAGAAACGGAGCGATTTATCCAACTTCCAAAAGTACATGATCATTGGCTCTCAGGCCAATGGTGAAAGTATTTCCGAAATGGCTAATTTTATAAACTGTTCGTGGGACACAGTGGTAAAAGTATACCATGTAAGTTAAAATAGTATTATCAAAAATCAGCTACATGGCAAATATGGTGGACCACGTGCCATAGATGGCAGAGGTGAACGACGGATTCGGGAGAATAGACGTGCAACCGTTGAACAACTGACCAAGATGCTACTAATAGTGTGTCCAGAACGACGGATCAGCTAACGTTGCTGCGTATGGGTCTTCGTAGCAAACGCCTGGTTAATGCCCCTATGCTGACTGCAGTTCATAGGCAGCGAAGGCTGGAACTAACACACCAGTGCTGAAACTGGACTTCCATTCGGTGGAGACAGTTGGCTTTTCCGATGAATCCCGTTTTATGCTCTATCGTACCGATTCACTTTACTGTATACGACTTGAAACATCTGAAAGCAAATAATCTGCAACAATCCGGGTCCAAGCTGAAGGAGAAAGCATTAGGGTTTGGAGAATGATTTCGTGGTATTCTTTGGTTTCACCATCATTGAGAAAGGCCCAATGGATCAAAACAAGTATGCATCTATCCTTGCAGACCATGTTCACCCCTACATGCGAATTATTTTTCATCATGTCATTTATCAGAAGGACAATGCGACGTGTCATGAAGCTCGCAGAATACGTGCTTAGATCGAAGAGCACCCGGATGAGTTTAACCCTACTTTCCTGGTTTGCATACGTCCTTCCCAGAAACAAAATCTAGAACTTGTGGGAGCACCTCGATCGGGTTATTCGCACCAACATAAAACAGCTGATCACGGCACTAGAGTCAGCATGACTGAACATATATATATATATATATATATATATATATATATAGATAGATAGATAGATAGATAGATATATATATATATATATATATATATGTAGGTATATAGATATATAGATATATAGATATATATAGAGAGAGATACATAAATACATACACTATATATATATATGTATATATGTGTGTGTGTGTATGTGTGTGTGTGTGTGTAAGGTTTATTATATGTTTTAGGAATTAAAGTATCTCCTCATATAAACCAAAGAGCATGTAATTTTGAAAATACAAAAAAAGAAACGATTAAATGCAAAATGTGATTTAGAAGCAATGTCATTTCAGTTTAAACTTCAGCACAGTCAACCAAACATTGTCGTTCTCGTTCGACATTCTCTCTCTCTGGCAATTCTTCTCTGCCTCATTGCCTCAGTCTAATTTAGTAAGTTTTGGATGGTCTTCAAGTATCATGGAGTACTGGAAGCTTCGACTGACGTATGCTGCACCGATGACTCGATTATTTCTAGCAACTTGGTTGATTAACCATTTCTGTGGTTGGTCTTTCAGTCAGTCACGCAAAATTACAAAATTAGCGGTCAATAATCGAATTTCGTGAGATTTGAAATGAATAAATGAGCAAGAAGTGCAAGTTAGAATTTTACTGATGAAAAAATTGATGAGATTTTGCCCTGAAATTAACATTTTTATCTACATAACGATTTTTAATTACAATTAAGGTAAGTAATTAAGATGCGTTTAGGTTAAATTTTTAATATACTACATACATACACGAATACACAGTCACATATTGTGTGTATGTATGAAACCAGTGAAATGTTCTTTACCGATTACATGGGACATATAGCCCCAATTTTTTTAAGTTGCCAAGATTTTCTAGTCAAAAAGAACTAAATGATATGCATAAAAATACAAGCCCAGCATTGAAGAAATTCACTTTTATTGAGGTTCAAAACACATCGGCCAACCGATCGTCATTGCACTCCTACATAGAATGCTCCAAGAATACACATTTTGTTGTCAACGTTGGCCACATAGCGACGAATACGTTGTTACCATTTGACTAACAATGGATCAGAATTTGTTGGGGGAAGAGGGAACTTTGATAATTTAAGAGAGCTCGAAAACCATAGAGGCAGCAGTTTAACTATCACAAAACAATCCCATTTTCTTGCGACAGCTGAAATATGTGGCCAGTGCATAAAAAATTAGAATTTATTCTAGCTTTTGTTTTGAGAGATGATTAAAAATATTTTAAATCGAGAACATTCTTTATCTAATATTTTATGGCTACAAATACGATATTGATTTCTTTTTGAATAATAGATGGCAGCACCAGTCAAATTTGATAAAGGGTGAAATTTTTGATAATAACTAAAATCCTTTTCACAATTTTAAGTCTTTACTCCTACTTAATGTAATTTTTTCTGCAAGAATATTATTATTTAAAAGTTTATTATGTATGTTATAATTTTAATGTTTTATTATTTTCAAATAAATAGCTATTAAAAACACCGCAGCAGAAATATAGTAATCAAGAAGAATTTTACACGACTTAACCTGCTCCCTTTAAAAGAAAAATTTGAATGCTATTTAATTTTACAAATATTTTCCCTCCTGCAATATATTTTAAAGTTAATTGAATATATATGAAATATAAATAAACTTTAAATAGTTTTCTCTAATCATTAATCATCAAGGATTAAAATTGTCTTTAATAAACTAATTTACTTTATTCTTCTTAATTTTTATATGTAAAAACTGGGAGTTAAGTATTATTTAGTAATTGTATACTTTATTTAATAAGTTTATTTAATAATTTGTTCAAAATATAATAATTTGTAGTTTGGTTTAAATGAAAAGAAATAACTGCGAAATTTGTTCAATAGATGGCAGCACAAGAATACATCTTATTATTCCATCTGTCTTGAATTGTCGGATTTTTTGTATTTTTTAACGTGTTTGAAATTTTAATATCTTTTTACAACAAATAGATACTAAGAAAATCATAGCAGAGATTATATAAACTGCAATCATCCTACTCAATGTCTCTCCCCAAATTCCTAACAGAGGTTTAAATATAATTTAGTTAGACAAATTATTTTTCCTCATTGAAGCATTTAAAATGTTTAATAAGTGATTATAAATATATGAAATATTAAATAACCTTTCAAAAGTTTTACTCATTACTAATCTGAAGTTAAAATTATCATGAATGAACTAATTTAGTTTCACTCGTAAAACTGTCAGTCTGTTTATAAAATGTATAATTTTGTTAATGATGATAATTAGTTCATGGTATAATAAATTATTACTCTGTGGTTTAAATAAAAAGAAGTAACTACGAAACTGCTTCAATAGATGGCAGAATAGAAATTCTCCTAAACGATAATTATTATTCGGTCGACGAGAAATATTGTTCACATTTGGATTTTTTAAAGCGTTTGAAATAGTAATATTTTTAATATAAATAGCTACTAAGAAAACCATAACAGAAGGACAAACACCTACAAAAATCATACACAACTTCCTAACTTCTTTGATAACAAATATTTAAATAGAATTTACTTCCACAAAATATTTTCCATCATTTAAAAGTTTTGACAGTTAGGTTTAAATAAAAATTAATAATTACAATATTACTTCAATAGATGGTAGCATAGAAATCATTCTAAACGATAATTATTATTCCCTCCACCTGGAAATATTGCTCACATTTAGTTTTTTAACCCGTTTAAAATTTTAATATTAAAAAAAAAAAACTTCTAAGAAAATCGTAGCAGAAATACAATAATCAGCAATAATCATATGTAACATCCTTACCACCTTGATAAGAAATATTTAAATATAATTTAATTCCACAAATAATTTTCCCTCGTTTAAACTTTTATAATGTTTAAAAAATTTAAAATATATGAAATATGAATTACCTTTCAAAAGTTTTACTAATCCAGGGTTAAAATTTTCTTCAGTGAACTAATTTAGTTTCGCTTCTAAAACTGTTAGTAGATATACAAAAAATCATTTACAAAACCTTATTATGTTCATAATGACTATCATTATATTAATGATGATTATTAGTTCATAATGAAATAATTTATTACAATTTGGTATAAAGAAAAAGAAATAACTACAAAATTAATTCAGTAGATGGCAGCACAGAAATCCTTCTAAACGGCAACTCTTATTACCTTTCTTTTGAAGTATCATTCACATTTGGAATTTTTACGGCTCGGATAAGATATAAATTTTTAATTGTAGTTATTTATAAAGATTTTATTTACAAAATAATTATAAGATTCTAATAAGACAAAGTCATGTAAAGAATAATAGTTATAAAATATAAAATTATTTTAGTCTAACTATGATGTACCTGACTTAACAGCTTCAATTCTTCAGATTCGAGTCTGCAATTTACTCAGTCTTATTTATTTATTTTATCATTTTTTAAGAGATATTCACAAAATATTGGATTTCATTTACCATATTCTCTTTTCAGATATGTGAAAGAATTTTGAAACAGTTACACGGCTAATCTCAAATTATGAAGTTATATTAATTTGCACATTTTTATCGGTTTTTAATGCTGAATACTGGCGAAAATGATCAAACTTTATAGCATTAGAAACATAAACTGCATAACATGAATTCTCTTCAGTTGTCACGAATGTATAATGATCACCATGTAGCATTTTTTCAAATTTCATATACTTCATATTTCATATACATATATTTTCAGGAAAGCAGTACACCATTGAGATAGGTGTTAACTGCCTGGAACTTGGATTTTAGATTCTGTAAAGACCTGAATGACACTGATATTCTGAAACACTCAAGTTTTTATTTATTTATTTACTTATTTATTTATGTACTTGTCATATTTTGACAAATATCAAATACTGAGTAACCACAATTTTATAAGTAGCTTAATTTCTATTTATTTAGACATAAAAGTATATAATGTTTATACTTTTATACTAATATTTAATGTTATGGGGGTGGTACCATGCTATTAAAGGGATCGTATACCATATTTTTAGACGCATTTCGAATGACTATTCAAGGTAATGCTATTATTTGGGAAAAATAATCAAATAAAAATGCATACAGATTTATTATTATTAGCATTAAAAGTTTCAGCATGTTAAATTGATAGCCAATATGTCATTCAAAACTGAATATTGACTGTTAGTAATTTCACAAATCAAATCATTCAGTACAACTAAAAAAGTGGAACAGCAAATCAAGAGAAAATCAAAACTACTTGCATCTATATATTCAGATATTTTTGTCTCAACATCTTTTTCTTGAGAAAGCAAAATCATAAATTATTAAATTGTAATTTTTATAGGTTTGGTTTGGAGTGCTAAGGTAATTTTTTGTAATATTTTTTAGTTATATTTTACACACACTGAAATATGTACAAACAAGACTTAAATCGAAGGAGTAATATTGTATGTAATGATGTTTATAGCCAATTACGAATTACTATAAATATCCATGCGTGGATTTAGATCATTGCTTAAGAAAGGAGACCATGAATGTTTGATTTATAGTTATTAACAAATAACTCATGACATAGCAGCAAATATTTTAAATAAAGACCAGGAAATAAATTTTAACACTAATCCAACAATTAGTGTTTAATAACACGTAGATTGTGCAGTAATTACAATATTTTCTGTCATCACTGTATCTCAAAAAGAAATATTGAATGGTTAATTTCACAAACACAAAATTTAATGAAACACAGATATGAAACAGATCTATTATTAATTAGTCACCATTTCATATTTACCTTGAAATCGAAAATGTTTTTATTAGATTTTTGAGAAGATTATCATTTTTTTATATTACAACTTATTAAGAGAGCATTTAATCTTAACTTTAGCACATATTTGTGTCAGTAGATGGCAGCACTAAATAATTGTGCTATAAGAGGGGACTATAATTTGATTTCTCTGGTTATTATATTTTGCATTTTAGAAACAGGGCAATATTTTTATTTTCAGTAAGCCCATTTTTTTTCTAAATTGTATATCTTGATAACAAGTGATATTATTTTCAATTTATACCTTATGTCTTTTTAAGTTATTACCACTACAGGATCACAAAATGTCAGCAGTCTAAAGTAATGTTTTATTTTTCGAATTTAGAATATGAATCATTTGAAAACATTTGGACGGAATATTCGATATGCATTGTAAAAGCCCCAATACTAGATATCATACCTAAACAAAATAAGCATTTAGCATCCCTGAACGTCAATAACGTTCAAAACTTCTAAAAGTGTGTCCAGCACTTTTTTTTTTTTTTTCAAATTGTTCATATTAATTGTGTGAACAAATAACAAACAGCATCAAGTTTAATTTGTACTTCGTTTTAGTTATTTGCAGTAGACTGTCAAAGATGGTAGTAGTATAGATTAATAATTGATTTTCATGACTTCAGATTATGAATCACTTATTTTACAGCATTTCCCCGGAATCTTGCATATTCACTCTAAGTGTCACGAATTTTGATTTTTTTTTATTCAAATAAATATCAATTAATTCCCATCAAATGTCACTGACGCTCAAAATTTAAACGTGTCAAAATTGAAACGAATTGGAAAAAAAAATCAAGAAAATTTAAATAGTGACTCATTTTAAGGAACCTAGTGAGTTTTAAGTTAAAAAAAAACGAATTGTTTATATAATGATTAGATTTCTTCATTTGTTTCTTATAATATAAAAAAACGCTTTAAAAATTTATACATTGCGAGTTATAAAAAAAAATTTAGATATATGGCATATGAATTATTTATATTCTGAAATCTGATGTAATGTAAAATTTAAAGAAAAAACGATTGATATTTAAAATAAAATAGAAGTTAAAAGAAGAAAAGAAAGCATAAAAATAATACTTTTTATTGATTTTTATGTATTGAAGGATTTTAAATAATTAAGTTTTATTATATATGTAATTTTACATTTTATCTTTAGATCTTTTTTAATCAAAAATATAATGATTGATTTTAATTGAAATAAATTTATATTTTGTAAAAATTTTTAATATTTATATTGTTTAATTCATTTAAAATGAAATTAAAAATTTTGTTTAATTTTTAAGTTAATTAGAGAATATTTTTTAATGTCTCAATTATTGATGTTAAATTTATAATGTAATTAATTCTTTCAATAGAGCATAAATTTCTAAACAATTTAATATAAAATTAAGATTTATAAGTTAATTAGAGAATAATACTTTACTGATAGCAAATAATGTCTCAATTATTGATGTTAAATTTATAATGTAATTAATTCATTCTGTACAGCATATACTTCTAAGCAATTTAATATAAAATTAAGGTTTATAAGTTAATTAGATCTTGAAATACTTAAGGATAGCAAATAATGTCTCAATTATTGATGTTAAATTTATAATGTAATTAATTCATTCTGTACAGCATATACTTCTAAGCAATTTAATATAAAATTAAGGTTTATAAGTTAATTAGATCTTGAAATACTTAAGGATAGCAAATAATGTCTCAAAAATTTTTCTTTAATTTTGTTCTATATTTTTTTTTATTTTAAGATAATAAAAGTTATTAATTGAAAATATTAAATTCAAAAATATTATTAAAAGTTGGTAAAAAGATATTTTAATAGTAACAATATTATATTAAGTACACACTACGAACACATTTACGATGTTGCGAAGCAATTTAAAACCCCTGAAATTCATTAAATATTTTTTCATTTCTGATATGGTTAAAAAGAGTTATTAGGTTTCAATACGTAAGTTTTCACATGGTAATACAAGATTCTTAATTTAAAAAAATAAAAATTGAACCGATAATTGGCAAATAGGTGAAATAAAAAATATTGGTAATATTTCTACGTAATTCATAATTATGTAGGAAAAGATGGGGTAGATTTCTTATATAATTCATAATTATCTACGAATTATGAAGGTGTTCTTCATCTTCTATCAATTCTACTACAGTTTTGATCTAAAACAGAAAACCATAAAAAATCATCGCCCTCAAAATGTGTATGTGAGATTTTTGTTAAGAATTCAAAATAATAATAATAATAATAATAATAATAATAATCAATAAATACAGTACAACCTCGATTATCCGAAGTAATTGGGACTGAACCTACTTTGGATAATCGACATTTTCGGATAATGGAAAATTCATAAATCATCATCTTGTTTACTATGTTATATCGTCATTGAACAGTTATGACTATTTTAACTGATAAATAAATTAAAATTATAAAGGAAAATAAATTTATTTCCGAAACCAAAACTTACAATGTTTCAAATGGAAGTTTCCTCTGGTGTAAATTGGACATCCTTGGACGTGCAGTTGTATCCCGAAGTTTTTTTAAAGCATGAGTTCAGAGGAATCACACTGTTCCTATTATTCCAACCAAAGAAGGCCTGTCGAGAAACACTCAAAAGCATAATTGTTACTGATCTTACTTACTCCGGAATCATTCTTATCTTCATATCATCATCTTCTTCTTTTGGAGAATTTTGGAATTCTGCTATTAATTCCTCATTATTGAGCAACTGGAAACCTACATCTTCCACTTCACAATTCAACCACTCTGTGATTTATCTATCCCCACAATTTTCAAAACCTTTCATTGTGCTAAAAACGATTGAAAATTCAGTAACACTATCTTTCACAATGTCTATAGAATTTTCATCTGGGCCAGCTGAAAAATTACAAAAGGGATGTGGTAAAAAACTTTAAAAATACATGTTTGTAAAGATAAAATTTTGGATGATAGTAGAAAGTGAAAAACAAATGAAGAAGAAACCGATTTCGATTAACGAAGTGGTTCGGATAATCGAGGCTTTAATATAAATAAAATAAATTGTAAAAAATAAATATAATAAAATAAAATAAATAAATTGTAAATTAGACCCACCACAAATGAAAAATGGTATCTATGACTGATGCCATGCAGTCATGTCTTAGAAAGGTTTGGTTTGGTTTTGGAGCGCTACGGTCTACTATTTGCAACACGAGGCTAATGTGTTAGAAAGGAGACAACATAATTGGAAATTGAAACTAAAAATAATACAGTTAATTGAGACAGATAATCTATGAAGCGTCTGCCACTAAAATGAGTAACATTTGATTTTATAGTGGTATGGGGAACCAACGAAGAATGTTAAGAATTAGTTATATGGGAGACAAGAGGCTTGGAACTACGTTACATAAAGGAGATATATAAGAAAAGTTAAGCTAAACAGTAATTTTGGTCTCCAAAAGTCTTCAAAGGTTATTTTTATTGTTTGTATTGTTTGTTGGTTTGTACTTTGTATCAGTAAAGAAACAAAGATTTCTTGGAAAGGATATAATTTAAGAGAATTGTCAGAAATTTATTTTGGCAGATAGTTTTAGTTAGTTTGGGGTTAAAATATTATTACATTCTAGCATATAGCCCTTCATATCGCGGGATCAGTAAAATTTTTAATTTTCTAGAATTGTAAAGTATCCTATAAGGCAGGCAAAAAAGGGTTTGCTTTTTGGCTGAGAATTATCTGATACACGATCAATAATTTTTTACCTTTACTGACCGCATGTTACTTGCCAACTTTAATTTATCTTGTCATATTACGTGATAAGATGGACAGCAGAGGTTTTAATATTGACAGCGATTATTTGGCGGTATATATGATATCCAAAATTTAGCAAATCGATTGCAAACCTCATGGTTATGTATAAAACACACACAAACGAACAAACTTCTTAATTTTCAAAGATATATAACTTAAACGCTAGATATTTATTAGTCCGTGCATCTTTCCGTATAAAGGGTAATTTTCGGAGCACCTCGCCCGGTAGGGCATATCTCCAGTAAGCAAGGTAAGATATTTAACAAGGGAGCGGTTCATAATGAATATTTTGTATATCAAGATGCCAGTTACAGTAACGTTATAATACAATAGTAAAAAGGAAAATATATACATATATACATAAAAAGTAAATATAAATTAAAAAAGAAGTTAGAGAAGGTCGTTAAGTAAAAATATCAAAAGTGGTTAAATATGATAAAATGTGAGAAAATATGATTAAAAAGAAATAAAAATGTCTAAATTAATGAAAAAACAACAATAATAATAAGAGAATCGTACAGAAACAAAATTATAAATATGGCATAAGAAAATTTTACAGTAAGAAAGAGTTGCATATAAAAGTAACATTGTAATGCAGCGGGCCTAGTCCAAAACATAGAGAACTGTAGTGATGGGTAGACAAAAGTATTTAGCTTAGATATTAAAGTGTTTAAAGCATACAAGTGCCTAAAATAGTCATAAAATAAAAGAAAAATGAAAAAGTATTTGAAGAAAGAAAGAATTTAAATGAGTAAAGAAGCCCTAGGTCTGCTTCTGAACTCCGGATCCGCGAAATCATAGTCCGGCAGCTCAGCAACAATTTCATTAAGAATATTATTTAAAGTATTAAAAAATCTTTGTGAGAGTTTGAGAAAATGCTCTTTAAGGGTTGGTAAGTTAATATCTCTCCGGATTATGTCATTACGAAGGTAGCGAGGTGCCTTGACAATACGTCGTAGAATTTTATTTTGAGCTACCTCGAGAATTTTGATGTTTGAGGGAAAAGCATATGACCATACTGGCTTGCCATACCACGCGCGTAGCAGTATTACTGTTTTATAGAGAAGAGTCTTAAGCCGAACACTCAAGTGAGGAGAATAAATCAGAAAACGAAGATCATGGAGATTTCCGATCATGAGTTTTTCAATGTATTTTATGTGTGGCTTCCAGGTAAGCCGCTTGTCGATGTACAAACCCAAGTACTTTACCGAGTCCTCCCAGCAGATAGGGTCGTTATTAAGATATAACGGTGTTTATAGGTTCGGGAGAAAAATATAGTATGGCATTTGGAAGTATTAATTTTGATTTTCCATTTAACGAGCCACGGTTCCAGAGCATCAAGATTGCCCGGTAGGGCATATCTCCAGTAAGCAAGGTAAGAAATTTAGCAAGGGAGCGGTTCATAATGAATATTTTGTATATCAAGATGCCAGTTACAGTAACGTTATAATACAATAGTAAAAAGGAAAATATATACATATATACATAAAAAGTAAATATAAATTAAAAAAGAAGTTAAAGAAGGTCGTTAAGTAAAAATATCAAAAGTGGTTAAATATGAAAAAATGTGAGAAAATATGATTAAAAAGAAATAAAAATGTCTAAAGTAATGAAAAAACAATAATAATAAGAGAATCGTACAGAAACAAAATTATAAATATGGCAAAAGAAAATTTTACAGTTAGAAAGAGTTGCATATAAAAGTAACATTGTAATGCAGCGGCCCTAGTCCAAAACATAGAGAACTGTAGTGATGGGTAGACAAAAGTATTTAGCTTAGATATTAATGTGTTTAAAGCATACAAGTGCCTAAAATAGTCATAAAATAAAAGAAAAATGAAAAAGTATTTGAAGAAAGAAAGAATTTAAATGAGTAAAGAAGCCTTAGGTCTGCTTCTGAACTCCGGATCAGCGAAATCATAGTCCGGCAGCTCAGCAACAATTTCATTAGGAATATTATTTAAAGTATTAAAAAATCTTTGAGAGAGTTTAAGAAAATGCTCTTTAATGGTTGGTAAGTTAAGATCTCTCCGGATTATGTTATTACGAAGGTAGCGAGGTGCCTTGACAATACGTCGTAGAATTTTATTTTGAGCTACCTCGAGAATTTTGAAGTTTGAGGGAAAAGCATATGACCATACTGGCGCGCCATAGCACGCGCGTGGCAGTATTACTGTTTTATAG
Organism: Pardosa pseudoannulata; assembly: GCA_032207245.1. Classification (NCBI taxonomy): domain Eukaryota; kingdom Metazoa; phylum Arthropoda; class Arachnida; order Araneae; family Lycosidae; genus Pardosa; species Pardosa pseudoannulata. The sequence continues at coordinate 113,523,406 of CM063505.1, read as the reverse complement.
AGAAGAGTCTTAAGCCAGACACTCAAGTGAGGAAAATAAATCAGAAAACGAAGATCATGGAGATTTCCGATCATGAGTTTTTCAATGTATTTTATGTGTGGCTTCCAGGTAAGCCGCTAGTCGATGTACACACCCAAGTACTTTACCGAGTCCTCCCAGCAGATAGGGTCGTTATTAAGATATAATAGTGGCGGAGTTTTATAGGACCGGGAGAAAAATATAGCATGGCATTTGGAAGTATTAATTTTTATTTTCCATTTAACGAGCCACGGTTCCAGAGCATCAAGATGATGTTGAATGTAGGACGCGACGGAATTAATATACGGAGCCTGTGTGTAGATGGCCGTGTCATCCACGTACAGGGCTATATTGGTGTATTCAGATTTTGGAATATCGTTAATATATAAGTTGAAGAGAATGGGGCCAAGAAGGGAACCTTGTTGGACCCCAGCAGTAATATTTTTGAGAGAGGAAAATTTGTTTTTGACACGGACCGTGAAACGACGATCGCTAAGATAATTGTGTAATAGATGAATGAGTGCATCAGGCAACTGGAGCTGAATGAGTTTGAAAATAAGTCCTTCGTGCGTGATGCGATCAAAGGCTTTAGCGATGTCTAAAAATATGGCACCAGATGGAGTCCTCGTCTGTAGACTCTCGCTAGCGAGTTCCACGACTCGGAGCAACTGGTGTGTTGAGTTATGGGAGCTTCTAAAGCCAAATTGCTCTAGAATTATAATGTTATTACTAGAAAGAAACAGTTCCAAACGGTTGAGAATAATTCGTTCAGCAAGTTTGCTAAGGCAACTCAGTAAACTAATTGGGTGATAGTTGTCAGCAAAAGTTAAATTGGCTGAAGGTTTTCTTATTGGACATACCAAAGCAGTCTTCCAGAAGTCTGGGAAGTATGCCAGTTTTAGAATACCATTAATAATGGCAGTGAAATAAATAATAAGATTAGGAGGTAAATTTTTGAGACCTTTGTTCGAGATCGAATCAAGTCCTGGAGCTTTAGAATTTTTAAGTTTCTTAATGGCTTCCAAAACCTCAGCAATGTTAGTAGGAGAAATCGGAGTACAGGGAGAATGAGCCAAGAACCCTTGAACAGTGTTATGGACCAGAATATCGTGATCCTCGTCTTCGATGTCAGAATTTGGAGAAAATTGATCCTCGTACACGTCTGCAATTGCTTCAGCCTTTCCCAGTGAGTTGAAGGCAACACCATTCCTTCCATGGATCGGCGGAAAGAAATTCACAGATTTATTTCGAAGTTTTTTTCGGAATCGCCAGATGGTGTTGTCTTCAGGCGATAAATTTAAAATAAGCTCCTCCCAATCCTTAGTACGGAATTTGCGAATCTCGTCCTTAACAGATTTGCACAAATTTCGATAATCTTGTCGGGCATCAGGAGTTCGGTAAATTTGGAAAAATTTCCGTGCAGTATTACGACGCCGAATAAGATTTTTAATAAAAGTAGGAAGTTTATGATGACGAGGGATTGGGAGTTTAGTAGATGAATTTTGTGTCGCAAAATTTATACTCTCAGAGAGAGTCTTGACTGCACGTTCAACGCAATAAGGAGTTCGAATGACAGGATAAAGCAATTTAGAACCGGCAAGAATAGCCTGGAATTTTTGCCAATCAGTATAAATGATGGGGTCGAAATATTGAAGCTCAGAGCTCAGATCGATCGTCAGTTGAACTGGCAGATGATCAGAGTCAAAGAGATCCAACGTTTCAATGTTTGAATTTTGAGGAATATTCTTAAGAAGAACTAAATCAATGGTAGAAGGTCGGGAGTGAACGCCAAAGGGAGTGAGGGTAGGGGGGGGGTGATGTAAGATTACATCAGAATGAGAATTTAGAAAATTAAAAAGATCAGTGCCAAATTTATTAGCTCTATAACAATTCCAGGCTCTATGGTGAGCGTTAAAATCACCCGCAATGATGCATTGTGGGTGATAATTTAGAATTTTGGTAAGATCCGAGGTAGGAAAATTTTTCCCATGACGAATGTAAGCAGAAGTAATAAGTAATTTAGTGGAAGGAGTAGGCAAAATCATAACCGAATGAGATTCCAATTCCGTAGTGTCAAGATCTGTAATAACGTAATGATTTAAACTGTTTTTAACGTAAATAGCAATATCACCTTGTATACCACCGCGGAGGCGAGCACCATTTACAGGCGACCGGTCTTTCCGGTAGAGAGAGTAATTCCAGACGTTGAATCTAAAATTTGGTTTTAGTTTAGATTCTTGTACGAGGACAATATCAATATCAGACTCTTCGAGAAAGTCTCTAAGTTCATTAATTTTGAAAGAGAGACCATTTGCATTCCAAAAAAAATATTTAAACTATTACTTCTGGTGTGCTGTCTATCCATCATTGGTGTCAACATCGAAAGTGTTAGAAATTATTTCAAATATTTCATAAATTTTAGTAAAAGTGTCTTTCGACGACTTCATTATAATTGAGATACTTTTAAACATCCCAAGGATGTCAGAGATATTTAAATCTTTCATTATTTCTTGAATGGTTTTTAGCAGTTCTAAGATGGAAGAGGTGCCTGAGGAGTTTTCAAAGGAAGATTTTTCTGTTCCTGGTTTTTGAATTTTAGATTTGTTTGTTTGGCCAGAATTAACCGAATCATTATTATTGTGAGGTTTTACAGGTTTTTTCGGAGGGTTTTTATTTATTTTAGCGATAGAATGAGAATTTGAAGTAGAAGAAGGAGCCTCTGAGGTTTCAAAATGCGAAACATTTGAGGTAAGCTTAGTCGAGGGCGCGGCATCCTCGATATGTGGTTTTTGCAGATTTTTTCAGTTTTTTGCCCTTTGCTCCCAAACATTAGTTTGGGGAACTGGTGCAGGGACAAATTTTGGGGCAGCAACCCTAGATTTAACATTTTTATTTTGTTTCCTATTAGTAGGATGAGCTGGACATCCTTTAAAATTGGCGGTATGCCCACCACCGCAATTTGCACATTTAAATTTGTCAGGTGTTATCTGACAAGTATTGGATCTGTGGTTCTCACCACATTTTAAACATTTAGGGGTGAGCTACACGCGAGGGACGAATGCCCGAACTGCTGACAGCGTTAGCACTGAGCTACTCCCCTAGCTTTATATGGCTCGAACTTGACTGTTAAGTAATTGTACTAATATTATGAATGCTGTCTACAGCCAGAGAAGGTTTAATGGTTGCCAAAAACAGCGGCATGGGCTGTTTCGTCTTTCTATTGGTTAAATAAGCAATTTTAATGACTTCGATGCCATTCATACGAAGTACTTCTTCGATTTCTCCAACTTCAGTAAAGAGTGGAAGACCCCTGATTACAAATTTCAACCGCTTGGTCGATTTAAGGCCAAGAGCCCTGACAGGGATTTTATTCGTTATGAGGTAGTTTTGAGCCGCTCTGAAAGCTTCACTAGAGTCAGTAATTACTTTAATCATTTTACGGGAGTATTCCGTAGAAATCTCCTTGGAAACAACATGGAGATGTTGTATCTGCTGCTTGCAGTTTTTCCCAATCTCGAAAAAGAGTTGGTACTGCTTGCGTGGTTTACTGGGAGTAGTCTCAGTATTACCGGATGAGCTTGGGCCCGGGTTAGGCCTAACAGTTTCATCGTTAACACTCACGCCATCAGGATCAATGGCGCCAAAGGAATTTGAAAGTTTTATTGCTTTGTCAGCAGTGTCACTGGTTTGGCGCTTTTTCTTCGTAGGAAGAATACGCAGTACATTATCATTTAACAAGACCATTCACATGTTGAATGGTCTAAGAGAAGCATAAATGTTTTGAGAAAAAGAATCATAGAAAGAAGAAAACATGTTTTTTTTTCATAAACGGATGCATATCATGAGTACTGGCATCAAGAATACTAAATAATTCATTATAAATACCATTCCCCTGCTGGTTGTTTGAACAGTCCTGGGTTGCAGTAAGCTTCATCATATATACAAGATAATCGTTCACTACTTCATAAAAGTTCCATGAAGTGGTGAATTTAGTTTTAAAGATGGTCATAAGATTTTGAAAGTTGCACAGAGAGTCAGTAGCAGAAACATCAGCAAGGTGGCCAGAAGCAGAAGCTTCACACTCCATTTCAGGTTCCTCCATGTAAATTCTATTTTAACACTTTGGCGATGGACAGAATTTTCTTCTGTCAATCACTTGAATACAGCTGGTAGACGATCTGTAATCGGTGGATGAAATCTTCATCAACCATCAGCAACTTCCTCCAGATTTGAAAAAAGTAAAAATATTCAGAAAGAACAAACGCAATGTCAAAATGGCGAAATCCAATCTAATTCTGACCTAATGTTTATTAGTCCATGAAATAAACTCCTAGACTTTTATGAAAAGAATTTGTTGTTAATACTGGTGATAAAATTTTCATTGCAACAAAAAGTAATCGATGATTAAATTTAGAATTATCACATATGTACCTAATCTATTTTTTAATACAAATATAAAAGAAAATTATTTACGTAATATCTAAGTTTGGTGATAAAACGTATGAAAATAATGCCAACGAGATTTAAATAATTTAAAATAAGAAATGATTGAAGGAGAGGGTTAAAGGAATGACGTCATAAGGTTATAAAAAATGTTACTTTTACCTATTTATTATGTGATAAATTGATAAATGTAATGTCCTGCTCTTAACCGGGGACAACAGAGCTTGAAATAATGGCATTAAACACTCTTTGAAATTTGCTAACCCTAATTCATCAAAAATACAATATGGTTACATCTACCCATTCCAGGTACAACCTCTTCATAAATTCATGGAAAGATGGACAGATGGACAGACAACTTAGGCTATTATTATATGGGAGATATCTAAAGTAATAAACTAATGTACCCTAATTTAAATTTAGAAATCAACACATAGGAACAATTAATAAATACAATGCTAAACCTCTTAAGCTAAATTCGTAATAGCATAATATATAAAAAATAAGTATAGGTATGGTTTGTAGGTAACAAGAAAAAATATTATAGTGCTGTCTGAATCGTATTCGAATGTTTCAGGAAGACTATTTCCAAGAAAAACTTTACAAACATGTTACCGAATCAGTCTGCATCCCTTTTCTACCAATAGTTCATTTGACAACTTATCTCTTTCATATCTTTTTAAAGTTATTGCTAAATTTAAGTAAAAAGTTAAGTGCTATCCTTTCGCAAGTGCTATTTACCCTCAACGTGTTTCGTCCTTTTGGCTGAAAATCAATAGCAGGGGGAAATAATGCTTGAGATAAACTTTCAAGTAGCTTAAAAGTTGTGGTTTCGAATTTTCAATTCTTAGAATCCCAACTTTATAAACCTTTGTTTGGTGAGATAAAAATCAACTATTGCACATCAATGTATACAAAACTTACTGTGTTTTGTTATCTGAAAATCGTGAGTGTTTTACCATCGTCATTTTGTACATTTTGGTGACGATTTTGACTCTTTCTGTGATGTTATATTTAAATGTTAAAATAAAACATTGTACTGGCATCAAATTAGAAATAGAGTTAGAATAGGGTTTAAATATAGTAGCTATTTGCAGCATTAATTTCTTTTATAATTTAAAATTTTGCTGGAAAAGAAATAATAGATATGAAAGAAATAAGAAATAAAGTTATATTTTTGCATTTTCCAAAAAAAAATTAGTCTTATTTTATTATTGAAAAAAGATTAAAAAAAGCATGATTTTGGAAATTTCTATAAGTTACTTAATACTCCCGACCTAGCAAACGCCATACGGGAAATGGAAATTTCTATAAGTAAAGTAAGTGACATAAGTAATAATAAAATTGGAAAAAATCATAGTTCCCATTTGACTGGGAAAACGACAAAATATTTATTAAGTGTTATGTTATGGAGCTGCAATAGCTCAGTCGGCAAACTCTCGTAACTGGAAGGTTTCTGGTTCGGAGCCCGAGTCGACCTAAAATATTCCGTGTTCGCTAAAGCTAACTGGGAGACGTACATTATGTTCACAGTCACAATCTCTTCCCAGTTCTAAATCAATATTTCTTGGGGGTGGCAGACCAAGCCTATAGGCTTTCCGATTGGTCCCTGCTTTTAAATTACGAGGACCCACTTGAGCATAATTCTTAATTTCACCCTTGAGATGCTCGTTAAAATTAAAGGCACACCTCTTTTCCTTAATACGAATAGTGTATGGTTCATTCCTGCTTAGTTTGACCATGTGCCATCAGAAACCATCAACCACCACATTACGTACTATTCGCACGTACACCATTAAATCTTAAGTTGCATCTCAGATTTCAAAAGAAAATCCCCCCCCCCCAATAGAACCAATCGCTAAATCAGTATGCCTCTTCCACACTATAGCCATTTATTCACCATTGCAGTACTGGACCTGATGGTGACCGTGGACGATAGTTCACAGGTTGTGTTAGAAAATTAGTCACTTTATTTTATAAGTAATTTAAATATTTTATTACCCATCTCATAACCACTGACGATATTAGCATGTGTATATTATGCATGCATTTTTCATTCGAGCCGTGACGTAATGCATACGTTTGAAGATCGTTTCTTTCCCTACCGATAAGTACTCTGGGGAAAAGGCTATGTATCAGTCAGTCAGTGTGGTTGTGCGGCCATGTGTGTACGGCAGTTAGCCGATGTTTATTTTCCTTTACTTTTACGTTTAATAAATGTAGTTTTAAATTATGCTAACGTTTGTCTTAATACTGTTCAGGATTAATAGGGCAAAATGCTTCTACTTCAACTATTATTCTATTATAGCTTTCAATAAGCTAACAGGTTGCATCCACTCATTGAACCACTAAATGAGCCGAGTCGGTGGATGAGTCCATAGAGTCTACTGTGCACTTGAGCAGCGCATCTGGCTGTACTTAATGTTTGGAGAAAAACAGCTTCTGAAGCCATCCTCTGCCAAGGCCTCGCCATCGTCAACCTCAATGAGCTATATCCCCTCCATAGAGTGGTAATGGCTTGCAGTGGACCATAGTGGGGAAGGGAGTTTAAATATAGGAACTGTCAACACAGCTATCAAGAAACAAAATAAAACATGAAGTTCCCTCTTAAGGCCGAATTATATTCTTCAGCTTATGAGTAAGTTTATATTGATGTATGAAAATTATTTGACAAATGAAAAATAGAAATATATAGTTACAATTAATAAGGCTTTAATTTACTTATCTGAGGGAAATCTGAGGGAATCTGAGGGCAATAGAATAAGATGAATTTACCACAGTAAAAGAGGAGTAAATGAATAGTTGGTCAACGAAAGTTTTGCTTAAAGGTTAATGGTTATCGCTGGATTTTGATATAACGAAAAACTTAAAATAAGGAAAGTGGGGAAAATGTCATAATTAATTAAAATTACTATCAGAAATATACACGCTATAAACATCTATTTTCAAAGAAGTTCCATCCCTTCATCCAAACAATCTTCACTACGTTAAAAATCACCAGGACGAGTTTATAAGCCATATATATAAATCTACTTCTCTATTTGTTTTTTAGAATCTGAGAAATAAAACCAGAATTGAAGATACTTTCTTTAAATGCATCCCACCAAAGTCCCTTGGCATGTCTCCTCTAGAGTACTGTGCATTTGGATTCCTCATAAAAAATACCTTGTCTTGAACCAAATGAAATAACTCTGTACTACAACATACAAAATTGCAATAATTTTGATGATTTAAATAAAATATAAATAAAACATTTTAATATTTAAAGCAATATCTATTGGAACTATTACCCTGTGATTCAAAATACAAAAACTTTTTTTTCTATACTACGAATGAGAAAAGTGAGCCTGGTATTATTTATTTAGTTATTAATTTTCGGCTTTATGTTAGTGAGTAATATTGAAAAGAACTAATTTCCAGTGAATTTCTGATTTTAGGGATAAAACTCATATCTGCGCCAAATCCACATTCTGCTAAATGGGAAGACAGGAAACTGATTATGTAAAGTTACTCAAAATTGCTGTATATGAACTCAGTATATTTTTTAACCAAAATTTGCAGCGTTGCAATGTAAGTATAGTTTTCTACATACTCATACATATAGCTACCTACAGCTCTAACCCATATTAAGGCCTTGGTCAAAAATAATGATCTACACTTAATTCTGCAAACTTAACCTTTTAACCCCTTTCCAGGTTCATTTTATTTCGGGATTATGGGTTAAACAATGTCAATTTATGCTTATTTTCAATCAATTTATGCTTATTTTCATACCTACATAGCTTTTTAAACATAATAGCATCATTCACATACAAAATTTCCTAAAAGTTAATGTAATTAATGTAAAATTAATGTAAATAAATGAGTAATTTATCTGTATAGTTGGCTTTCTGCGCGTAAGAAATCATTAGATTTTGGAGTCAATTCCCACTAACTATAAATACAAAACTTTGAATACCTAGCTTTTATCTTGAATTAAATTGTATTTATATCCTTTGCATTTACATAAATGATTATGAAATTTTTAATCAAAATTTGATCATGTATGATACAATCGGAAACAAGGTACTGCACAGAGTCCAATATCGCAATCTAAACAGTAGAACCTTGTTTCTCTCCTTGCCGTCTTCCCTCTGCTGTCTCTCTTTGAGCAGCAAATAATCTAGTAGCCAGAAAAGTAAACAAAAGCATTCGAAACCATAAAAAGCATATGTGAGATAATTTGGGAAAGACTGATTGCACAGTGTAAAATTTCACAGAGCCCGAGCTACACTCGGGATGAGCCAGGATGGTACATTTCGCCTGCCCGAGTTCAGCTCGGGAAAAACAGGGAAGGAGTTAATACTTATATTTATTATTTACAATTTCATATTTATACAATCAGGATAGTATTAAGGCATCAGCATTTAACTATTAAATTCTCTAGCAGCATTTAACTATTGAATGATATGAGTTGTAAAAGCAGTAAATTATGCCTTACTTGTACAATGTTGAGAGATGTGGCACATATACGAAACCGGTGCACATCTAATGGTGAAAGCTGGCATTTGCCTAGAGACGGCTAAGGGTGAGTTGAGGCATCAGTGAATAGGGCAGTTAGGGCTTGAAGCTGGGTCGTTCTTGAGACAGGAACGGCAGCTAGGCCGTCACATCCAGAATTACCTCTAGTCTTCCTCTCCTTTCATCAGCCCTCTCTCACTCTCGTCCTCTTTTTTTTTTCTAGTAGATCCTCTTAATCTCTGATTTGCTTTTAGCCATATCGTTATGAAGATCTAATCTGATTTGCCTATAGTAATAAATATTGGGTTAAATTCTTTTGCTATTTGCTTTCTATGAGCATTCAGGATATTCCCCAAGATCTATCCCATGGTCCTATATTAATTTCCAATGTGACCATCTTCAAGTTGCAGGTGGCCTCAGATCCTGACCGTTTGGCCTTACGTGACCCCTGACCGCTGCATCTTAATGCGTTATTCATTAACTTGTTTGCGTTCATTGCAAAAGGTCTTCTGTGGATCCGTGAATCAAGCCATTCTTCTGTCTTCACAAATCACCTTAATAGTCACCACCTGCTATATAAGTCTTTACTTTTGACAGGGTTAATCTGCGTAGATTAACTTACTGCATCTAGTATCCCTTTTATTAATCCCTGAAATTGTGAATAATTCAGTAAGTTGCTCCTTTTTTTTTTTCAAAAATTTCATTTTTGAAAAAAAAAATGTCATTTCATAAATTTAATCTTTGTTAGCGCACGAGTTGAAAGAAAATCGGCTTTAATAGCTACCTATAAATCCACAATATTGTAGCTATCTTACATGACCCTAGAGAAAGAAGAACGGAAGGTGACCTTTCGCAGCGGATAATTACGGTTAGAGGCAGGTAGAAACGGGCTGTCCTAACAATAGCTGTTTGTGTAATAGGTCCCGTCAACAAACCCACGACTCAAGCTTAAAGAGATGTAATTGAAAACTATCCGTGCGCTGGAGCCAGCGAGTCTGAGCCATTGTAAGGGCTACTTTAGTGAAAAGACTCGGGTAATGATTATTAATCAAGGGACGCTGTAGTGTACATATGGCCCGTTAGCGGTAGCGAAAAAGGAATTTAAGTTGTTTGGGTTGGTTAATTTAAAGACGACCTTTCGGCCACATCTGGAAATGGATCAGCTTATCCAGACAGGAAGTGACCGCAAGATTGCATCATCCTGGTTCTGGAAGGTTCCGGAAGAATCAAGTGAAGGGAACCGGGACCCCTACAAAAGCAGATTTTTCTGAACCAAGAAGGAGGCTTTTTCTTGGGTGATGTTTTGTGGAGCTCGAGAGGAGTCTACTCGTCTCTTTGATTTCCGGAGTTTGCTTTATTTAGAGACCGCCAGCATCTCTGCTTTGCTAAGAAGTCGACTTTTTACTTTGGGATCTCATTCTCGTTATCTTAATATTTTTTTTCTACTTCATGCATAGAAGTAGATCGTTGAGCGTGACCTTTACTCTCATATTTGGATTGTCTTGCATACTGAGTTTCTTCAACGAACTTTAGCGTGATATGCACTCTGAGCGTTTGAACCTTAGTGTGGAAGCTGACTGTACTGATCGACAGCCGGAGGTTATAGTGTCAGCGTTTCGTACCGGCACTAATTAGCGAACTGTTAAAGTGATTTAGAAGAACTAGCTTCATTGTACCCACGCATTGTAATTGGGTTAATGTTATCTCAGCACGAGATCCCAGAAGATTTAGAATCTACTGAACCTGTACATAGCTGTACATAATTTATTCACCTGAATAAAATATTTAATCCAGAGTAAACGGTTGTCCAGCCTGTGTCATTGACGGCTTCACCTACCCCCTACTCCAGGACGACACAATGTGAAAAATTGCAGTAAAAAAGCTATATGATTTTAAGAGATAATATTTATTTTAATATGTTGTAAGAATGGCTTTTCCTTGTCCTTCTTTGCTTAGCTCATTTTTTACTTTTAACTCCGCAAACACTGCTGATAGTTATATTACTTCCATAATGGCTGAAGCAAATGTGACACAACTAAAAGTTATAATAAAGCTAAAAAATGACAATGATAACAAAAGGCCAATACGACTTCTAGTAGATTTTTTAAATATAAAATTTTTACATAGAAATAAAGAAATATCTTTTGATATAAATAAACTGGGAACTAAGTTTTTAAATGTAATTAAATTTAAATAACTCTTTTGACTTCTGAATCTCAATTATAGGATTATATTTCATTTAAACAAGATAAATAGTAATTTGTTTCAATTTTCAAATTTTAAGATTTTGAAATCTTTAATTTTTAAATCTTGGATACTGTTAATCTTATAAGTGTATAGAATAAAAAAATTTGAGCTTCAACTGCCGAAAGTTTCATTCCTCAAAATATTATTTAACTATGTTATCAGTGCTTTTACACTATTTAGTGTTATCATATACTTATCGACTTATCGTATTTCTGAATGTGAAATATCAGCTATCGCATGATATAAATAGAAGCTACGTTTCTCCATCCCCAAGCTCTGATTTAGAAATCTTTGTCCAGAGAATATTTTAAAAGACGCTTGTCAGTCTCAAAACAGACAAAATGTTGAAAAAATTGCTCTACATCATCGTAGCAACAGGTAAATGATTTTTTTTCCTTTTTTAAATTTATTTTGTGCGAATTGTATTGTATAATTTTACCTTTTAGCTGTTTCTTCAAAGTTAGAAATTTTTTACTTTCTGTTTAATATCTTGTTATAACCTTGTATTTAATATTGTATAAAAAAATTGCTCTACATCATCGTAGCAACAGGTAAATGAATTTTTTTTCCTTTTTTAAATTTATTTTGTGCGATTTGTTTTCTCTTGTATAATTTTATTTTTTAGCTGTTTCTTCAAAGTTAGAAATATTTTACTTTCTGTTTAAAATCTTGTTATAACCCTGTATTTAATATTGTATAAAAAAATTGCTCTACATCATCGTAGAATCAGGTAAATGAAATTTGTTTTAATTTTTTAAATTTATTTTGTGCGACTTGTTTTCTCTTGTATAATTTTACATTTTTAGATGTTTCGTCTAGGTTAGAAATTTTACAATTTCTCTTTAAAATCTTGTTATAATCTTGTATTTAATATTGTTACAAAATTTCTTAATACGAGTAGGTGTTAAATACAAGAGTGTACTCCAGTTAAAATATAGACATAATAATAATATAATATTCGCATATACACATATAATATATATATATATATATATATAT
>CM063505.1:113491199-113501199 GCA_032207245.1 Pardosa pseudoannulata | reverse complement strand
GAAAGTTCCGCAGGGAGCCCCCTCCCGTTTTTCCTTTTTCAAACAGGAAACCTCGGTTTTAGGGGAGATCGACACCCCCCAGTTGACCTTCGTCCTTGGAGTAGCTGATGCGGTCACACAAAGAATAATTTCTTCTTTCTGTCGGTGCTTTGAAAAAACGGCAGATTTGACACTTCTAATAGTCCGTGTGTCAAAAGGACCATTACTGCCGTTTTCCAGTAACCCCGACCACCGACAGAGACGGACGCGACTATTACAGTCATGTTTACTTTTTGTTGTAATTGAAAAGGATAAGAATATATGGACAAAACAAGGCTACAGTGATTTAAATCATCTCAACGAAGCTGCAAAGAAACATGGAAAAACAGAATCTCACATAAATGCAATAATACTATTTAAAACATTTGGTATCGTCAGGATAGATTTAATGTTAGATCAACAAAAGGCTTCATCGATTGTTCAACACAACGAAAAAGTAACAAGAAATTGAAATATTCTCAAGAGATTAATAGATGTAGTTTGTTACTTAGCAAAACAAGAAGATGCATTTCGTGGATACAATGAGAATATAAAGTCCCTTAGTTGAGGAAATTATATAGAATTAATAGTTTTAACCCATAGTGTACCACACCAACTAAACATTTCTGTAAGTTATTAACACTTAATCCATATCATTAATATGGTGTAACTAAGTATATAAAACCAAAATTTTGAAAAAAATATTTTTAATTTTTTATGTAATTGGCTGTCCTATAAACAGAACAACGGTCCATTACACTACTAAAACTTAACAAATATCATTTACATTGCATTAGGCTGATTCATAGATGAAATTTGGGGAAACAGTCAAAACAAATGCAACATTACATTTTAAGCATACTGTTGTAGGTTTTCTCTGGCAGTTATTGAACTGGCAGTAAGAGAGTAAGTTTATCTTGCAAAAAATCTCCAGTTTTCTGAATAGAATAGACATCTATTTACCCCTTGTTGTGTCCAGGAGTGTGAACAGGTGTTTGAACTGGTTTTCAATGAAAGATAAGAAAAGAATGTGCGCTATCAATGCAATATCGAATTCATAGGAAAATCAGGATTAAACAGTCGTCTTAATTTTAGGGCACCTTTTTTTATACTTACAAAATACACATGTAAAATATATTTTTCAACAAAAACTTTCCGGTACATTATTAACTCTATTTTTAAACTAAAAGTAACCTCCCCAATGTTTAAAAAATAATAATAATAAATATAAAATTAAAGATTAAAAAATGACAATTTTTAAGAGGTTTCTGAAAATAAATTTTACAATACAATATAATTTGATTTCTCAGTTTTTTTTTGTTACTATGCTAAAGTGTGTCTATTTTAAAGGTGTTAAAATAAAATCCACTCAGAAAATATTTATAACTTTATTATTAAATGGAATTTTATTTCCTGTCCTGTTTATAGGACAGCGGTCCAATATGGGTTAATTAGTAAATATAATGAAATTTTAGCAACCCATCTAATAACTGCAACTGTATTTTCTGAAACCTCTAATAGAATAAAAAAATTATATTATTGCATCGATAAAAAATATTGTTATTTCAGAAATTAGAAATGAGGTAAAAGAAACGCCATTCGTTGTTTTGCTATTATGCTTATACTTGACGTCATAGCTTTGGAAGTGCTGATACACTATAGTTTGCATATCTAACATTGCTGATTTCTTGTTGTTGCTGAAAATCTAAAATAAATTGGAGACAAAAGCTGCTGCCTGACAACTTCAGTCTCATTTTTCAACTAATTTCCAACAAATATAAGAGTAACTAACAATACTGTCTTATCATTATCTCTCATCAAACTTAAACATAGCTATTCAGTGCAATCTCTACAGCTAATTACCTATTATTATAAGAATTTACCAGTTGTTATTGCACAAGATTAAAGCATAAAAAGACATTTTATCAAAATGGAAAATAACAATAATCAATGTAACATTAAATAAATAAATAAAAAACTAATTAGAAATTTGTAAGCAGGTATTCGTAAAGTTATGCACTATGTAATAAAAATCACTGTATCAATGTAGATTATACCGTTTACATGCAATTGTGTTTACATATGCCCACACTAAATATTCTATGTATTTGTCTCCTGTCCAAAATTTCATGTTGCTGCGACGATGTAGTTGTAGTCACCAAATAGCGATTTGTATAAAACACACACAAACGGAGAATATCTTCTATATACATATATGTCTATGCATATACATATTCGCGTGCAAAGAAAAGTAAGCTAAATGTGCAAATGAATGTTGATACCTCTTATAAAATACCTTATAACGGTTTCTTAAGGAATAAGTGTCGACGACCTTTAGGTATCCTGATGCATAAAAGATACTGAAGTAAATCTACAACTAAAAGACTTATTTAGGGCTGTAGAAAACTCTCAAAGAGTTTCAAATCTACGATCAGGTGCGAAAATACCACCGTCTTTTCCTCCTTTTAAATCTCCTAACTCAACAGTGACCACTGGGGTTATAGTGCAAAACCGCAGCTACAGTTTTATCTAATTAAAATTTATAGAGCCATAACCAGTCTTGGAAATTCCGAAAAAGATAGAGATGCACTATGGAGACAGATTTTCGGAGATTTTACTTAGAATTACCTTAAGGCATTTTCTTAGATTGTTCATGTTAAACGATCTCTTAAATTATCCCGTTCTTAAAATGAAATAAGAATGCATCCGATTGATAATGAAAATAAATATCTCTGTCAGTGAAACATTCTCCTGATCTTTTTCCCACTCATCTAGCCATGACTGCAATCACTTTCCCTACGCCGTACACTGGCTGTGCAATATATATACACACATATATTGAGATAAAAAAAGGCTTTTGAAAAGCAATGATGGACGCTTTAAGTGTCAGGTATTTAGAAGTATAAAATATCCTCAAGTAAAGCTCTTGCAAGGCAACGCAAGTGGCTAAAAGCGTTCATCTTTTCATCGTCTCGATGGTACATAAAATTACCAGAATTGATTTCATTTACCTGTTTATAGTAGTGGAGCTGCGGGGAATTTTCTTTTGCTACTATGAGGCTAATTAGACAGAAACCGAGCTTGCTTATCTGAAAAATTGAGAGCCAAACGAGTATACATATATACAAGTATACATATACATATTAATATATATACAGAGAAATACACATATGTGTTCCTTGGAGCTACAACCCAAGTGTGGCTAGGGTGTACGGTGCCAATCTCCGTCTTTGAGACCAAGGGACCTGAGGTGCGAAGCATATGTCCTGGTTAGTTGGAGTAACGTCACAGCTCTAAAATAGGTAACTGTGGTAGCGTTATGGTCGAGCAGGGTTCTTCAAAGGCCTCATGAGGATGACACATAGAACACAAGTGAGATGGAGAAGAAAGAAGGATTTATTCTGATATATAGAAATATTTACATCATTTACATCCTCGCTCGCCGGACAACAACTCTCAGCGTCCTCGCCCACACACAACGACGCTTATCCCCCTTGACGTCACTCACAATCCCTCACACCCCTATCCAGTGCTGCCAACCATACGATAATTATCGTATATGTACGATAACTTAGGACGCTGTACGATGAAAAATAATCTCAAAATTATGTGACATAATTCTGAAAAACTGTACGATAATTTCCTGATTTGTACGATAAACCAACAGTAGACTAATGGAGAATTAAAAGAATAGGTAATTTAACTGTGACTCTATGAAGAGCAACAACAAAAAATTGAGAATGTCTAATTAATTTTTTTATCACTTTTTCCCATCAAATAATTATTGTTATAGATTTTAGAGCAGCTTAAGGAGCATGTTTTGAAGCGCTTCTTCATTAAATGAAAGTAAATAATCCTGACACAGAGGCTGAGAAAGGCCATATGTACTGTGTAATAAAAGAAAGAAAAGTGTCATTTATAAAAAAATGTATATTTGTGAAATTGTGAATTTTATCTGTTAGTTATTTCAAATTATTTAAATCAGTCTAAATCATAAAATTATTAAATGTAAAATTACTGAATATTCACAATTATACTGGAGACATTTCTTTAATGATTACATAATTATGGATAATTAGAAGTAATTTTGCATTTTACTTGTTCTATTGCAGCTTTCACTAAAATATGGTATTTTTAGTAATTAAACCAATAATTAAATAATAATCGGTTTTATTTCTGAATATTTCATATTTAAAAGAACCCACAGTAAATAATGAATTAGCATTAGTTAAAAGAGTATACATATATAAATATATATATACATACATTTCATATATATATATATATACTTTATTTATATATTTAATATATATATTATATATATTATATATATATATATATAGTGAATTTAAATGTAGACTCATCTTAAATATTCAATTATGAATTTTTTATAAATATGATCTTTACAGATAAAACTTGTAAAAGTAGTTTTTATCTAGAACAGTTATAACGGTAGAGGGGTATTTTTTAATTACAAAATTACATACTAGTTACATAATGGTAAATAATAAAAATTCTGCCATTTCTATGTTTTTCCACAATTTTAAAATCTATCTGATATTAAGATTCAATTGATTTAAAATATATCGTACAAGCGTCCACTATTAACACTATTTTGAACTAATTACACAAATTTACGATAATTTATAAGTCAATGCCATAATTTTAGGACCTAGAATCCCTAATTTTGCCTCTGAAGGTTGGCAACACTGCCCCACACCCCTCTCTTTGTCTTTTCTAGAGGAGAGGTTAGGGAGGAGAGAATGGAGGCATAGGGCCCCCCCCCCCAGATAGCAAAAACACGTTCAACTGACGTCAGAGCGAGCCGTGATACACAAACAAATACAAATAAAAATAATTTTCCAGTAGCGTCATGCTACAATGGTCGACATTTCGAAGGAACTCTCAGTGTTTAGTTCCCAGGCATGCTTGTCCTTCGGTTTGTCTACCCAGTGAAGAGATGAAAGGTTGAGTCAATGTTGCCCAACCCGAGGATTGAGCCTCGGACCTGTGTATCATAAAGATTTAGGACCTATTAACTCATTATAAAAGTATGTCCAATAGTTTCTATTTTTTAATTTGTGATCAAGCTATTAAGAAAGGCCTGATTCCCTTTCAGAGTTCGTCATGAGATGATGAAGTGTATTGTAGATGGTGCCGGGAAACCTTGTGGTGCCGAAGAGTTTACGGTGCCAGCCGTAAAGGCTTTTGAGTCATACCTCGATGGATTATGTGCCGAAGCAGGTGGTGCAGCGGCCAACACAGTCACGGTTTGGAGTGTTCTCCTCTGTATGTTCTTATTCATTATGAAATGGCACTGTACGTAAAGGGGGCAGTGTGTATGTATATAGATCTATTTATATGTTTGATAAGAACTGGAATAATCTCAAATAATTTGTTTCTATGTATACATTCAAAAAAGTGTTTGTGTCCAATAAATAAACTTATTGTCATCTTCTTTGCTTACTTTTTTTTCGTTTCATTCTTAAATAACCCGTAATTATGAAAAAATAAAACAATATGTATATTAAATATATTAACTTAAACAAATTACAGTATTTCAACCCCCATTTTAATTCTACGTCGTTTTCAATGATTTTGGAGGGCAATGGCATCCAGTTTCCCATGACAAAATTCCTAATTTTTATTTTTTAACCTTTCTCCTTGTGACGCAAAGGTCTTTCGCTCACTTTCATTCCTTTTTTTCAACTCAATTACTAGTTATAACAAATACAATAACATAATTAAAAATTGATTATTTGATTATTAATATGATAAACATACATGATTAATTCATTATTTGAGTAACTGATATTTAAATTAATTCATGTAAACACACACACACACACACACACACACACACACACATATATATATATATATGTATGTATATATATGTACATATATGTATATATATATATATAACATATATATATGTATGTATGTATATATATGTACATATATGTATATGTATATATAAGTATATGTATATATATATATAAGTATATGTATATATATGTATATATGTATATATATATGTATATGTATATATATGTATATATATATATATGTATATGTATATATATGTATATGTATATATATGTATATATGTATATATGTATATGTATATGTATGTATGTATATATGTATATGTATATATATGTATATGTATATATATGTATATGTATATATATGTATATGTATATATATATACATACATATATATACATATATATATACATATATATATATATATATATATATATATATATATATATATATATATATATATACATATATACATATATATATATATATATATATATATATATATATATATACATATATATATATATTTATATATATATATAATATATATATATATATATATATATATATATATATATATATATATATATATATATATATATATATATATATATATATAAATATATATATATATATATATATATATATATATATATATATATATATATATATATATATATATATATATATATATATACAGCAGAGGCTTTTTGCCTCATCTCGAAGGGAATTCCGAGCGGATATTTCCACCCTGCAGTCTTGCTGGAGAATGTCCGTAAGAGTGCGATATAAATTTAATTTAATTTAGATGAATCTTAGATCCTGTTGACTGGTGAAATGAAGGCTCTTTGTATCATTCAAAGGGAGTACCCAGCAGATATTTCCGCTTTACAATATTTCTGAGTAGACGAGAAGGACAAAGAAATAAAGAAATTTGAATTTTTAGATTAATCTATAGTAGTTTATTCATGTTTACTCTTACGAACGAACTGAACATTTAGCAAACACTGTACATTCTGTTTAAATTGTTGTTTGTACCAGCCTATTAGCAATCACCTAGAATTTACTTGGGTGATATAGCTTAAGCGTCAGAATGTATTTCGAGCTATGCAACCAGAAGGAATCCACAGAGGAACATTCGAGAACATTCGTTAGGGTTGCCGGAACGACATATTAGGAACCGAAAGGGATAAAAATATCATAACATAGATAGGGAGCTAAAATGGGTAGAAAAAGTGTGATTTTTCCTTCAACATTCTTTTTCACTTAAAATAAAACTATAAACAATTAATTTTTGGCATGTATTCATGCAATGAGTTCATTACCATTATTGTTAAAATAATTTTTATATATTTTTTTTAAATTGCAAATTTATAATTTTTTACTTCTTTTTTTATATCCATTTTAAACTAAAGGTGGGGTAAAATGTATAGCAGATAGAGTAAAATGGGTTTTGATTAAAAAATGCTATTAATTATACAAAATTTAATGAAAACTTTACTCTTTATCTACAAACAAATTTTTATGTGATGTAATTACAATCTATATTGAAAAACTGTAATGGCCACGGTTATTAAGTTGAGCTACGTTCTGCTACATTAGAAACAGTCATAGCTTGTACGGCCTTAGATTGTACCAGCTTTCTTTTTCGTCTGGCATTTTCTAAGACCTTTTTCCCCTTACAACTGCAGTGCGGAAATTGTTGTAAGAATGGCCTTGTTAAAATCCTTATATGGAGAATAAATAGCAAAATTCGAAGTGATTGAACTGGAAGTTCGCGTAAAATGAACTTCCACAGTAATTGTTGTTGAAGTTTGTGCAACACTATTTACTGTTATTTCCCCATCTTTTTCAGTTAATACTATTTTGTGTTTAACAGCCATTTTTCCCTCACAGTAACAAATAGCTGTTTCAAATGGTTAAGGGATGTCACTTTGGTATTTTTTTGATGACTGCTCTCCGTGTACTACATCTAGAAATGTTAAAAAACCCGGAATTTTTGAAGAGGTGGGAATAAACCCGGGAATTTTGGGGAATAAACCCGGGAATTTTGGGAAATTTGGAAAGAAATCATTTTAACAGCGTTTACATTTATTTTTTCAACAGTGGCTATTTAAGAACTAGCATATTATTTCTAAGTGATTTTTTTCACTTTTGGCAATATATATATATGTACTCAAAACATAATAGCAGTGAGCATTTAAATGATTTTATAGTAGTACTTATGTCATTAATTACCCTGTTAGTCTTATCAAACAATTTTAATTGCTAATATAATAATTTTATACATTATTTTTTATCACTATTTATTATGTAAATTGCTTTATGCTAAACTTTTCCCATTCCTTTTATAATATATAAATATATATTTTTAAGTTTAAATTAACTGTTTATTACTTTTTGTAATGCATATATCGTTAAAAGTGTAATCAAATGACAATGTTGCATTTTGTGTCCAATTCCTACACACACAATTATATATATATATGTACATATATATATATATATATATATATATATATATATATATTTTATATATATATATATATATATATATATAATTATGTATTATATGTATATGTATATTTATATGTTTAATGTATATATATATATATATATGTATATTTATATATATATATTTATATATATATATTATATATATATTTATATATATATATATTTATATATATATATATATTTATATATATGTAATATATATATTATGTATATATAAGTATATATTTTTATGTAAATGTATATATATATAATTATATATATATATAATATGTATATATATATTTATATGTATATGTTATATATATGTATTAATATATATATGTATATATATATGTATATGTATTTATATGTATATATATATGTTTAATATATATATGTTATTAATATATATATATATATATTATGTATATATATATATGTATGTATATATATATATATATATATTTGTATATATATATATATATATATATAATATATATATATGTATTATATATATGTTATATATATATGTATATATATATGTATATATATATATATATGTATGTATATACGTATATATATTTATATAATATATATGTTATGTATATATATATGTATATATATATATGTATATATATATGTATATATGTAAATATATATATATGTGTGTGTATATATATATATATATGTATATATATGTTTATAATATATATAGATATTGTGTGTATATATATATATATATATAAATATATATATATATATATATATATATGTATATATATATATATATATATATATATTTTGTGTATATATACATATATATATATATATATATATATATATATATATATATATATATATATATATATATATATTATATATATATATATATGTATATATACACACAGAGATAGAGAGAGAAAGAGATGTTATCCAAGAAATATAATGATTTGTGGGTTTTGTGACACTACAAATTATTGCCTAATATTTATGTAATAATAAAAATATTGGATATTTCTCAAAGGAAAAATAGACTCATACTTTCATGCTAAACATGATACCTTGCGAAATATAATTAGTTAATCCCAATTATTCAATTTTTTTTCATAGTATATAATAGTTAAATTTTGTAAAAATATCAACTTTTGAGGTATACAACAAAGACAGAAAAAAAATTGTGGTTATCATTGTGTCATAGGAATTGGCGACTTCAAAATACTTCAAAATTTTTATGTTTGGGTAATTTTTAAAATTCCCTTCCCAAAAAACCCGGTTTTTTCCAGAGTTTAAACCGGGTTTTTTCCATTACTCACAACTCTAACTACATTTTAATGATTTTTCTCCAAGCACACTTCATAGTGGCAAATACTTCGACATACAGCGGTTGCAGGGCATGGCTTGTGTTTGATGGAGGCAGTGAATGATGATTCTATTGTCCATCGCTTATTTTACTGTCTTATATCTCAAGTGACCATCGAATATAAAAAAATGGGTTTTTCAAGTGTTCCATTTATTAGAGAAAATGCCCAATCTAAGATTCAAACATTGTATCATGCATCCACCCTGACTCTTGCCATATAATCCACTAAGTGGTTCACCCCTAGTCCAAGTTTCATATAAATTTAGATTTTGTACGCAGTGAAAGGTGGAAGAAAAT
>CM063505.1:113478699-113486199 GCA_032207245.1 Pardosa pseudoannulata | reverse complement strand
AGTAGTATTAATCGAGAACTTGGAGGACATTGTGACCACAAACATATTTTACGTGCTCCAGTCATCTTTAACAAAAACTGTGGATCTTAGGCCGTCACGAACTCCAAACCCGCAACTCTCCAGTTACGACGGCGTTACATTTGGCGACTGAGCATCCGTGACCCTGATTATAACATAATATCATGTGCAAGAGCGAAAAGATTTAGCTGTGAAATTTTGGGAGTAGTATTTCGTTTCGGTTTATAAAAAAATTGTGTTTCTCGCATTTGGATACGCTTACTTTACTTTTATTCTTCAAGATCTTCAAGATGATGGGTCAACTGGATTACCTGGGGCAAGCCCTCAAATTCAGAGATTTCTTACAGTAAGCAGAGAAATTGACAACGAGCAGAGCATAAACAAATAAAAGATGAACGATAAGGATAGAATGGTGGATTCGTGAGTTCATAACACAGTAACTAAAGAATAGAGAGTTTAGAGATAGAAAAACACTTTTTTTTTTTTTTATTTTTTTTTTATTTTTTTTTTTTGCCAGGGACATCAGAACAGTATTGAAAATAACTAATTTGAAAACTACGCTCCGCCCTCACCAAAGTGAGGAGAGCCAAGAAAAGTTAAAATAGAAGGATGAGATTAAATGCAAAGCTGGTAAAAATAAAAAAATAAAAATTATTAAATGATGATGTATGGCTATTTTAAAGTTTTAAAGCTTTTTTCTTACATTTTAAAAGATTTTATGATTTTTTTTAGATTTTTTTTTCGTTTTTTGAAGACAAAACGCACAAAAAATTTAAAGATCTTTGGCAATAATACTTTTATTGGTTGTAATAAAACAATATAAGTACGAGAAACTCTCAAATAAATTGGTATCAGATATATATGTACTAGGATTCAGCTCAAATTTACAGTGTATTTACGGACAAAAATAATGAAAAAAAAAAACATGTATGTAATCAAGATACCAGTTTTTGAATGTGATTTATCTTTTTATAGTTTTATAATATTCTCTCCATCATCATGTATAGACAAGTATTTCTGAGTTTAAAGAGGAAAAAACTGATTTCCAAACATATTCAATACATAAAGAAAAGTATAGAAAATGTAGCAGGGAAAAAAAAAGCTAACATCTAATGCATGAATTCAAGTAAACGTAATCTAGGAGAATTAGTCATATAAAGCTTTTATTTTTTTTTTTTTTTCCATAATTTTAGTAAATATTTTTTTAACTTTTTAGTTACAGAGTACATATTTTGCACGTATGTGAGGAATAGTTGAAACGATAATTTAACCCAATAAATTATGATTAAATATTTTGACTCTATTGGGCCTCATTAAGATCCCTAAAATAATATCAAATTATATATTATTTATGCTCTTATGACTTAATGCTGATTTTTGAACGAATGATTTTTTAAGATTGTACCGAGGTACTTTCCCACGGTGGTCTGCACGTGCATGCATAGCCGCTAGAGGAATTTAGGACTCCAATTGTTCACGTCAAGTTTAGGGACCCCTGCAGAGAAGATAGATCACGGAATGGCAGCGTAACGGTCAAGCTCGCATAGAGCTGTAAGCGTGAGTTATGGGAGCAGGGGCTAAAAAGTAATGTCAGCTTGAATAAAAAGGGGCTACTTTAATGAGCCCACCTGCACTCCAATTTTGATGAAAATTCCGAAGACAAGGGATTGGATAAGAAGAAAAAACATGACCGAGGTAAGGAGTTTGGAAACGTGGTGAGAGCGAGGAGTCGAAGAAGAAGTGGGCAGTCGAGGAAGTGGGACAAGGATCCACTAGCACCAGCTTTTCGCCCGGACCGACACCGCATCACCATAAACTCGTCCCGTACGCCCGTGAGGAATGCCTGCTCCCCTGTGACTTTAATGGAGGTAATTTATAAAATAATATTTTTCATTTAACTTAGGCCTCTGTAATAATAATAATTCCTTATAAAGAGATGTGTGATAATTATAGTGTAAATAGAAGATATAAATAATTGATGATTATGATAACCAAGGATCTGTTTGTAAATAAATGCATAGAATTAAGATCATTAATATTATATTCATCTTTTATTACTTTATGAACACTGGCTGATATTTGATTGAATGATTTTTTAAGATTTTAAGAAAAAACTAATCCATTATTATTATTACAGGGTCTACTTAAAAATTGGGTTCCCCTTGGCAAATTTGGCGAAATATTGGCGATATTTACTAAAACACAAAGGTAATCCATCCAAACATTGTATTTCTTGCTTTTTCTGGCGACTTTAATTAATGCACAGTGCGCCATCGTCATAGAATTATATACGCTTACTTAATTAAAGAAAACGACTTGAAAACTGGACCTTTATATTTATGGGCAATTAATCCCTTAACAGTTTACAAACGCAACAGATTCGAATTATTAAAAAGCAGCCGTAGTGAACCATTAATGGTTTGTTATATCTAATTTTTTAAGCAATGAGCACTTTTAATATATAAGAAAAGAGTAACACAAGGAGAGTTGGATGCAAAAATCGTATAAATTGGAATATAGATACAGATTGTTTGGACACGGTGAGATCAGAAGAAAATGTTACTCGACCATTAATGCCAAGTTGGCGGAGGAACTCAATTCTTAACTATTCAACCGGCATAAAATATAAGATTTAAAATACTATTGAGTTCGGCAAGTAGAATTTTTCTTTTAGTTCAAACTAAAAAATGCACTGAAGATTTTGCATTCTTTATCTATACTTTTAGTATTTTATGTTCTCAAACATTTGTGTCAAATATGAATAAATACTCTCGAGTTTATAAAATTCTACAGACATAAAATCTAATATTTTAAATATCATTAGTTTTGTAAGCAGAACATTTTTTTTATTAATTTAGCAGGCAAAACCTTTTCATCACTTTCATATTATAAAGGACACAGTAGATTTTCTGTTAGCAATTTTTATTTTTCATATTTTGTATTTATATACCTTATAAGAGGAAAACTTTGTATTAAATTTTGAGTGATGATGTTGGCCGTGTAAAATTCTGAGAGGTAATGGAGAGGGTGACGTCAGGAATTTGAAATTTTCCCATGGAACTGTTTTCGATAAAGCACGAGCTGTCAACATGGGTATTCATGGCCCTTGACGCATCTGGCAAGCTTACACAGTCTGTAATATTTCATTCCGTGTAACCTAAAAACTATTTCCAGCCGTAAATCTTAATGCTGGGACTCGAAAACTATAAATAATTATTTAAGGTGTTTGGCTACGATTATGCTATCAATTTTGGTTAAAAGTCAAAATTATTTTATTGAGTTATTTGAAACATGATTCTTTAATTGATTTAACTGATAGACTGGGAGTATAAGTAAAATAAAAACTTTAAATGAACTCTGTGAAGAATGAGATTTTCCCCCCACCTTCTTTAGAAGTATAGTTATGACTATAGTTATGACATTACTGATTAATTAGAAGTTGAAGAAGAATAAAAATTTTAATGCATCTAAGAATGAGATATTTTGTACCTTCATTTGTTGTTATTTTGTCTACTTTTCCTTTACTGTTAAACTGGAACTAGAAGTAGGATAAAAACTTTGAATGTAATTTGTGAAGAATAAGATTATTTTTTTTGTACCTTTATTATAATTATACTATTACTGGAAGTAGAAAGAGATTAAAAACTACTGGAAAAACTAATTTACTACTGGAAGTAGAAAGAAGATTAAAAATTTAATGAATCTTGCAAAAAATGAGATTTTTTGTACCTTCATTACAATTATAGATTATGTCTACTTTTACTTTATTGTTAAATTGGAACTAGAAGTAGGATAAAAACTTTGAATGTACTTTGTGAAGAATAAGATTATTTTTTTTGTCACCTTTATTATAATTACAGTTATGACTATTTTTACATTACTGAGAAACTGGAAGTAGAATAAAAACTTTAAATGAACCTGTGAAGAATGAGATTTTTTGTACCTTTATTACAATTATAGATACGACTATTTTTACATTACTGATAAACTGGAAGTAGAAGTAGAATAAAAACTTTAAATGAACCTGTGAAGAATGAGATTTTTTGCACCTTTATTATAATTATAGATATGACTATTTTTACATTACTGATAAACTGGAAGTAGAAGTAGAATAAAAACTTTAAATGAACCTGTGAAGAATGAGATTTTTTGTACCTTTATTACAATTATAGATACGACTATTTTTACATTACTGATAAACTGGAAGTAGAAGTAGAAAAAGAACTTTAAATGTACCTTGTGAAGAATTGAGATTTTTTTTCGTTTAACATAGTTACAGCTTAGATAATAACCATAAAATTATGGGCAACACGGAGTTATTAATGTACATTATATGTGTCGCTGAGAAAGTAATTTTCTATGGAGTTACGTATTTGAGAGTTTTTTTTTAAAGTTGGGGTTGTTATTATATATCTATATACCAAATATATTTTTAAAATTCTTTGGAATAGTTGACATAAATGATATTAGCGGTGAATAGCCTAAGAAGAAAAAGCAGATAATGATTTAATTTATAATTTCTTTCATATATATCTTAAAAATCATCAGTAAAATTTCAAATGCTTTTTCGAAAATAGATCAACAAATTAAACTGGTGAAAATTTTCTCTATTTTTTTTAAACTAGAGTTTTTAAGTTTACTCTATGATTCGGTAAGGTTTTTTTTAAACTGTAAGCAAACATTCTCAAATGAATACATTAGTAGAATTTCAACACATTAGTAGTATTGAAAAATAAAATTTGAATAATTTAAAATGTACGGTATAATGTCGACAAATGTTACTTTATAGTTGAAAATAGTTATGAAAAGAACAATATATTTATATTGTTGAAATGTATTTTCTTTTTACATTACTATTAAATGAATCAAATTTAAAAATTTAATTTTATTGTAATGAAGTTTTACTGAGTTATTTCACTTAGGAAGCACGATAGAATGTTTGGCACAATAATAGGTATGTGTACATTCATGTATGGGAACCACTAATATAAACTAATATACACAATAATATTAAAACTACAAGTTATTGATACTAAAAGATAGAAATTTTTAAAATTTACTGCCCCCTTCAAAATTTTAAATTAAATGTTTTTACTAACACCCCCCCCCAAAAAAAAAAAAAAATAAATAAATAATAATAATAATAATAAAGTATAGTGAATGAAATTATGTTTCAACATACTTGGGTAATGTTTCTTTTGAATTTTCTTCCACATAGATGGCAGCACTAACAGAGATGCAGAATTTTTATTTTACTTTCTTTACTTAAGTTTTTTTGACAGCAATGTGAATGTATAACTGAGATCAATCAACTTCATAGACCTCTACTTTAAAAATTAATTTTTATACAAGAAAATAATCTTAATATTTTTTATTTACTATTATTAAAACTTATTTAAATTATGACCGATTATTTATTTATCATTTATATTAAATAAACGACCAAATTTTTATATCATCCCATATATTATAATCTCCTAAGTATTGCAGTTTCAGGAATGAAATTGTTGGAGTTACTTCCAGATTTTGACCACGATGGAAATAAGAATACTGAATAATATCGGCAAAAACAAGGGGTGAAATCATTGCACCTGTAAGCGGGTTTATCTGACCCTTCAAGTAAAATTAATTTCTACCCGGTAAAATGAAGGTAAATTTGCTGGCTTATATAAACAAGGCTATTGCCACATCACTTTTCAGTTCCATGTCTGGCGTATTTAGGACTATTAATAACTAGTTTATAGCCCGTCATAAAGCGGGATCAGCAAAAAACTTTACTGGCCGTAAAGTTTTTAAAGTACCCTATGAGACAGGTACAAAAACGGTTTATTTTTTGGCTGAGAATTATCTGGTACACGCTCAATAATTTGTTTATTTTTGCTGACCTCATGTTAGTTCCCGTCGTAATTTATCTTGTCATATTACATGATAGGATGGACAGCAGAGGTTTTAATACTGACAGGGATTATTTGGCGGTATATATGAATGATGTCCAAAATTTAGCGAATCGATTGCAAACCGTGTGGGTATGTATAAAAATTAAACACACAAACGAACAAACTTCTTAATTTACAAAGATATATAACTTAAACGCTTGATATTTATTAGTGCGTAAAATAGACTCCTATACTTTTATGAAAAGAATTTGTTGTTAATACCGGTGATAAAATTTTCATTGCAATAAAACATAATCGATGATTAAATTTAAAATTATCACATATGTACCTAATCTATTATTTAAGCCAATAATAAAAGAACATTATTTACGTAATATCTAAGTTTAGTGATAAAACGTATAAAAATAATGCACGGGATATTTAAATAATTTGAAATAATAAATGATTAAATGAGATAGTTAAAGGAATGACACCATACTGCTGAAGAAAAATGTTATTTTATGTTATAAATTGATAAATTTAATAGCCTCCTCTTAAAATGGGGCTTGATATAACGACATTTAAAGCTCAAAAATTGGGGAAGGGTGGATTTCGAACGTTTTAAAGACGACGTTTTGAATTTTGTTAACCCTAACTCATTAAGAATCCAATATGGATGCCTCTATCCAATCCAGGTCCTACCGCTTCATAAATTCGAGGACTCATAACTTAGGCTATTATTATATAGGGGATTATTTATAGTGGATGTGTGAAACATTATACATTGTATTTACGGATATTCATTAAAATTTCGAGGGTGCTTTAAATTTTCTTGAGGAACCCCTGTAGGTTTGTTCGGGAACACTAGGGTTTCACTGAACACACTTTAAAAAACCGTATATTATGAGTTAAGTAGCTTACAAGCCGCTATTACAAAAATTATATGAGGATTTTTATTCAACTACTAAGTTGGTGAAAAGAGCTTAAAAGTTAAATGACATACCAGTGGCAAACCATTTAATAATGCGAAGAATCAAGATTAACATTTCTGAGTCCAATTGTCAAGCATCAATTGGAGGATAATATCCCAAATACTCACTCCAAATTGAAAAATTAATTGAACACCGATAATGAAAATTTATTTATAACAATTGAAGATTTCCTGAACAAAAATAATTCAGAACTTACAAAGTAGGAGCTTTGAATATTACATAGGTCTAAAAGTTCACACCATTTGATTAACTCAATCATACAATACAGACAATTTGGAAAACCGTATATTAGAATAAAATGAGTTAAGTAGCTTACAAACCTCTATTAAAAACTTATGAAAAGATTCTTATTCAACTATTAAGTTGAAAAGAGCTTAAAAATTGGATGACATACCAATGGAAAACCATCTTCTAGTGTGAAGAATCAAAATTAAGATTTCTGAGTCCAATCGTCAAGTATTAATTTGCTAACCATAGCACAAATACTCGATCCAAATTAAAAAATTACCTGAACACCGATAATAAAAATTTATTTATAACGACTGAATATTTTCTGCACAAAAATATTTCAGTAAAATTATGCAATTTTTTTTATGTCTTAATTGAATTTTGGA
>CM063505.1:113458699-113473699 GCA_032207245.1 Pardosa pseudoannulata | reverse complement strand
GGTTCGTTTAAAGCCTATGTGGTCCGACTTGAAGCACAAGCGACACTCTTGATTAACCATTTATTATTAAGAAAGATTAAAAATAAAACATAAATACACTTCCTTCATACTCGAACAGGGATCAAAATAAGACCGAGGACAAAAAATAAACTGTGCCGAGCGGACAGACACCTCTCTGGTCTCCACTGCTTTCGAAGAATATGTCCGTTTTTCATCGCACCGACAGGGCATCCCCTTTTCACTCCTTTTCGTGAGGGCAATCCATCGGTCAAGTTTTCGCCTCCACAAAAAAAAAGTCCTTTTTATTGGCATTTTTCTGTTGAAATTGCTTTTTCTTAAACAAAAAAAACAAAAAAACTAGCCATGGAACACTAACTCGAGTCTTGAGTCTAGTATTACAGTATAAACAATTGCATTTTACAACCTTTTCGAAACTTCCTACTTTTCTCAGCTTTAAAATAATATTTCAGGCTAACTAACTTATTAAAGCATTGATTTTCCTATTTAATAAATTGTTTTTTCTTTTCCTTCACCTTTCCCAATATCTCTGTTTAATTTAAATTAGTAAAGTCATTCAGCATCTTCGTTTACTGTCTGATATTCCAGCTTCACATGCAAATGCAAACAAAGTTGAATTTTAATTTATTCCGATAAACTTATTTATTTACTTTTATGAATCCTCATGTAATATATTAAAGATCTCAACGATATAAACAAGATTTTCATCTGGTGAACGGGAATTTATCTTTGTATGATTTTAAGAATAAATTTGAAATATTTGTTTATATTTTGTACATTATGTATTGTAGTTACATTACACTGCAATAAAAATTGGTTGACTTATAATGTTATGAAGAAAAGCAGCATTTAAATAAACCTGATTTGTGAAAAAGTTAACAATCAAAATTGGTTGACTTATAATATTATGAAGAAAAGCAGCATTTAAATAAACCTGATTTGAGAAAACATTAAAAACCAAAATTGCTTGACTTATAATGTAATGAAGAAAAGCAGCATTTAAATAAACCTGATTTGAGAAAAAGTTAACAATCAAAATTGTTTGACTTATAATGTTATGAAGAAAAGCAGCATTTAAATAAACCTGATTTGAGAAAAAGTTAACAATCAAAATTGCTTGACTTATAATGTTATGAAAAAAAGCAGCATTTAAATATACCTGTTTTGTGAAAAAGTTAACAATAAAAATTGCTTGATTTATAAAGTTATGAAGAAAAACAGCATTTAAATAAACCTGATTTGAGAAAAAGTTAACAATCAAAATTGCTTGACTTATAATGTTATGAAGAAAAGCAGCATTTAAATAAACCTGATTTGAGAAAACATTAACAACCAAAATTGCTTGACTTTTAATGTTATGAAGAAAAACAGCATTTAAATAAACCTGATTTGAGAAAAAGTTAACAATCAAAATTGCTTGACTTATAATGTTATGAAGAAAAACAGCATTTTAATAAACCTGATTTGAGAAAAGCTGAAAGTTTAATTCAGTTCTGAATCCTACCTATAACAAACATACTTTTCTATTTATAAAAATATTAATACGTGTATAAAATCAAGGAATCATTCGTTGCTCTCAATACGAGTGTTAAAATTCACCGTGGTTTATAGGTTACCTCACAGTGTTTATAGGTTTAAGTTATATCGCGTAAAATATTTTACTGTACATTTAACATTTTATTGTGAGATATTACTTACCACAGATGCATATGGCATTTTGGGGGATTATGGAATAGATTTTTTGTTTCCAACGCAACTGACAATACAGGCTGTATATGCTTTTATGGCAATAAATAAGTCTGCGAGCTGTTACCTATTTCGACACCCGTGTAACATTACCCCGGTGGGTCTTCGTAATTTAGAAGCAAAGAACAAACAGAAGACTACGCCTGCGACCCCATATGTATCGTTTGAGAACTTAGAGGACATTGTGGCCAATCACCTTTAGCGAACACGGTGTATCTTAGGCCGGCTCGAAATCCCGAAACCCGAAACCTTGAGAAAAACGTGTCAGATATGAAAATTTTATTTTCTGTACTTTTGTTCTTTATTATCATTAAAATGTTAGAAATAGGTTATTTAAAAAAAATAAATGAAATATTTACTATTTTCAATATCTTCACATATATTGGAAATGTTAATGGATTGCAACAATTTTTCTCGAATTACAGCAAAATAAATCAAATGACATAATTTTATGGATAAATATAATAAACACATACAACAGTATTATTATCTATATGAACTGTCATGAATTCAGAGCTCCTCAAATTCCTTTGAATTTCCCAAATCCTTTACAATATCCTAGAAATAGCGACAAATGGCCCGAACCTGCCGAACTTTTAGCGGGAAATTATCTCTATCTATCGGGAAAATGGCAAATTAAATATTAGGCATTGGACGAACCGATTTCAGTCTTCACGGAATTAAAATACCGTTCTTTCTCTTGCCCGAACTCAAGTCGGGCATTCCAATATTGACGAATTTCCGTTGCCCGCACTGAATTCGGGCTCCACAGGCAAGAAGTTAGAGAATTCAAAAAAGATAAATACTAATCCGAAAATTGAATCAGATTAGTATTTATCTTGTTTAAATTAAAATATAGGCATTTAATTGAGATTCCGAGGTCAAAGAGTTGTTTATATTTAAATAGGTTTAAAAATTTAGTTCCCAGTTTATTTATATCAAAAGATATTTCTTTATATCTATGTAAAAAATTATATTTAAAATATATACCGAAAGTCGTATTGACGTTCTGTTTCTATTATCATCTTTTAAGCTTTATTATAATTTTTAGCTGTGTCACATTTACTTCTGCCATTACGTTACTCTTGCCCGATTTCAGGTCGGGCATTCCAAAATTGGCGCATTTGCTTTGCCCGCAATGAGTTCGGGCTCCACAGGCAAGAAGTTAGAGAATTCAAGAAAGATAAATACTAATCTGAAAATTGAATCAGATTAGTATTTATCTTGTTTAAATTAAAATATAGGCATTTAATTGAGATTCCGAGGTCAAAAGAGTTGTTTATATTTAAATAGGTTTAAAAATTTAGTTCCCAGTTTATTTATAGCAAAAGATATTTCTTTATATCTATGTAAAAAATTATAATTAAAAAATATACTAGAAGTCATATTGACCTTCTGTTTTTAAGCTTTATCATAATTTTTAGTTGTGTCACATTTACTTCTACCATTATGATTACCGTTTTTTCTCTTGCCCGATCTCAGGTCGGGCATTCCAAAATTGGCGTATATGAATTGCCCGAACACAGTTCGGGCAACGCAAATGCGCCAAAATTAAATTTATACTTTTAAAGTTAAATTTATACTTAGTTATTAAATACTTGCTTATTATATACTTAGTTATTAAATACTTGCTTATTATATACTTAGTTATTAAATACTTGCTTATTATATACTTAGTTATTAAATACTTATAAATTTATACTTGCAAATTTATACTTAGTTATTAAATTTATACTTGCTAAAAATTAGCAGATATAAAAAATAATTAAATATTTCCACATAAAAAACTACTTTAGAAAATCCCTAAACTTCGGTTTCGCAATCAAAACGACTATTCTTTTTACTTCGCTTATATAATTATGCCTTAAATCTAAAGTAATTAGAATAACTTATAAAATTTCATAAAATTCAAGCTCACTTGGGTAATAAATTACAATTTTATTAGTACTATTACATTGTGCTTAATCAAATTTTGCCCCATACGTCAAATTTTTTAAACAAGGGAATGAAATTCAAGATTATCGATCTTTTAAATATAATGAATTAGAAGACTAATAACAAATAAAAATGGAATAAAAACTTCATGCTAACGCAATTTAATTTCACAAGAAAATTCAATTTCTCTATTCTAATCAGACTTTTACTTGCAAATACTTTCAGTTTAATGATTGAATTTTATGTGTAAGACAATTTAAATTATAGGAAGAAAATATCAAACTTATGAAAAAGTCCCGAAATTAATTTTACTGAAAACATAAATTTTATAGAGTAATCTAAATACATAATTAAGTTTTAAAAATAAAACATTTACTTGGGAATAAAACCTTTAAAAACAGGATGAAAAATACCGCTTTTACTCGTACAAATACAATTTATATTACTAATTATGAATTAATTAATAAATATACGAAATGAAATGCAGACAGAAGTTTAATTATTTCAGCAGTTTAAATAGTTTATCTAGGAAACAATTTTTTGCATCTTTCCATAGATATTAACTAAACTAAGCAAAAAACTGAAAGAAATTATTAAATTAACATTTGCGTATTGATAACAAGGCAGTAAATTAAAAACTTAATTTAAGACAAAAATAACTTTTATAAAAACACTGTTTCTTCTCAATACTATTTTATATTTAATTAATTTTTCCCTTTGTTTTAACGAAATAACGCACGTTTAATTTTAAAGAAAAGTTGCATCAAATTTAAGGAGAGAGTGTTTAATACTTTGATTATAATAATCAATCCAATTAAATCCAATACTCTTATAAAAGAAAGATTATCGGAACGTGTTTATAGAAATAATTTGTCCAACGAGGCGTCTTTTTAATTAAATACTGTTTTAAAATTCGTTGCTCAGTTCAATAGCTGTGGTTCTGCGCATGGGCGTTGAGTACCTACACTCGTTGGTTGATCAAGACGCCATTATGGTAGAGTTCATGTTTTTCTTTATTTGTGAGCAATTAACACTCAGTCAAGTGAACGCTGACACAGAAAAATGCGTCCTGCCATTTGTTTTCTTCATGCAAAAGATCTAGAGATTGAAATTCTTCGGCAATTCAGTAATATGTATGGATAAAAGATTATGACAGATAGAATGGTAAGAAAATTGGTCAAATTATTTAAGATTGTCGCATAATTGTGTATGGAGAGGACTTTTTATATCCCTAAGACTTTGAAAGATGATTGAAAAATTCATGAGCACAAGCACTTTACGATTTCATAGTAGTCTAATAAGCTATCTCAAGCTTTAAGAAGTGTTACTCTTTTATATAGGGCAAATGGGAAGGCCTATTTCTTTGAGACTGTAATTTATAAGGTGGTTATACGATATGACAA
This sequence comes from Pardosa pseudoannulata, assembly GCA_032207245.1. Classification (NCBI taxonomy): domain Eukaryota; kingdom Metazoa; phylum Arthropoda; class Arachnida; order Araneae; family Lycosidae; genus Pardosa; species Pardosa pseudoannulata. The sequence goes on along the minus strand of CM063505.1, from coordinate 113,468,597 downwards.
GTATCTTAATATTGGTGGAAAAGTAGATTAAATTACAAACTTTCATGCAAAAATAAAATTCATAAAAAAAACCAGTTTGTTTGTGCTTTTAGTTTAAAAATGACCCTTACTCAAAATCTGCCTTGTAGGATTCAAAATATTGCAATACTGAGTTGACTAAAAAATTCGAGAGAACAGGTTCTTTAAGATTTCACCTTCATGTAAACATTTCCTCAAGCTTTAAGCAGTGATCTTCATCATAGTTCTAGAAAATGAGTCAGTAGATTACTGTGTGGAAGGAATTCAAACACTTGTTGTATGACACGACAAATGCCTTGATACTGGTGGAAACACTGATGAAAAGTAGATTAAAAGTAAGACTTATTTGCAAAAATAAAATTTGTAAGAAATACACTTGTGTATTTTTAAATTGCACTAACGGTTTAGTGAATCTTCAGCCCCGGTAGTTCCTCTCCTAAAAGTAGAGGTGTGCCCCTAGACATTATAGACACCATAGACTCTAGACAGTAATTCTCAACCTTTTTTAAGCTGCTGCCTTGCTAATAAGCCAAAATGTGTTCAATCTCCCCATTGTAAAAATCCTGTAATTTTAAGTATAAGCTAGGATAAGTACTAAATTATAAGAGTGAAAATGTTTAATTAATTTTCTTCAATGAGCTACACACCACATTTTTGTTATTGAGTTTCTCAAACAACGATCAAATAATTGCTATAGATTAAATAGATTTTTCTGAATGTCGGCCCAGTATCACAGAGAACATAAGGAGGAAAATTACTGGTTCTGGCACTACAACGTAAATTCGTTTTATTACTGGTAAAAATCATGCAAATTAGATAATTAATGTAATAAATTTATTTGATATTTTTAACATTAAATTTTGAAAGCCAAAACCTGCTCACATCGCCTCCCTACACCCCAAAACAAGTTTATTGCAAATCAGCATCGTCTCACAGCCCCCGAGGAGGGCGTCATCACCCCTGTTGAGAAGCAATGCACTTTATACTGACCTAAATAAAGAAATTAGAGGATAACCGTTTTTGAGTTATGCGAATTACATACTATGTATTCACATATGTGCATATGTACAGACACTAAGAGAAAACTATTTAAAACTAGTTCGGGAATGGTGAAAATGGATATTCAACGTTCTAAAATTAAAGTTTCCTTGTGCGTATATACATGCATAATACTGAAACTTGTCATAATTCCTTCAGCAATGGTTTAATGAAAGTGTTTTCTCTGTAATTGAACCACTAAAAATTTTAAGGATTACAATACTTTCTTTTAGAACAAAGAAGTTGTGAAAAAATATTTTAGAGTCTCCAAAAAGATAATATGAGTTCTATGAAATTAAACTATCAACCAAAATCTTCGCATTAGGAACGCTCATTTTCTTACTATCCGACTAGAAATCTACTAGAAATTTTCATCTTACTTCACTCATTAAATAGTATTTAGGGAAGAGGGAATTCGCGAGAGTGAAGCATAAGCAGATAAATGAAGAGTAAACTTTTGAAGCGAAACTTTTGAATGAAGACTAAACCCTGTTGCCAGTCTGCCGAGATGTGAGAATTAAATCACTGTACACCGTTGCAAGTCTGTAAAAATTAAAAAGAGAAATTATCAACTACAAATGATTCAAAAATATCTTCAAATATTAAAACTAATTGCATATTTATTGCAAAATCTGTGTTTTGTTACATAGCTGCAAAACTTAATCTGCAAATAATTAAGAATAGCAATAATCTCCAGAAATAGAATAAACTTTTTCTGTAATTAAACAGTCATAACAAAATCTCTGACGTGGGAACTTTCATTTACTAATTATTGAACTAAAACTTAAAAATATTTCAGAATTATGTACATTTTTGTTCACAATCAGACAAAAGGTACGATAACAATTTTGGGAGCATGAAGCGTACCAGATAAAAAAATAATAAACTACATTCTTGTTGCCAGTCTGCTGAAAGTAAGCATTAAATAATTGCATTCTGTAGGTAGTCTATTTACAAAAGTAAACAGGGAATTTGTTAACTGTAAATATTACAAAATATTTGGTTAAATATTACAAATTTATTGTGGTTTTATTGTAAAATGCCTTTTTTGTATGGTTTTAGGAATTGGTTTAAAATAGCAAAGTCTCATAGTCAGTTGGGAGTTCGAGGCTCAAGCCGGCTAAATATCAGTCGTATTCATTAATGGTGGCTAGAGCACGTAAAATAGTGTGTGGTAATTCGTGGTCCCCAAGCTCGACGTAGTTGCATTGCCAGTTATTGCATCATTACAAAATTGACGTAGTTGCGTTGCGTCGGACGTCACAGGCAAGGAGTTATTAATACCATCTGCAGCTTGCGTAGATAAAGAGAAAGAATGAACTATATTCTTGTTGCCAGTCTGCTGGAAAGTAAATATTTTCCCATGAGCGTTTATGAAAATTAAAAGTAAAAATATTAATCACAAATATTACAAACAATTTGAATAAACATTACAAGCTAACCAAGAATTTAGTATAAAATATTTTTCTAGTATCGTAAATCTCGTCTGTAAAGAAATAAAATAAAAAACTTTCAAAAATACCAATATGCAGAATAAACGTTCTCTTTAATAATGCAATCATACCGAGATCATTTTTTAAATTATTTAAAAAAAGAAAAATTTTTATTAAAAATTATTAAAAAGAGTATTTAAAGGTAATTAAAAGATAATTTAAAAAAAGCAAAAATTTAGGCTTTTATATTAGAAATAGAGGATTTTTTTAAAAAACAACAAACAAAAGTTTAGGCTTATTTTAGGTTGTCATTACAAAATTGACGTAGTGGCGTTGCCCGAACTGAGTTCGGGCATCACAGGCAAGGGATTAACAATACTATCTGCAGCTTCCGTAGATAAAGAGAAAGAATGAACTATATTCTTGTTGCCACTATGTGGGAAAGTAAATATTTTCCCATGAAAGTTTATGAAAATTTAAAGCAAAAATATTAATCACAAATATTACAAACAATTTGAATAAACATTACAAGTTAACCAAGCATTTAGTATAAAATATTTTTCTAGTATCGAAAATCTTGTCTAAAAATAAATAAAATAAAAAGCTTTCAAATATACCAATATGCAGAATAAACGTTCTCTTTAATAATGCAATCATACCGAGATCATTTTTTAAATTATTTAAAAAAAGAAAAATTTTTATTAAAAATTATTAAAAAGAGTATTTAAAGGTAATTAAAAGATTATTTGAAAAAAGCAAAAATTTAGGCTTTTATGTTAGAAATAGAGGATTTTTTAAAAAAAACAAACAAAAATTTAGGTTTATTTTAAGTCGTCATTACAAAATTGACGTAGTTGCGTTGTCCGAACCAAGTTCGGGCGTGACACGGAAGGTTTTAACAATACCATCTGCAGCTTGCGTAAATAAAGAGAAAGAATGAACTATATTCTTGTTGCCAGTCTGCAGGAAAGTAAATATTTTCCAAAGTAAGTTTATGAAAATTAAAAGTAAAAACATCAACCACAAATATTACAAACAATTTGAATAAACATTACAAGCTAACCAAGAATTTACTATAAAATATTTTTCTAGTATCGTAAATCTCGTCTGTAAATAAATAAAAATAAAAATCTTTCAAAAATATCGCTACGCAGAATAAACGATCTCTTTAATAATGCAATCATACCAAGATCTTTGGCTTCCGAACTTTCATTTGCTCGTTATCAATCCAGAACTTTTCATCTTTCGATTCAAGTATTTCCTGGGGTCAAACAAATAATTCCATTGAGTGAGTTTTCCCGATTCTGAATAAGAGGTCGATTCATTGGCATGCGCGGACGTCGACGATGCCTAGGCGCGAAAAGACGGCCTTATCACAAAACCGGAATTCGAAAAGTCCTCCTGGAATTTTAAGTTTGTTGAAATAGACGCTAGAAAATTGTTGGGCTGGAAAATTTTGTTTATTTACGGAACCGGAAGTCGCGACTTTTGACGAAGAATTTATTTATTTATTTTGATAGGATAAAGGGAACAGATATTTCGATCTTAAAAGTGTTTTTTTTTTCTAATTTCTTGCTGCTTTTTCTATATAGAAAGAAAATAAAAAAGAACAGAAGTAAAAGAATTTCTTTTAGATGCTTGTATGATTAAACTATTAACAACTGTAGGTATATAATCCTACACGATGATATATTTTCAATTTATTATTTGTGTGCATCAAGTTAGGAATATGAAAATTAGAAAGGAAAACATTAGTTAATATAAAGAGATTGAACTCTTTGTGCCGCATAAGAATATGGGGTTAAACCACACTATTGAAGGACTAAGCTAGCCAAGTTCCAAGAGAGAGCAGTTAAGTCTTGTGAAATGCCATTTGAGTGTTTTTCCTTGACAGCAAACCACCACTGGGGTTGCCCTCTTGAAGATATAATTGAATATTCTATTAAAATATCACTGCTTGGTTTAAATGTCTCTCTTATTCTTCTTAGGTTTTGCTCCAGATATATACATATATATATATATATATATATATATATATATATATATATATATATATATATATATATATATATATATATATATAATATATATATATATATACATATATATGTAATAATATCAATATCAAAGGTCCTAAAGTCTATCCAAAATTATTCCTATTTCTCACTTATAATTCTAAATCTTAATTTCTCCTCTTCATATTAATCCTATTTTCCCAGTCATCCAATTCGAACGAGGATTTTTCCATTCCTTCAGCGGAACCCCGAAATTATTTCTCTGAATTCTCAAAGCTAAAAATGATATTGCTGGCATTTTAATAAGAAAGTAATAACTCTCCCAGGAAAAAACTGTAAAAGTCAGCAATAATAGTCATCCTGAACACAACACTTTGGCAGATGTCTGTAGTCAAAAGTCACTCTCTTTAAGAAATTAATTGCTGTCTGAGCATTTACCCACCAGACTAAAACCCTAAGTTGTACTTGGATCTTTCTCACTCAAGGCTGGCATTACGAGATGTACGCAGATAGCATTCTGACACTATATGGTTCAAATTTCTCTGGATTTTATCCTAATTTTGATGAGATGAAATAAACATTAAGATCGGCTACGACGAGTGCTGTATTTATTCAGGTAAAAAGTTTAATGGACAGCATGCCTGAACTGAGGAAAATAATAGGGTTAATTTAAAGATGTTTTTCCTTATAAAGGTGGGTCCGGATTTCCCATCATTACACACATGCGCACACACACACATATATATGTAAGGAAAATTCAGGAATTTAAAAAACTTAAAACAAGGGCTAAAAATTCCCTTGGCATTTTTCAGTGCATTCCCCTTTTTAACTCCTAAACTAAATTGACCACTGGGGCTACAGTTTACGCTTTCAGAGAAAGGGCTTGATTAATTATAATCCTATATGGCCCTAGCGGACAATTTTGGAAATTTCCAAATAAAAAGGAGATATACGCTGTCGGAGACAGATTTTTCTAGAGATATTTTCCCGCAGATATGGACCCAGGTATTAAAGGTCTTGTACATGCTAGCTGACTCTTCAGTTTGTCCTGTTCCTATAATGAAGTGGGAACCCATCCTCCAACATAATCCTAATAAAGGTCTTTAGTTAAAATGGTATCAGTTTTATGCCCATGACTGCAACCAACCATCGAGTAGTCTGTCTCATTACATATATATATAATATATATATGAAATGAGGATTTTTGCCTCATCTTGAAGTGGAGTTCGGGGCTGTTATTTCCTCCCTACAGTCTTGCTGAGTGGTATAGAAGAGAATTACAATTTAATGAAGACAATGGAATCTCGAAACTATCGTGGTTTATTCATGTCAAAACTACTAAAACTGCCAGAACTCATGAAACCCCCCCCCCCTTCGAAAACTATGCCGAAGCAACTGTTTTCAAGTACCATTCATCTGCTTTTATGGTTATTTGTGCCAACTAGTTAACGATCACCACAAGTGTGACGTAACTTACTGGATGACGTAACTTACGCGTCAGAGCTCTATATTTAGATATACAACAGGAAGGATTTTACTAGGAAACATTCGAGATCATTCGCTAGGGTTGCAAGAAAAGAATTCCCGGAAAAAAAAGAATCGGGGCCGTAAGCAATAAAAATATCATTACTTACACACACACACACATATATATATATATATATATATACACATACATATATATATATATATATATATATATATATATATGTATATATATATATATATATATATATATATATATATATATATAAAGTATGTGTGTGTGTCAGGTTTGGAATTTTAAATTTAAAAATTGAATCATTAATTATTAAAAAGTGAGTGAACTATTTGTAAAGCGGAAGAATATGGGGGTTAAGTAACACTACATAAAAACAAAGCGTGCCAAACTCCCCGAGAGAGAAAAGGTAAATCTTGTGAACTGGTGCCCTCCTACTGGATTGAGTATCGTATTAAAGGGAAGATAGAATAAGTTGTTTGAATAAACTTTCAGTGCTTGGAATGGATGCCTTTCTCATTTTTGTCTCCGCAGGCTATGAGCCCACACACATATATACAACATATATATATATATATATATATATATATACATAGTTTAACACATTAATATCCACATCATTTAAACAGAATATATATTGATGAATATATTAAATCTAAATTATTATGGATTAATTGGTAATTCACGCATTTGTGTATAATACATCCCGTCCTCGTCAGTTACAATCTGAATTTGTAAACACCATGAGTAGTTATTTATGAAAAAAAATTCCTGATAAGACAATTAAAATTATATGAAAACAAAGTACTGAAGAGGGAAGCTTTATACTAGATATCATATTACTCTTGATTTCAGCTGAAAGTGCTAAAAAAGAAATTCCTGTGTGAGTCTTGAAAAATAATGAAATTCTATTCTAAACTATAGTATAATAATAGAAAATATAAACATTAAAATGTAACATAGAAAATTTTAACTGACCTTAGAAAATGAAGCCAGACAATAAAGGCCATATAATTAATATACATACATACATATATAAATATATATATATATATATATATATATATATATATATATATATATATATATATATATATATATATATATATATATATATATATATATATATATATATATATATATATATATATATATATATATATATATATGTATGTGTGTGTGTGTGCAATGTCGAAGACAGTAATTCCTTTTCATCCTAAAATATCCAGCTTGTTATCCAGCGAAAAGCATATAATAAAGACAGTAATAGATACTTAGTACTGTTACTCCTATCATATCTTAATATCATATGGAAACATTAAACATTTGATGTATATTTTTGCATTTTAAAAGATATTTAACTACTTTCTTCTTAGCATAGCAGAATGACTTTATTTTATCTCATATGAGCCATATTTCTTTTAAATATTTCAGTATTTATATACGGAACTGAGATGATCTCGTAATACTTATAAAATCCATGACGGTAAAATAATAGTTATTATTTTTAAAATTTCTAAAGTAATACGATATTTTCTTTTGCTAGAGAAATGGTGTCACAAACAGTTTTAATTTTATGTATCCACTTTATTTTATCTCATATGAGCCATATTTCTTTTAAATATTTCAGTATTTATATACGGAACTGAGATGATCTCGTAATACTTATAAAATCCATGACGGTAAAATAATAGTTATTATTTTTAAAATTTCTAAAGTAATACGATATTTTCTTTTGCTAGAGAAATGGTGTCACAAACAGTTTTAATTTTAAGAATACACATTTTATCAAGCCGTAAGAAAATTGCATCCTTCCATACCTTAATTTTTTTCACTCCACCATTCATTCTGATTATAATCATTTCATATATCCATAATAAAGGCATTTTTTACAAAAAAAAAAGTAAATGACCTGATATATCAGGAAATAAAAAAAATTGTCTGGACATAGCCAACATGGTTAATTTGCTGAATTTCAATAGTGAAAATTTCTTCGGTCAGGATTTGTATTCAGATCGAATGCATCAGGTAAACTTCGTGGGACTTTTCGAGTTTCCCACACGTGTAACACTAATGTGAACTCGCTATTAACTGAAAACTTGAAGATGATCACGTCATAAAATTCGAAGTGGTATGACTTTATTCCCTATGATAAACCTAGGGGGGATGAAATTTTTGATATATTATCCAATTACAAAATAGGATTTCTTTAAATACAGTGAAAAAATATTCCAAACAGAAATCTTGCTTCGAAACAGCAAACAGCTGAGGTACTCCATGATCAAAGGACATACATTTGCATAGATTTTTTTCCAATGCAGCTGGCAGTACAAGAAGATATTCCTAAACAAGGCTGTGAAAGTGTTACTCGTGTAGCACCTCCTGGAAGGGGGGTAGATGTAGCTTAAGGAATGCTACGGAATCGAGTAACATCGCCCTGCTATGCCCTTGTAACTTGAGAAGCAAGTACCAAGCAGATCTCCAAGCTTGGCATGCGAATTCTAGAGGTACCATTTAAACTTGGAGGACCTTGTGATCTAGGATCTATTTTACGTACCCAATCGTTTATTCATGAACATAGTAAACCTTTTCCGGCTTGAGCCCCTAACTTTCAACTCTTCTCTTTACGAGATCCATGCCTTTACCAGAGCTACCGTCACTCATAACAACATACATAGAACACCTGATACGCATGGAAAAAAAAAATGCATAGCAACACGTTGCAAATAGGAGAGTATAACTAATGTTAATCAATTGAAGAAAATCCATTACATTCTAATAAAATAATGGCGGCATAGTAATGTACATCCTGGGTTCTTCTGGGCAAAAGATGAAACGTCGTTAATACAATTTTTTTTAAAAGGACAAGAGTTGTTTATAATTATCCCAAAAACAGTTAAATCCATATATATATATATATATATATATATATATATATATATATATATATATATATATATATATATATATATATCGATTCATTCCCATTCTGTTGGTTTGTTGTATTTTGGAGCTCTACGGCTAAGGTTTTGCTACAACAAGACTAATGAGAACTGGTTCTACCCTTCCACTGGATTCCTAACGGCTACGTCATCCGGTCTCCATGTCATCAGTGAAATTTAAATTAACGAACACTGGTATTGAAGAGCAGCGCCATTCATAACCATGGAGATGGCCGGATTCTACCCATTCGACCATCATTCAGCATACGCTTGAAGAGGAAAACACAAGGTTAAGCCTCTTAAAATGTGATTTTAATTTATAGCAATCACATATTCTGGCTTTTATGTTAAAAATTCATTTTCTCATGCTTAATTTGTCTCGGCAGAAATGTGTGTTTAGTGTAAATGCTTATGCATTTTTTTGTCTCAGATTTTTTCAGTCAGTGATTTAAATTCATAGCTTGATATAAGATGAATGGGATATTATAAGGAACAACTTACATGAACATTAAACAATTTCATCCATCACATCTTTTATGCAAATATCTCAGTACAAAGGAAAACTATTTTTAAACATCTTTCATGTCAGCTTTCTTTTGAAATAAATTTCAAAATGTTTACTTAAAAAAACTGGATAGATATTAAAAAAATCTTCAAATGTAAAGGCAAAGGAAATCACATATTGAAAAATTATCAAAAGTCTAAAAAAGTTATAATAGATGAAAATAAATAGCACAAAATGTTTAAATTTTTTAAAATAAAACTATGATACTCTTTCATTTAGAGCTCCCCACTAATGCACGCCTAAAATTAAAAGAAAAACTGTGTGATAGGAATTACTTTAATGGCAGTAATTTTTAGGGTTTTTTTATCTGAGACCACGAAATTTGTAGAATAGCGAATTTAAGCTAGCGCAAAAACCTTTCATCACAAGATGAAAATAAACCTCGGAAA
>CM063505.1:113441199-113451199 GCA_032207245.1 Pardosa pseudoannulata | reverse complement strand
TTTAAGCTTTCTGATACAGAGAAAATGCAATTTTTCATTATATCATTTTTAATTTTAAGGTTTTATATGCTTATAAGTAAATATCAAAATTATGCTTTGCCTTAAAATAGTAAATTAATAATATAGCGTTTGAAAAAAAATTTCCAAAATTTAAAAATATTTTTTTTATATTTTCTGCTTGGGAGACACAGCACAATTTTAGATTATATCTCTTTTAATTCTAAGGTTACCGATGCCTTTATGTAAATATCAAATTATGTTTTGCATTAAAATAGTAAATTAATGTATAACGCTCTGCGATAAATCATTTTTACTATTTTTACCTAAATGTAAAAAATTAGAATTTATGTTTCCTGTTTCGGGAAAAACAACTCAATTTTAAATTATATCTATTTTAATTTTAATTATTCAGATACCTATAAGTAAATTCTTTAATGTTCTGCTTTAAAATAGCAAATTAACAATATAGAGTTTGCAAAATAAAAATTTACCAAAATTTAGAAATATATGTTTTGTGTTCTCTATTTGGGAGACACAGCACACTTTTAGATTATATCTTTTTTAATTCTAACGTTACCTATGCCTTTATGTAAATACCAAAGTTATGTTTTTCATTAAAATAGTTAATTAATGTATAACGTTCTGTGAAGAATCTTTTTTACTATTTTTATCTACAAATAAAAATTTACAACTACAATTTTAAATTATGTCTCTTTTTTATTTTAAGGGTTCAGATGCCTGTATGTAAATATCAAAATTATGTTTTGTATTAAAATAATAAACTATACAACAGTGACAGTTATACTACAACGTTTTGCTAAAAATCGTTTTGTACTGTTTTAACCAAAATATAAAATTGAATGATTTACGTTTCTTATGTCGGAGAAAGAGATCCAGTATTGATTATAACTATTTTAATTCTAAGTTTTCCGACGCTCATATGTAAACACCAAAATTGATTTTTTTATTTAAAATAGTAAATTAATGCTACAAAATTTTTGCAAAAAAATATTTCTTCTCTATTTTCACTTATAAAAATACATCATTTGAAAAATAAAATAGTTTGTTCAATTTTTAATTATGTAGGATTTTGTAGTTAGAATTGCTCTACAACTTTTTACTAAGGAATTACTTTTATGGTTTCAAAAAATATATATGGAACTTCACCATTAATAAATGATAGTAAGTGGAAGGCTCCAATAACAGATATTCTCTAACATTCCCCATTAAAAAATGATTTTCTTGTATTTATGAATATTTAAACTCCTAGAATAATATTTATACTCCCTATTCGATTTAGTACACATTTATAAGTAGCATAATAAAACTATTTGGACAAAAGTAATATATATATATAGAGAGAGAGAGACAGACATTAGAATCATTTAGATACGTTTAATACAAGATCATTACGTTATTTCATGAAATATATAACTTAACAATGACTTTATGATGTTAAGATGGACCTTATTTTTATCATGAGTGAAGGTACAGTTTAGCTAGTAACCATAGATATATTTCATGATGTAAAAACATGAATTGCATTAATAATGCTTTATAAATGGGTAACACATTATGAACTTGGTGCTGTGATGTTTGGTTTTTCCCAGTATTACATTAATAACTAAATGTATGTATGTCTAAACAAGCAATTTCATTTTAAGAATAGAAATAAAATTGGATTTTTAACACTATAGCAGGGGAAAAATTGTAATCCTAGAACAGCAGTTAGAAGACATTTTGACCATTTTGATCTCTTTATGAAACTACTAAAAACGATTTTAAATGACACACATCCCCCATAATATGGAATCTACTTGTATCTCATTTTTTAGTGAATATTACAGTAGACTCCGCTTAATGTGATCGCGGTTAGTGTTATCAATCGCTTATTGTTATCGAAATCACTTTTCTCAATTTTCTCCATTCATTTGTATGTTAAAATTATCGCTTTATGTGATCGTTACATCGGTTAATGTTATCAGTTTTTGAATCTTATTTTAACTGGCAAAGGAATATTCACAATGTATTCAGAAGGAACCCAATTTTTTCTTTCCTTTTGCTGTTGTTTTAATTTCCGAGAATTCTTCTTCTTCCACCTAGGGAAATGAGGAACGAACAAAAGTGTTACCGAAATCACTTGGTCCCGATGTTCTTCATTCATTTGTATTTTGAAATTATAACTTTATATGATCGTTACATCGGTTAATGTTATAAGTTTTCGAACCTCATTTTAACTGGTAAAGGAATATTCACAATGTATTCAGAAGGAACCCAATCTTTTCTCTCCTTTTGCTGTTGTTTTAATTTCCGAGAATTCTTCTTCTTCCACCTAGGGAAATGAGGAACGAACAAAGGTGTTACCGAAATCACTTGGTCCCGATGTTCTTCATTCATTTGTATTTTGAAATTATAACTTTATATGATCGTTACATCGGTTAATGTTATAAGTTTTCGAACCTCATTTTAACTGGCAAAGGAATATTCACAATGTATTCAGAAGGAACTCAATATTTTCTCTCTTTTTGCTGTTGTTTTAATTTCCGAGAATTCTCCCTCCTCCAAATAGGTTGGTTTGGTTTGGTTTGGAGTTCTACGGTCTGCTTTTTGCAACACGAGGGCTAATGAGACCGGGGCCTACTGCTTAAAGCCGATTCCGAACGGCTACGAACATCCATGCCACAATGGGATTCGAACCCACGAACTCCGTTTCCGAAATCCAGCACCCTAACTATTCGGCCATCGTTCGGCCTTCCACCTAGGGAAATAAGAAATGAGCAAAGGAATTTGGTATAACAAGTCCCTGGATTTTTCAGAAATATGCACACCCTGCTGGTGGTCAGTGGTTGTCACATTGACAACAGATTGACAGCAGAAGGCAACACATTCTTAACGTAACTGAGCAGGAGCGTATTCACATTTTATGCCTTGCTCACTTACATGCAGCTTGTCGATATGGAAGCCTGAAAGCGAAATGATTTAACATTAAATCAAAAGATCGTAATTTTAAATCGTTATGACAGGTTACCAAAAATCAGTGCAGTGCTGAAGAGCAGTTAAACATTTCTCAACCTCTGAATTGCATTGAAAGTGTTGAAACGTGAAGTACAACACTGCTCCCATGACTTTAAAAAACATTATGACTACGAACAATTTATCAATGAGCTTTTTAGAAAAAATTGTAGGCAGTCAACAATTGATCATTTTTTTTAATTATGTATACAATTCTTATGTTTTAAAGGATAATATACAGTACATAAATATAAAGTGAGTTTTTTCATTTTATTTTGAAATTTAGTACGTGTAAATTAAAGGGGGGATCTAAAGAGATCTAAAGAGATCAAAATGGTCAAAATGTCTTCTAACTGCTGTTCTAGGAGTACAATTTTTCTAATTTTGTATGCCGTATACAGTTATCAATCGGCCTTTGTTATCAAAATCATGGTGTACCAAACTGATCACATAATGTTTCTTAAAGTCATGGGAGCAGTGTTGTACTTCACGTTTCAAAACTTTCAATGTAATTCAGAGGCTGAGAAATGTTTAACTGCTCTGCAACACTGCACTGGTTTTTGGTAACCTGTCATAACGATTTAAAATTACGATCTTTTGTTTTAATGTTAAATCATTTCGCTTTCTGTCTTCCATATCGACAAGCTGCATGTAGGCGAGCAAGGCATAAAATGTGAATACGCTCCTTTTCAGTTCCGATAAGAGTGTGTTGTCTTCTGCTGTCAATCTGTTGTCAATCTGACAACCATTGGCCACCAGCAGGGTGTACATATTTCTGAAAACTTCCAGGGACGTGTAATACCCCATTCCTTTGTTCATTTTCTATTTTCCTAGGTGAAAGAGGGAGAATTCTCGGAAATGAAAACAACAGCAAAAGGGAAGAAAAGGTTGGGTTCCTTCTGAAAACATTGTGAATATTCCTTTGCCAGTTAAAATGAGATTCGAAAACTGTTAACATTAACCGATGTAACGATCACATAAAGCGATAATTTTGACTTACAAATGAATGGAGAAATCGGGACTAAGTTATTTCGATAACAATAAGCAATTGATAACACTAACCGCGATCACATTAAGCGGAGTCTACTGTAATATTCACTAAAAAATGAGATACAAGTAGATTCCATATTATGGGGGATGTGTGTCATTTAAAATCGTTTTCAGTAGTTTCGTCAAGAGATCACAATGGTCAAAATGTCTTCTAACTGCTGTTCTAGGAGTACAATTTTTCTAATTTTGTATGCCTATACAGTTATCAATCGGCCTTTGTTATCAAAATCATGGTGTACCAAACTGATCACATTAAGCGGAGTCCACTGTACTTTGTAATTTACTGATTTTTTTAGATGCTGTATACATACCGATTAGGGGACGATCAGTAGGATTATCCTACAACTACTGAAATAACTCACTCATTTGATATAAAAAATGATTAGAATAAACGGTTTCCCAATTTAAAAATCATACTAACTTTAAAGCACAAATAAATAAAATAAATTTTTCGTCGTCTACAATGATATTCCTTTCACGATTAGTTTATTATAAGCGTAGCTGAAGATAAATGTAAAGAATTTCTTGGAATTTTATATAACTTTTAAAATAATCCAAATTACACACACGTATGATGAATAAATGCAGTTTATATGAGTTTTCTTTGAAAGTGGTGTAAGTATTTTATTTTATAGGGAAACATTTACAGTTTTGCGCTTTTTATATTTTGAATATTTTGAAAAATATGGATGCTTTTTATTAAACTAATTTTATATATTTATATAAAACTACTAATTTTATATTAAACATATTTTTATATCTATTTCATAGTAAGTTGTATTCATTATTATCATTAACTATTTTTTGTTAAAATGGACTTCGCCGTTTTCAAAGAAAGTGTCTTTAATTTTATTTAACTTTTAAAATAATCCAAATTACACACACGTATTATGAATAAATGCAGTTTATATGAGTTTTCTTTGAAAGTGGTGTAAGTATTTTATTTTATAGGGAAACATTTACAGTTTTGCGCTTTTTATATTTTGAATATTTTGAAAAATATGGATGCATTTTCTTACACTAGTTTTATATATTTATATAAAACTAGAAATTTTATATTAAATATATTTTTTATCTACTTCATAGTAAGTTGTATTCATTGTTATCATTAACTAATATTTTGTCAAAATGGACTTCGCCGTTTTCAAAGAAAATAGCTTTAATTTTATTTAACTTTTAAAATAATCCAAATTACACACACGTATTATGAATAAATGCAGTTTATATGAGATTTCTTTGAAAGTGGTGTAAGTATTTTATTTTATAGGGAGACATTTATAGTTTTGCACTTTTTATATTTTGAATATTTTGAAAAATATGGATGCATTTTCTTACACTAGTTTTATAATTTTATATAAAACTAGAAATTTTATATTAAATGTATTTTTTTATCTACTTCATAGTAAGTTGTATTCATTGTTATCATTAACTAATATTTTGTCCAAAATGGACTTCGCCGTTTTCAAAGAAAATAGCTTTAATTTTATTTAACTTTAAAAATAATCCAAATTACAAACACGTATTATTAAAAAATGCAGTTTATATGAGAAGTTTTCTTTAAAAGGGGTGTAAGTATTTTATTTTATAGGGATATATTTATAGTTTTGCACTCAAATATTTTGAAAAATATGGATATATGTTATTACACTAGTTTTATATTTTTATATAAAACTAGTAATTTTATATTAAACATATTTTTATCTATTTCATAGTAAGTTGTATTCATTGTTAACATTAATTAATTTTTTGTGAAAATGGACTTCTTCGCTTTCAAAGAAAATGGCTTTAATTTTATTTAACTTTTAAAAAAATCCACATTACACACACGTATTATTAAAAAATGCAGTTTATATGAGAAGTTTTCTTTAAAAGGGGTGTAAGTATTTTATTTTATATTGATATATTTATAGTTTTGCACTCAAATATTTTGAAAAATATGGATATATGTTATTACACTAGTTTTATATTTTTATATAAAACTAGTAATTTAATACTAAACACATTTTTATATCTAGTTCATAGTAAGTTGTATTCATTGTTATCATTAACTAATATTTTGCCAAAATGGACTTTGCCATTTTCAAAGAAACTGGCTTTAATTGTATTTAACTTTTAAAAAGTCTAAATTACACACACGTATTATGAATAAATGCAGTTTATATGAGTTTTCTTTGAAAGTGCTGTAAGTATTTTATTTTATAGGGAGACATTTATAGTTTTGCACTTTTTATATTTTGAATATTTTGAAAAATATGGATGCATTTTATTACACTAGTTTTATATCTTTATATAAAACTAGAAATTTTATATTAAATATATTTTTATATCTACTTCATAGTAAGTTGTATTCATTGTTATCATTAACTAATATTTTGTCCAAAATAGACTTCGCCGTTTTCAAAGGAAATAGCTTTAATTTTATTTAACTTTTAAAATAATCCAAATTACAAACACGTTATGAATTAATTCAGTTTATTTGAGCGTTTTTTTTAAATGGTTTGTGTATTTTATTTCATATGGAGATATTTAAGGTTTTCTACTTGAATAATTTGAAAAATATGGATATATGTTATTACACCAGTTTAATATTTTTATATAAAACTAGTAATTTAATACTAAACATATTTTTATATCTAGTTCATAGTAAATTGTATACATTGTTATCATTAATTAATTATTTGTCAAAATGGACTTCACCGTTTTCAAAGAAAATGGCTTTAATTTTATTTAACTTTTAAAACAATCCACATTACACACACGTATTATGAATTAAATCCGTTTATATGAACCAATTTTTTAAAAGTGCTTAAGGTGTGTTTTTTTATATGGAGATATTTATGTTTTGCACTTGAATAATTTGAAAAATATGGATATATGATATTACACTAGTTTTATATTTTTATATAAAACTAGTAATTTAATACTAAACATATTTTTATATCTAGTTCATAGTAAATTGTATTCATTGTTATCATTAATTAATATTTTGTCAAAATGGACTTCACCGTTTTCAAAGAAAATGGCTTTAATTGTATTTAACTTTTATAAGGTCTAAATTACACACAAGTATTATGAATTAATGCAGTTTATATGGGAAATTTTCTTTGAAAGTGCTGTATGTTATTTAATATGGAGATATTTAAGGCTTTGCACTTGAATAATTTGAAATATATAGATATATGTTATTACACAAATTTTATATTTATATATAAAACTAGCAATTTTATATGTAATATTTTTATATGAAGTTCATAGTAAATGGTATTAATTTTTATCATTAATTAATTTTTGTCAAAATAAACTTCACCGTCTTCAAAGAAATTGGCTTTAATTGTATTTAATTTTTAAAATAATCTACATTTAACACGTATTATGAATTAAATCCGTTTATATGAACCAATTTTTTAAAAGTGCTTAAGGTGTGTTTTTTTATATGGAGATATTTATGTTTTGCACTTGAATAATTTGAAAAATATGGATATATGATATTACACTAGTTTTATATTTTTATATGAAGCTAGTAATTTTATACTAAACATCTTTTTATATCTAGTTATAGTAATGTATCATTAAATTATCTAATTTTTTTTCCACAATGGATTTGATAAAAGTTTTCAAAGAAAATGGCAAAGTATTTAACTTTTATAAGGTCTAAATTACACACAAGTATTATGAATTAATGCAGTTTATATGGGAAATTTTCTTTGAAAGTGCTGTATGTTATTTAATATGGAGATATTTAAGGCTTTGCACTTGAATAATTTGAAATATATAGATATATGTTATTACACAAATTTTATATTTATATATAAAACTAGCAATTTTATATGTAATATTTTTATATGAAGTTCATAGTAAATGGTATTAATTTTTATCATTAACTAAATTTTTGTCAAAATGGATATACACCGTCTTCAAAGAAAACGGTTCATATATAAAAACTATTTTTAACAATTTTGGTAATACATGACATAATTCATATGTACTGAAACACTGACTTGGAACTATACAGAAAGGATTTTCATAACTGTTACCACCTGAAGTAAATAATATTAACTAACAAAAGAAGCAAAAGGGACAATGCATCTCTACTAAAGTAAACAATTTCTAAAGAAATACAACCATGAAAACCCTTGGATCTGCATCTTTAGCAGTATATTGGTAAAAGGATCCAGTTGAAACTTTCCGCCGTTTAGGTATGCATGTCAATATTTCAAAAAATAACAAATTTAGAATGTAAAAATGTTTTTATAAATATCTGTTATCTATCTACGAAAATTAAAAAATTCTCAAGTTTTTTCTTCAAACCAAAAGTAATCAACTGGCAAATTTGCTTACGGATCAAAATAAATCCTTCAGAAGTTATATTGTTAAACTATGTCAAAATATATCAAGAGTTAATGATGTATCGTTTTTACATAACAGATGGCACATGTGTAATATGCAAAAACTATATGTTCTAGATTTGGTTTATAATTTCAAAGCAGGAATAAAATCTAAATTCTGCATCGGCATAAGGTCTGTTATGTATGCACACACAAAACACAAAACACACACTTATTATACATATATTGTAAATTATATATATAAATACATACATATATATATATACAAAAATATATATAT
This sequence comes from Pardosa pseudoannulata, assembly GCA_032207245.1. NCBI lineage: Eukaryota > Metazoa > Arthropoda > Arachnida > Araneae > Lycosidae > Pardosa > Pardosa pseudoannulata. The sequence goes on along the minus strand of CM063505.1, from coordinate 113,442,511 downwards.
ATAATAAAAATAATATATTATATTATATGTAAGGAAAATTTCCATTCCCCTTTTTAACCCCTAACCTAAATTGTACTGGGGCATCAGGTTACGCCCTCAAGAAGGGGCCGCCAATTATAAAACTACATGGCCCTAGCGACAATTTAGGAAATTTCCAAATAAAAAGGAGATACATGCTAGCAACAGATTTTGCTGAGATATTTGCCCACAGATGTTGACCCAGGTGGTACTTGTCTTGTACATAGAACTTCTTGCTAGTAATTTATTGTCCCAATGATGAATAACCCGTCTTCAAATTTATCTTAATAAAGGTCTTAGCTGAAACGGTATCATTTTTATGGCAAGACTGTCAAATAGAAGTATCTCATTAAAAAAAAATAGATATACACATATAAATATGTTATATATGATATATATATATATATATAAATATATATATATATATATATATATATATATATTATATATAATAAACGAATGTATGCATATTTATATGTGTGATCTATGAAAAAAAGAGACATCTATAGCAATTATTACACAGTGTTATTGTACCGATTGAGAAATGAAATCGGAAAAAAAGTAGTTCCATACGGAAAAAACTGTCAGAAGGCGATAGATACAATTTCAGGACTGGTCTAATTGGGTTACCTATTGCTTCGCTATCCACAATATTCCAGTGATTTGATCCTCAGCGACTATTATTCGAAAGTCTCAAAGAGATCTCTAGGTAAAGAGATTTGACACAAATTATGAAATTATGCCAAAAACTACAGCTTTTTTGGAGGCTTCGATTATTTGTTCTGTAAAAAAAGTTCATTGAACTGTAATTTAAGTGTTCATACGAATATATCAATTTTCAACGAGACTATATTGATGAATAAAGTCCAGTTTAGCCAAAAAATAATGTTTTTTAATGGTAATTCCCAAGACCTTTTTGTCTAATGTGTTATATATATTTAAAAACATCGTCATATATGGTGAGCAATATGACGATATATGATATATGATGTATCATACATATGATGGTGATATATGATATATGATATATCATACATATGATGGTGATATATGATATATGATATATCATACATATGATGGGGATATATATTAAACGCTGAATTTTTTAAACTCCTACTGCTTTTCAAAATAAGGAGAATAGCTATTCTGAAGAGAAAAATTATTTAAACTAAAAGACCGATCATTCCTTTTCCATTACACTAATGATGTATTCAAACATGACACTTCAAAGATATGTGATATGTAATATTTATCTGATGATATATGACAGTCAAATATCATCTATATATATCAT
>CM063505.1:113416199-113436199 GCA_032207245.1 Pardosa pseudoannulata | reverse complement strand
ATATCTATATAATAAAGATCACCCACCTATTCACTTTAAGTGTACCCACTACGTCAAAATTCACAGGCATATCTACTAAACTAACACGGTAAATACAATTCCCAACAGAACACTTATATCTCCTTTTGACTATGATATATAATTCAAACACAAAAAACTTTTAAGAGAAAATTATTTATCATCCTGTTGGAGAATAAGCATAAATTACAGTTGGCAGGTGACAAACGTTATTTTCTCTGAGAAGCCTAAGCTAACAGTTTCCACGCCGAGCGTTTACTAGAAGGGATAAGTTTCATAACTGTGCAATAAAAGTGTTATTGATAGGCATTTATAAAAAATGAAAGATCTTCAAATTTCGTAGCATGATAGTTACATGTTTTATACTAGAGAGATTAAATTCAAACTCTTCAGAATGATAAAAATGTTTAAAAGAGAAGTGTAAAATGAAACTGTGCACTGAAAATTTATACATGTATATATATATATATATATATATATATATATATATATATATATATATATATATATATATATATATATATATATATATATATGTCAGGATTTAAAATATAGAGTAATTTAAGAGATTTTAATTAGGGATTCTTTTAATGGGAGTAACGCGCCTCGAGTTATTAGCGACATAAATACGACTCACGCGCAGTGATATGGGCAGAGAGAAAGCGATAAGCAATTACTATAGACGGACCTGTGGCTCCTCGAAGCAGTAAAAACTGCCTTTGTTAGCAGATTGGGTGCCAATATGAGACGCCATTGTTGAGTAGAGTGTGAGTGAATTTAAATAAATATATGAAGCTGATGTCAGGACTCTAGTGTGTTTACTGGGACCTGTCATATATATATATATATATATATATATATATATATATATATATATATATATATGTATTTATATATATATATATATATATATATATATATATATATATATATATATATATATATATATATATACATATATATATATGTATATATATATATACATATATGTATATATATATATATGTATGTATATATATATATATATGTATATATATATATATATATATATATATATATATATATATATATATATATGTTTGGCCTAAGGCCTAAGAAGGCTGTACGATATGGAAATAAAAATTATTAACTACAACTACCTTATGTGATTATGATTATGGTTTTATTACTGTGATTGGAGACGTACACCTGAATATGTTATATATATATATATATATATATATATATATACAATATTAACTTTAAACTATGAAGCCTGGTACAAATATATATAAATGTAAATTTATCGCATTCAATTCTTTTCTTAAATTAAACAATTCTTTTGAAAAATGATTTTTATGAAATTTTAAGTAAAATTTTAGAAAGCTTATTGAATTTTAATTTCTCATAAATTCAGACTTAGTTAAACAGTAATTCTAGTAATATTTTAGAAAGCTTATTAAATTTTAATTTCTCATAAATTCTGACTTAGTTAAATAGTAATTCTAGTAAAATGTTTACCAAACACTCCTAATATGCATTCAAATATATCTCCGTATTTAAATTCCCATATTTAAATAGGTAATTCGAAAATCTATTTTCAAAGATTCTTTCTCACAGCTGGATTTCTAAAGCTGAAATTCTTCCATGTCAGTATGTTAGTAATATTCAGACCTGCCAACTTTTAAATATTAAAAATAGTAGCACTTGACAAGTTCTGAAATCAAAATTATTAGCACACTAATTTGCGAGGTAAGTTGGATGGCGAGTTTTTACACCATAAATCCTGGGCAATCGCACGCGTGCCATAACACAATGCACATACTAAATGTTTGTGTGTATGATGTTTACTTTTCAAACAAAAAAAATCAATTCTACTTCAGTATTTAAAATCCCATATAAAATTTCAAATAGACAATATTTCATTTTCAAAATATCATATACATTTATATACATTTCTGAAATGAAACCCCTCCCCAGTAAAACATTAGATCAAGCATTTTATTTAGATTCATTTTAGTCATATTTAGATGGAATTTCCCAGCTTAACATTTTTATTTAATAAATAATAATTTTTAAAAAATCTCAGAAATATTCTGAAGGAATAACACAGAAATATACTATTACATTATAACCAGTATTATCAGACAAAAAAAATCTAATTTTTAATCCAAAAAATTCTACCTTCGAGAGAGTATGGTATCGTACCGCAGTTACACAAAAATTGATCGGAAATGTTTTTTACGAATTTTTTTATATCGATGACGAAAATATATTCATTCATTTTGATTTCCCGGATGCGATGTAATTTTTTATTCCTATATATATTTTTTGACGAAAAATCGCATTCTTTTTGACCGATTTTCGTAAGATCGTAATTACTTGCTGAATTCGTAGAAACTACGATTTTTTCGTAGCAGTTGACAGATCTGGTAATATCATTTAACCTTTAAAACATACTTTATTTTAAACTTTTGAATATTGATGAACTTTTGATGTTAGATATTACTGCAAAGCCTTCTAAAACTTCATTGATTGTCTTCTACTTAACTCAAGTTTCCATTCTTAAAAAAATATTCTTCATATTCCTAAATACTTGTTTATTATACAAAATTAAAAAGAAAAGTTCACATTGATATTTGGTGAAATAAACTTTTTCCTTAAACACACTCTATAACAAAAATTAAACGTGGTAAGAAAATGCTATTTGATTACAAATAGACATTTTACAACGTACGAAATTTCCAATAAGCATTTCTGGTTGTATGATATATTGTATTATTTATTAGGTTTTTTGGTTAGTAGTACTAATGGTAAATGACAATAATATTTAAATCCATTTTCTATAAGACAGGAAAATCGGCCATAATGTTCTTTTTAACAAAGATCATATCTTTGTACTCTGTTTTATATTTCATACTACAATGGTATCCATGGTAATACATAATTGTTGATATATTTCAGTTATTTCAGTATATTGATTTTATGTTATACTAATAAAAGGACATCGATTTGTAAAAAAGGGGAAAAATTTGATTAAGAATGATTTCAGATTTAATAAATTATAAAATAAATTATTTAAAATAAGAATGAAACATTTTAAAATTTTCTAGAGAAAATTAACGGTTTAATTATAAACTTTTGTGTGATATACATTAGACATTATACATTAAATTTGATATAAATTATACTTCCTCTCAAAAAACTTAAATATTTACTACGCATTTGTAATTGTTAAAGTCCTAACGAGCTGATAATACCCGTCTATCTTTTTATTTCTCTGTCTATATATACAGGATTAACCTATAGTATGGAAAACTAGTAAACATTTTGATTATAATAATAGTTTAATGCATTTAACCACAGATGACAAAAAAACTAGTAGTTTAGTTGAAAAAAACTTAATTTGTTGCAACAAGACAATTTGAATGTATTGCGTGTTTGAAAAGGTTTTCAAAAGTCAGGTTCGGCAGGTAAGAGTTAGTTTCATAAAAGGAATAATTTTCATCTAAAGTGTTATTTAGTTTAAATTTTATGCCTAATATAGCAGAATTTGGCACCACGGGAAAACGGCGATGCCGTGAGAGAATCTAACTTCATTTAAGACCACAGAAAAAGTATATTTCTACATCAAGAGTAGAGTATGGAATGATACACGGAAAACAGAATTACAAATGTTAGCCCCACTGCGATAGTCACGGAGTATGTTTCCAAGAAACCGACAGCTCAGTCAGCGTTCTTTACAGTCAGAAAGGAGATTAGATCATTGAAAGAAATGAACCATTTGCCAGGGACGGTTGGAAAATGTGGTGATTGAGCAGAACATTACCATTTGTTTCAGAGTTAGCTTTGGGAGACTGCTAAGAGAATTTTAAGTTATCGAACACTCTTTTAAATAATATATTCTGTTGTTGGGAAAATAGATATGAAAGAATTAGAATGGGAAGAGGAGAATCTTAAAGAGATATTTTTTGTGTACTAATTTTGACATATTACACACACATACACACGTATATATATATATATATATATATATATATATATATATATATATATATATATATATATATATATATATATATATACACACATATATATACATATATATATGCATGTATATATATACATGTATATATGTATACATATAATATACATATAATATATATGCATATATATATATATATATATGCATGTATATATATACATGTATATATGTATACATATAATATACATATAATATATATGCATATATATATATATATATATATATGCATCTATATACGTATATAAGTGCGTGTATAATATCATAGTATTTTAATTAGATACAAAAATAAAAAGAAGTTATCTAGTGTCAGCTTGACCAAATGATTTGCAGTTTGGTACACAGGTTGTTTTAGTAATGTGTTTCATAAATATATTGAGTTGAATTGACTACACAAGTTAAAACGTAAGCATTAAATTTTGGTAAGATTTTGTTCAGAATAGCTCATTTTTCAAAGCTTTATAAGAATTGTGCTAAACATGTGTTTATTCTTAATTTTTTTTATTACTACTACGAACCTAAAAACATGATTGTATCATAGATATTCTGAAATTTTTTTAAAGTCCTCCGAACATAGGCAGATACTTTCATTAATTCATTAAAAGTAATTCGTCAAATTCATTTTAAAAGTTTTTTGGGAATAGTTTGTTAGGATTGATAGAGAAGTCGTTTTTCTATCAGTTATTCGCGAGATACCTTAGACCAGTGATTCTCAACCTGTGGGGCATGCCCCCCTAGGGGGGCGCGAGCACACTAATGGGGGGGGCGCGAGCATATCCAAGAGAAAATGTTATTTAAAAAAATTGATTAAGTGACTGAAAGGAAAGAACACACACACACATACAAAACAAAATACATTTCGACATATTTAATAATTAACTTATTAAATTAAAACAACTTACTAAATTAAAAACAAATTTAATAATTATTAGTGACTTCCTTGGGCCTGTCTTTCAGAGCAAAGTTTTTCGAAGGAGGGTTTAATATTAGAAATAGACACTCTCAGTTCTTTTTCTATATTTAGCTGAGATCTATATTTTGTCTTCAAAGAAGCCACCGCAGAAAATCCAGTTTCACAAAGGTAAGATGTTGAAAATGGTAGTAGAATGCGAAATGCCCTTGTTTTTAGTGCAGAAAAACTCATCATCCACTCCTGCCCAAAATTCAAAGAGTGATTTATTACTAAATTGTCTTTTGGTTTCGCCGCTTGCCGTGAAGTCTATGAAGGTTTCTTCCTCTTCAATTGAGAGTCCTTCGGGAGTATTTTGAAATGGATCCCTCACCCACTTGTAACTTGATATCAGTTTGTCGTCAGCAAGAAAGTACTTTTTAAAATTCTTTGCTAGCATTGCTAAATGATTTTCAATGGTTGCAAAAACAACTTTTACATGTTGTTCTTCAGCCTTGTAAGTTTTAATACAATCATTCAAATTTGCAAACATTGTTAAGTTTTCTTGCTTTAAATTTCTGCTCCACAATTCCAATTTCCTTCAAAAAGCATTAACTTTATCACTCGTATCCAATATATGTGTATTTGCTCCTTGCAGATGAAGATTCAAGTTATTTAATTTCTCGAATATGTCGACCATGTAGCTCAATTTCATCACAAATAAACTATCGCGAAAATTCTCAGCTTCCGGTCTGTTTTCCTCTTCTAGGAAAACGGCGATTTCTTCTTTTAATTCATAAACACGTTTCAAAAATTTCCCTCGTGATAACCATCTTGCCTCGCAATAAAATAGTAACGCTGAATGTACTGCACCCATGTCTTTACAAAGTGTGGAAAAGATTCTTGATTTCAGGGGTCTCATTTTTATATAATTTACTACGGTTACAACCGTAGTTAACACAATATTCAAACCAGGACTCATTTCTTTGGAAGCCAAAGCTTCTCTGTGGATCATGCAATGTGTCCAGACGCACTGTGGCGATTTTTGTTTCACAAGTGCTTGAATACTTTGGAATCTTCCGGACATAGAACGAGCACCATCGGTGCATATTCCGACGCAATTTTTCCATTCTATGTTTGCCTCGTTCATAAAATCATTTAAGATAGCAAATAATGCGAGTGCTGTTGCTTTGAGTTCTATTGGTTTGCAGAAAAGTAATTCTTCTACTACTGACAAATCATCACAAAATCTAACATAGGCAATGAAATGAGCATCTTTATTACTATCTGTTGCCTCATCGAGTTGTATTGAAAACAATTTGTCACGCAACTTCGACAAAAGCTGACACTCTACATCTTCAGCTATATCAGCAATTCGACGGGCAACAGTATCATTTGAAACAGGTATAGACTGCAATTGTTTTGCAAAATTATCTCCAAACATAATTTCTACAATCTCAATTGCGGCTGGCAAAATAAGCTCTTCACCAATGGTGTGAGGCTTTTTACATCTGGCTATTTTATATGAAAGTTTGTAAGAGGCAATTAAAGCTTTTTCATTCACAGACAAAGTTTTTTTAAACAATGATTTTTGCTTTTCATATGATTTTAATTTTAATTCGAAGAATTCTCTGGGTTTGTTTACGTACTCACTATGAAGCGTTTCCAAATGTCGTTTAAGTTTATTAGGTTTCATGCTGTCTGCCGCCAACATTTTTGAGCAAATGATACACAGGGGCCTTTCTTCTTCATTTATTTCAGTACTAGTGAACCCAAAATTTAAGTATTCTTGAGAATATTTTCTTGATTTTATTTTCGGAACCACGCTCGTCTGTGTACTTGTTGATGCTTGTCTATCGTCTAATGCTCGCTTACGCCCGCTTAAAAATTTATCCATGATTCTGCATAAGTCTGCTGCCGTGAATATTTAATACCGTGAATTGCAATTACACGAAAATATATATAACATACACATTAAGAATAGATTCAATAGCGATAAGAAGGATCGACTCGAATGAGATTGTCTGGAATTGAAATTGGCGTCATAGAACTTTCTCCTTCTCCCTATGAGAAAACATTTGTTCACATCTGCGCACGCTCCTAACTTAACTTTTAAGCTGACCAGACAAATTCCAGACAAATCGAAACTTCTCGCGAAACCGTGAGAATGCCCGACATGGCGGGACGCAAGAGCAATAAAAAGGCATAGGATTATTGTTTTTTCAATGCTGAGTATCAGTGTTGCAAAATGTCAATAAATTTCCGTATTCTTGGTAATTTGCAAAGTTTAAAATTAAGGTTGTAGTGCAGGTTTAGCGCCATAGTGCTCAAAATACATTATTATTGTATACATTTTATTGTACGCGGTGGGGAGGGGGGCGCGATGAAAATTATGATTGAAAATTGGGCCGTGAATACTAAAAGGTTGAGAAACACTGCCTTAGACAAATATGTACGTTTATCCCAAAGATACAATATTCATGCTTCAACATCTATTAATCTCGTCCGGAGAGGAATAGTCTCAAATTCTAATCCTCAGAAGCTCGTAATTCACGCTACATGATTTGAAACAGGTAGAATCAACCTAATTTACCCAACCCGAATGTCTTGAAATCCTCATTTTCAGGAGAATAGATGAATGACACGTGAATCAAATGTTAATGAGTTATCCACATAAGAATCTGTAACAACGCTTTACAAATAGCATATACTTCCCACCTGTGAATGTTGAAGAGATTTGTGGTTTTTTCCCTAAGTTTATTAGACATTAAGTACCTGTGCACAAGAATGCTATAAAGAGAAAAAATATTCAGTTTTAAAAGTACTAGGGTGCATTGTTTTTGTAAATAATTGTATGTTTTTGGACAGTAATGAAAAGCAATGATTAAAATGTGCTGATGTGTGTGATAGTCAATCTAATTTAGTCAAACTAAAAATTAAACAGACTTCTTAAACAGTCTTAAATTGTAAAAAAATGGAATTGTAAAAGTTATCGTTGCAGAGTATCAGCAATGTGTTTTAAATGTAAATGAACATAAACAAACTTTTAAAAATAAAACTAACGTTTAATTTACTTAAAACATACAAAGAAAAGGTTTAAGGCAAATAAACATGGTATAGAATCCTTTAAACTGGTAACTTAAACTGTTAAACAATATTACTACTAGTAAAAAAAAACATTGAAAACGATTACAAAAATGAATACATTTGACCTTACTAAAACTTAGGCTAACCCAGAACCAGGCACGAGCAGAACCTCATAAAGCGAAGTTGTTTTGCACCCTCATTACGCACATCGACTTCTCAAGCAGCAAACAAGTTAAAATGAACCGCTTAAGTAAGAACTTGTATTATTAAATTCGTTGGGATAAATTTCCCTTACCCAATTAGAAGCTGACTATTTTATGGAGTTGAGAAGACGGCCTGGCCAAAGGTTAGATTAAGACACGTACTTTTGACTAGTATTTTGTGTATGAGTGAACAAACCAAGGTGTTTCATTTGACAACAATGTGAAACATTACACATTTGAAAATTTACTTCCATATCTCCTCAGTTTTGGCTCTTTGTATAAAAATATATTTATCTTTTATTGGTATATATAGTTTTAACCTTTTAAAGATCACGATTACAAATTCTTTGGTATTTAATGCAATTAGGTTATAAATTTTATTTATAAACCTTATAATTTTGAAATATATGAAAAAATTATTTTTATATTCCTTGAGTGGAAGAGGGGATTTAGGGAGGAGTGAGATAACCGTGAAACACTCCTCTGGTATAGCAGGAGAATATTTCTTACTGAACTTGAACTAAGAGAGCAATGAATAATTAATCTTAAAATAATGTAATTAATAAATAGCTAAACAATTTATACGTATTGTTTTAGATAAGTATTTTTATTTGAGATCATGAAGAAATTTGAAATCTTGATACTTCCATGTAAAGCAAGTTCAAAAATTATATTTCAAAGAGAAATAAATTAATTGTAGTGATACCATCTATTCTCTAATCCATCTATCTAAACTCAGAATCAGATCGACCATATATTTGTGGACTGGAGACATCGGAACAACATTATAGATGTAAGAAGCTATAGAAGTGCAAACATCGACACCGACCACATACTTGTCAGATCTAAAGTTAGATTTAGACTATGCAAGAATTTCTACCCAAAAAAAAAAAAAAAAAAAAAGAGAGAGAGAACAACAGCTTCATACCTTAAACTAAAGGAGCAGAATATACTTAAGGAATAGAAACTCAAACTATCAGTTAGCATCCGATCAGAATTAGAAGCATCTAACAATGATCCCAACTGGAGATCGATAAAGGATATTATCTTGAATTCCGCCAAATAATCTGTACCAAGTCTAGGACGTCGTACCAGATTCGAGTGGTTTGACGACGAATGTAGAAAAGCCACAGAGGAAAAAATAAGGCATACTTACTGATGTTGCAAAGGCATCGAACAAGAACCTATTTAGAAAATTATAAAAAGCTGAGGAAAGTTGAAAAAAATACACAGAAGAAAGAAAGTAACCTTTCTTGCAGCCTCCCTAAAAAATCTAGAGAACTTGAACAACCAGAATGAGTGTCGGAAGTTCTACAAATCAGTCAATAAAATGAGAAGGGAATTCAGGCCAAGAACTATCCCATGCAGAAGTAGGAAGGGAGAACTCGTTGGTGAACCACATGAAGTAACCAAGGCGTGAAAAGATCACTTCCAGGATTAGCTTGAAGGGAGAGATGTAACTCTTCCCCATGACTGCCCTACCAATCAGGACACTATCGAAGACTAGGATAATCCTCCGCCTTCTATTGAAGAAGTGATACTTGCTATCAAAAAACTTAAAATTAACAGATCGGCTGGTCCCGACAATATACCTTCTGAACTCTTAAAAGTCGATGACCCAGAGCTTATTAGTGTCTTGCACAAAATTATGGTTAAGACATTATTGGAATTGACATTATTGGAAGATCTGAAAGGGCAATGAAAGAAGCCTTCAGAGCCTTAAAAACCTCTGCCAAAAACATGGGCCTCACTATTAATGAAGACAAGACAAAGTTTATGGAAATGTCGTCCTCGACTGTGAACTACTCCCCTTTTTGCATTAACGGGTATACCTTTCAAAAAGTTAGTGAATTTAAATATCTTGGAACAATTATTAATGATCAAAACAAGCTGAAAACTGAGGTCAACAGCAGAATAATATCAGCTAATAAATGCCTCTACGGACTGAAAAAACAGTAAAGATCCAAACTTATCAGTCGAATAACCAAACAGAGATTTTACAAGACTCTTATACTTCAAGTGCTACTATATGCCAGCAAAACTTGGGTATTAAACCTGGACACCCAGCGTGCCCTAGATACCTTTGAAAGAAAAGTTCCAAGAGCTATCTTCGGACCTATAAAGATCAGGGGTGCTGGCGTACCAGATTTAATATTGAACTATATAGGCTTTACAAAGAGCCTCGGGTTACGCAAGTCATTCGTAGTAATAGACTGAGATGGTTTGGACATATCTGGAAAACCCCTGATAACAACCCGACTAAACTGTATACTTTTAAAAACCCTGAGGGATCCCGTACCCGAGGAGGACCACATACAAGATGGTTAGACGATGTTGAAATTGACCTCAAATCCCCTAAGATTAAGAACTGGAAAAGAGTTGCTCTAGACCGTTTGAGTTGGAGGAAGCGTGCTGTCAAGGCAGCTAGGACCTATAATAGGTTGTTATGCTCATGAAGAAGAAGATACCATCATTTTATAGTTTAGATTGCCAAAAACAAAGAAAACAAAAAAAAATAATACGTGTTTCAAACAGAGAAAAGGTATTAACAATTGGTTTCGCTGCGAAACCACTGTCCTTAAAAGGGTTAATCAAAATTTCAGCAATGCTAATATTATTCATAACTTTAATTCAAGTAATTGTTAAACATAATACGTCCTTGTTTTTTCTATAAATAATAAAGTTATACTCTTTCTTCTAGAGGGACATCATCAAATCGCTGTTTGAAAAAAGGAATATGAAACATAAAGTGAAACTGTTTGGGTTAAATCCCGATTTCCAGAACAGGCACAATTTTCTCATAGATACACATGTACATATACATAACACACGTGATTAACAAAGTTGTGTCATAGAGACTGCTGTGGTGTAGTACATTGCTGTTGTTATTTAAAAGCCATTAATAATCCGAATTTGCTTTATAAAGTCTTTAATTATAGTAAAATGCCACTGAACTATATTACAATATTCAAATATAGAAAAAAGACAAGGAATTAAGCTAAAAAATATATAAAAAATCAAAAAGTAAAAGAAGAACTCCACGTGCTACACCTGAAAAGAAAAAAATTGCCAAAGTCCACTCTTTTACTTCCTTCTAAACTACTCCAGCAACTCTAAACTTTTTTCATTATCCTGTGTTGATGCGTTCGTTGTTCCACTGTACTGTGCACAAAGCGTCCTTTCCCGGCTCTGTCCAGAAGGACCGGGACTCCAAGAATGGTCCTGAATCGCCTCCTGGAGACCAATCACAACTCTCCAAAACTTGGTGAAGTTTAAGTGCAGTCGTTTTCCCCACACACTTCCTGGAGTCCCGAAAAAATACTTGGCCATGCAAGCCACAACGTGCGAGTGCGGCTAGCAAATCAGTTTCGCAAACCTTATATAAAACGTAGCTGCACTCTCACAGAGAGGTCGTAAACTATTGGTTTGGAGCACTATAGCTTACTGTTTTGCTTACGAGGTTAATAAGACCTACTCCATAGAGTCGTGTACTACCTATATGTAACTAGCCACCCACTCAAAGTCGGGTGTAGGGTGTTGAATTGCTGGTTCGGTCTGACCTTCCGTCAACAATACGTTACGCAGGGCCCAAGTCAGCATTCTTCCCATAAAATTTAAAATAACATGAAAAAGATATAGATAATCTAGACAAATAAGTATAACCAATGCAGTTTCAGGAAGTTCGGGGTATACTCCGGAAAAATCCTGCCCAGGTTAAAAGTCTGATTGATCCGGATTGACTCTCTGACATGGGAGCAGGTGTTGATGAAGGAAGCAATAACTGCACAGTGTTCCTGTGGGGCAGTTGTGATGGTTGTTAATGAAGGGGTACTTTGATCCTTGCGCTGTGGTTTAGGTCAAAATCTTCATGGCCCTACGATAGCGCCTTGAATAGCGGTGAGCCAGTCAACCAGGTTCCTGATCTTCCTTATCAGTACCGGGTTTTTGATTAGGGTCTCTTCCCAGAGTTCCTTGGATGTGTCAGAGGATTTCTTAAGATGCAAGCCATGTACGAACAACCATGCCATCAGCGGGATTCGAACTCACGAGCTCCGGTATCGAAGAGCAATGCTCTACCAGTCGACCATCATGGGGCAGAAAATGCTTTCACTTTAGGAGAAAGTATCTGCAATGATGCAATGGCTCCACTAAAAAGTGGTTTTGGAGGAATGCCTTTTAATACTCAATGCATTTTTTTTTCGAGAATCGAGCCTAAAAAGAGGACCTTTGATCTATATTAAACTACATTTTTGATGCATTTGGAATACTAGTTATGGTATAAGTCTGGATGGTGTGGGTCCTAATCCCTTGTAAGGCTTGGGTTTGTTACTCCTTCGTAGGTAGTTATGTTGACCATCTATTGTTTAATCTCATTATAAATTGTTCTATTTTGAGCAGTATGGTTGACCATTCAAGAACGATATTTCCCGCATTGAAAATTGCATTGTATAACTTAAAATTAAGAAATGTCAAAAATGCACACAAATGTAACTTATACTGTTTCATACATTCCATTGGTTTTAGTTACCTTTGAGAATATTTCTTTGTATTAGGTTTGGAATGCTACAGTTCACTATTTACGACAACATCGCTAATTAGACCGATAACTACAAATTAAAATCTATTTCGAACTGTTACAAACATCCAGCTTGGTGGTGAATTCAAATTTGTTTTATTTTTGGTAACGAAATACAAAGTTTAAGCTATCTGGTAATAATTTAGAATTACTAAAACAAAACGTTCATGAAAGCGTCCATCCCAAATTTAGAATCCATTAGCGAAATACCTCAAGGCATCATAACCTTTGATTAACTATGACATTAAAATATTTTAGTTTAAATGGCTTTAAGAAAGGTATAGTAATAGAATAGACATTTCATCGTAACTAGGGATCAATATTGGATAAAGAAAAAGAAATAATTTTGTTGAAACATACATTTATATTCATTCTTTATTCTTTAATCATTTTTCCTTTTTCCAATATTCAAAAGACATTCATTTTCAACTGAATTCTAAAATTAGCAAAAAAAAATCTTTATTTTGAACAAGAATATCTAACATTCGGCATTAAAAGTCATCACAACATTTTTAATGCACAATAACATACCTATTTCAGCATAGCTCTATTTTATTTCAGAATTCAATTTCTGTTCCGATACAATCACTTTACATTTCGATACGAAAGTGCGCGACGAACGTGAAGAAAATTAAAATGATAAAAGCACCTCAACTTCTGTCGTTTGCACATTCTCTTTACCCCGTTTTTCCAGTAAAAAGAATGAAACAAAAACGTAGCCTTTCCACTCCATTGATTTATTTCTATTAAAGAAAATCATTTTGTACTTTCCGGGAGAATGGCCTGAGAACGTTTAATGGGATTTTATTCTGTGATATCTTTTCTGAGAACGTAAGTTCAAAATATCTTTGTTTTCTTCTTCTTACCCTATTTCATTATTCATCAACTCGACTCTTGAAGGAGTTAATTGAAATACAAAACTATAAGTCGCTTCAAAATTACCTATTTTTTGACTTGTGGTACAGTTATAGTTTAACCTCTTAACAGTTTCATTTTTTTTCACGAATTCGATCCAAAAAGTGTCAAATTTTTTACTGCATATTTTTGTTTATTTTACATTTATAAGCGGGAAAATCGGAAAATCTTTTTTACAGGAAATAAAATAATGCTCTTCTTGGAAGTTGTCTATTCTCTCTCATGTACGCTAGATGGGAAAGTTACATTTACAGTTATGTATATAAATAATACAACTATTTTAGATTACACAATTATTTTCGAATGCAAATACCAGAAGTACATTTACTTAACCTGTTTTTTTAATATCAGATTTAGTGAAATAAATCTTAAAAGAGGACAAAAGGTATATGCCAATCTCAGCGTTCGGACAAAAATACTTAGTTTCTCTTCTAATTCTTTTGCCATTGTCTTTTTCTTCAGTGAATGTCCATAGTCCTGGTTTGCAAGTCTTAGTTTTTTGTCTGAAGGTAGAATTACCTCTAAACAATCTCTCTCCGCCAGTCTCCCAAAATCTCAAGCCAAAAACTCAAAGATAAAAACTCGCGGAGTAATGCAAAACCCATCAGAAATCTCACGTTTTAAATTAACCCATCAACGCCCGGATATTTCTGATGACTATATATTAGTAAATACCTAACATAAAAGCTACTATAGACACCTGGAAGTAAAACAAAATATGAAATTTAAACACCTTTAAATATGACATCACGTCATCATTAGTGAGGAGGTGTCATTTTAAAACATAATAAGATGTCTTTTTTTTGAAAAAAAAAGGAAAACTTCGTGATAAGAGATTTATTTGCTATCATATATGAGAAAAGTACTGAAAAGAGATGACTTATTACAGATATGGCTATTCGCCATGATTTTGACCGGTATACGTTCAGAACACCGTCATAATACGTTCCTATTCTAAGCTTGAAAATCATAATGCCGATCAAAATGACAAAATTGATCATATTTGAAAACTTGTGAGATTATTCAGAAGATTAATATCTATTTCCATCAAAAATGAAGAATCATTTCAAGAAAACAAAAACTCTACAAACTATTTTTTGACTGTCCGCGAATAAGGAAGCTGGGCGTTAATGGGTTAAACAGAATACACTTCGAAAACTAACATCTTGTGGACATCTATACGACTAATTTGAAATTAAATATACAAAAGATACGACTAAAACAGTGAGAACGACAAAGAAATCAGATCACCCGTATGCCGTACTGGTAAATCATTAAAAGCACGGTAACCGCACCCGGTCGGTGTACGTGCAAAACAAGCGAGGTATTAAAGCGTTGAAATTCTAAATTAAAAAAATGTTCTGGAATAAAATGAACTCTTGAATTAAAAAGCTTAAATTTTCATACCAAGATTTTGAAATGCATGTGAATATAAAGAATATCTCATTATACTTTTATCTCTTGGAACAATATAGTGTAATTTCCTTCATCATATCATTTGGCATCATTTCAAAGTTTTTTTTTAAATCGCCAACCACCGTGTTACTGTAATGCAGACAAATATTCTACTGTAGCTCTTATGATTGATCTCGTCCGTAGTTTAATAAATAACTACCATTTTAGAGTGAGGTACAGAAAACAAACTCTAGACAGTTAGCTTATAAAGTTTTTCAGTTTTCACTTTCTTGCAAGGTTACACATACGCATTTATACAAGCACAAACAATTACATACAAAATATAATTCCGAAAACGATTGCATATAAAATAGAAAAGTTTGCATTTTATTAGTTGGAGTACCTTAAAGTAACTTGAAATGTATTGCAGAGCAACTTACAAGCAATGTTGAGGAAGGCTTTTACTATGGTACTCGAATTGTACGTCCGCAAAGTTAGGATGGTGAAAAAGATCTCAGTTATAAAAGTGCGAAGCAATTTGCATTTGATTCACTTTCGTCAGTCTTCTCGTAAATTTTTATATCCGGTCGTAAAGAAAATATGTGCGTTTGAAAATTTTCCTTTTGTTAAAGAGAACTGCAACTAAGTCCCACATAATAGTTTTTTCAAACTAATGAAGATTATGAATTATGCAAGATTTATTACAGGTATAGTCTCTTTATCAATGGTGTAAACTAATATCATGTTTACATTAATTTCCATACATTATAAGGGAATTGCGTATTTCACCTTTATCGTCAGACGTTATTAATGTGTAGAAGCTCTGACACGTTTCTCTGGAAATGTGAGGTAAGAAAAAACACAATTGGGGTGATTGGCAGATTAATCCCTGCACTACGACAACGTTTTTCTTTACACTGATCTGCGCGATTTTTGCTTTTTGGATTCTCAGGAGTAGATTATTTTTACCTACTAGATTTATTCACCCGATTTAAATCTGTTAGGCATCCAATTTTGTATTGAAATGATTTTAAATGGTGAAAGGTTTCAAGATGTGGAAGAGATCAGACCAGTGGAAAAGCAGATTGTATAAATGTATTGCCTAAAGTAGAGATACATTTAAAACATTAATTTACATTTTTATAAATGTCAACATAAAGAAACAGAAAAATCTGATTTTTTTAGGGGGCAAGGGATTCTAGCATTTCTTTCTTTTTTAGGTTTGGGTAAAATGTTGTCTACAGTATAATAAAATATTATCTGAAGTGTATAAACTATGAAATAAGAGAAAATTGCTTCTTATACGATACTAACGCCGTAAGAAATTACTTTTCTGTACTTCTTGAAATAACATTTTACTATGTAACAATACTTTGAAATTTAGTCAATTCAGGATTGAAAAACTTTTTATACAATTTATAGTTCCTTTTACTTAGTAGTAACTATTGCTGGAAAACCCCTTTCATATTTTAGGGTTTTCTTCGCAAAAATATAAAAATTCAAATAAATAAATAAATACGATCGTGGGGTACTAATCCAATGAAAAATCAGAATTTGAGAACTGACCACCTGAATTTTCAAGAGTAGATAATTTCCCAAATGGGACGGAACTAAGGAGGGGCTAAGGGAAAGGGTAAAGTATATATATACGGGGGAAAAGAGGAGAGAAAAAAAAGATAGACAGATTGGAGATAGTGATATAGAGAAGAAAATTTGTTTTTTTAAATTTTTCGCAGTAAAATTTTCTGCGGCCTTTTATTATTCAGCTTGTTAGTAACTGGGATTATTTTAACCAGAGTCAAGATGTCTTTTCCTCTGCATTGGGGTAAGTTCTGTGTTTACTATTCTTTAAAGCAGTGACAATTGAATTAATATTTTGTGTACATATGTAAATAGTAAATAAATTCTTTTTTTAATCTAAACTTTTTTTTGATGTCTTAATGAAATTAATTAGCCTGAGCCGATATTATGCATAAGGTCAAGAACCTGGGTAACCTTATGGGTTTAACCCATCTACCGACCACCCTACCCACCTTTTTTCCGTTCAAAACTGTCACCCTTTTCTTAAATTCCAGACGGAACTTACTGTATCATACTAGAGTTGCCGGTTTAAAAGTTGTCAGGCTACTTTTAAGTTATTTTCCCTGCAAGGTAAAGGAGTTCCATTACGTAAAATTAGTTTCTTTCATTTATTATCGCTTTGCAATATTTTTTCCTCAAAAGTGTGTTATACGAGTGCGAACGAGAAGGGGTCGACAGGTCCGTTTTCGAACAGGAATTCGCTGTCGAACCCCAGTCGACGCGTCCGTTCAGTGGGTTAAAGTCAATTAAATTAAAATATATTATTAAGAATTAAATGAGTAAAAATAGTATTTAAAGTAAAAGGGATCGGTTCAGTAATGCCTCATCAACGGCGGCGCAGCAGTATGATTCCCAGCATTTCTTTCTTTTCTGGTTAAATAAAGTATTATCTAACGTAAAGTATTATCTTACGTATACAAACTAAAGAATAAAAACAAACTGCTCCTTATACGTTTGTAATAAAGTAAAAAAAATCTTTTTCCTACTTTTTTCAATAATCATTTTCAATATAACAATAAGTTAAAAGCGGCTTGAAAACTTATCATCCATGTATTTCTACCTTCCTGTTTTCAATCTATTTAACAGAGAAAAGCGTTTATATTAAAAATCTACGAATACCTCCAAAGAAAACTTCTTAGAGATTAAACCGAAATCCTGAACAGTTAGACAGGATAACATAATAAAGAACACAGGAGGAATTCTTTTTAATAATAAAGCTTCAGTGTGAATAATATGTAACTTCTTTTTTAAAAGAAAAATTATTAAGTTTCGGCAGTTCCAGGAGCATTTTGAAGAATTGCCGATTATTTTCTGAGCCACTTGTTGAAATGTTTTAACAGAAAGGAATACTTCATAACGAAAAAAAAGAGGATATTATTTTTTCTGTTCCTTTTAAAATTTTCGTATCTAAAGGTAAAACTAAACATTCTTTGAAAATGTTCTTATTTGGAAATTCGTTTTTTTTTTCGTTTCCCCACATGTCATGTATACGGACTGACAAACAAAAACCGGAATTCTTATTTTCAGAAAATTTTTCTAGAAGATTTTATTCTTTGTTCCCATCGTTTTTCTTTTTTATTATTATTTTTATAAATAAATGTAGAGGGGTTGATTTTTTTAATAGGTAGGTGAAATGTATGAGCAGTTTTCTTTGAAATAACTTTTGAGGGGTTAATTTTGTTTGTTTTTCCAATGCAGCTGACAGCACAGATACATATACTTTTATGCCAATACAAGGCTAGGAAGCTGTTACCCATTTAGCATCACCCTACGAGCACGTGTAGCTTAAGAAATGCTACGGATACGAGTAACATTACTCCAGCTTGGTCTTCGAATTTAGAAGCAGGAACCAAATAGAAGATCCCCCAGACGGTATCGCTTGAGAACTTGGACATTGTGACCATAAACATATTTTACATACCACAGTCTCCTTTAACGAACAAGGTGGATCTTAAGCCAGCTAGAGCCTCGAATCAGCAACCTTTCAGTTACGATATCACTGCTTTTGCCGACTGAGCTTTGAGAAGTTAGTTAAAATAAGATTAGAAAAAGTTTACAATAAATTTGTAACTACTGTGTGCGTATAATTACCTTTAATTCTTTAATTTATATATATTTATTTATATAAATATATATATATATATATTTATATATATATATATATATATATAAATATATATATTATATATATAATTTTTATATATTTATATATATATATATATAAATATATATATATATATAAATATAAATATATTATATATATATATATATATATATATTATATATATATAATATATATATATATATATATATATAATATATATATATATATATATATATATATATATATATATATAATATATATATTATATATATAAATATATATATATATATATATATATATATATATATATATATATATATATATATATATATATATATATATATATATTATAAGACATGATAGAGAAAAGGAAACTCTTGGGATTACTGAACAACTGAAAAAGATGTTACTATAAATCTCAAACAGAAATTTAGTAAAAAACTATGCAAATACTTATTCATACCGACACAAATATACCCACCCACCCAAGCAAATTACATGCATGCATATTTAATGTGTATGTACAATGGGAGTTTCATAAAAATGGAGCGTAAAACTATAAAAAATAAAGAAATATATTAACAGAAAAAAAAACAAATCCTTTTTTTTCATACAGTTTTCCATTCAAAAGATAAGCAGCAGTCCCATTTTTAAAGCCCATCCTATTTTTAAAGCAAATAGAGAAGCATGTCTGTAGTAACATTTTTTTTTACCAAGCCTGATCTGAGAACTAAAAATTATGGGCTAATTTCGTGTGTGATCGTTGAAGTGTATATTTTACAAGTAATATTTTGTTCAGCCAACCTAGATGCTGGGATTCTCTAGCTACAAGAAAATAATTGCTACATGGTTTCCTAATACGGTATAAGTCAGTAAAATATCGTAAAAAAACAAAACCATTGACTTTGTAGTTTTGTTCCTGGGGAAAGGAACTATCATGGAAATGGAATCGAATCAATGAATCCTGGCATTTTGTGAGGAGCGATTCACAAGTAGTATTTAGGTTATATATATATATATATATATATATTATATATATATTTATATAATATATATATATATATATCAATTAAAAGGAATCAAAAAATAAAGAATAGGAACGAATATTGGAACGAATATGGAATTGGTGTACTTGAAGTGGTGGTGGGGAATTGCGACCCCCACATTCCGGTTAAATGGCCATTTTAATCATATGAAACGCTCCCGGTCAC
>CM063505.1:113386199-113411199 GCA_032207245.1 Pardosa pseudoannulata | reverse complement strand
CAGGGTTTACTAACCAAGAGAGAAGAACCAGATTTTTATGTGTAAGATCTTCCTGTAAAATACTTTATTTTTCATTACCATTGCTGTTTCTGTTATTTTTATAAATAAATCCAATGTTATTCAACCATTAACTTTTCTTTTTTAAATCTAATTTCAGAACTCGTTTTTCGTTTTCTGGCATACAAGGCATGCCGATCGAAAGAGAGAACCCGATTTCTTATTTTTAAAATCTTTCTGTAGAATACTTTATTTTTCCTTACCATTGCTATTTTTTGTTATTTTTACAAATAAATTCAGTGTTATTAAACCATTGTTATTCACCTTATCTTTTTCTAACCTAATCTAATTTCAAAACTCATTTTTTCTTTTCCCCAGATACAGGATATACCGACCAAGGGGAGAAAGCGATTTTTCATTTGTAATATCTTCCTGTAGAATACTTTATTTACATGTCCACTGCTATTCATTTTTGTTATTTTTATAAATAAATTAACTAATATTTAATGATAAACTTTCCTTTTTCAAACCTAATCTAATTTCAGAACTCGTTTTTTCGTTTTCTCAGATAGAGGATTTACCAACCAAGAGAGAACCCGATTTCTTATTTTTAAAAATCTTCCTGTAGAATACTTTATTTTTTTATCATTGCTATTTTTCATTATTTTTACAAATAAATTCAGTGTCATTCAACCACTGTTATTCAACTCCTCTTTTTCAAACCTAATCTAATTTCAGAGATCATTTTTTTTTTTCGTTTTTCCAAATACAGTGTGTAGCGACCAAGATAAAAGAATCATAATTCTAATTTGTAAAATCTTTTTGTACAATACTTTATTTTTCATTCACATTGTTCTTCTTATTCTATAATCTTTATAACCCCTTCCCTGTTTTGCCCGTACGCCGTGCGGGCACAACTTTCGGGCCTTTACTGATTTGTCCGTACGGCGTACGGGCAATCTGATTTCTATTTCGCTTGCACTGTTTCGGCCGTATTTTTTTCAACAAATTATTCGTAAATATGGCCAGTAAATGATAGCTTGCAGTTTATTGTATTTTCTACTCTGATTGGTTCATAAGCGCGAATTTTTTCGCATGTTTGATATCAAATGACGAATTGTTATCTTTCAGTGTATAGCTTTCTGGTTATATTTTACTAACCACCTGATAATTTTATTGATGTAAGAGTTGAATAATATATTTTTACTTTTAAATAATGGATAATTCAGAGCGTATGGAGCTAACTTCTTGTAATTCGAACTGTGACTCGGAATCAGGAACTGAATTATCTGTAAATGATAGTAACGAAAGTTTACTAGATGATCTGGATAGTAGTAACTCTTATAGTAGTACAGATGGAATCCGTCAAGCAAGACAATTTTTTTAGATTAATTGTGATAATACTTCGGATTCGCCTCCTAGATTTGCTTTCACTGGAATTCCAAAAATTAACTTGGATATCGATGAGACTAAAGGAAACCTTCAGTTCTATGATGCTTTCATAGAAAGAAAAAAAGTTGTAATATATGCTTAAAAATATTAGAAATGTTAATTTTAATAACATATCTTTACTTAAAAATGTAAATGAACAAAAAAATTCAATAAAAAAATGTGACATTTTTCTGATCGAGTTTTAAAAAAGAATTAAACTGTCAAAGGGTTAAATAAATTCAATTTTACTTATTCAATAACTGCTCCCTTTTAAACTTATTTTAAGTCTTTTCCATTTACAATCTAGGTTATATTTCCACAATTTTAATCAGTTAAATTAAAAGTATATGTTGACTGCACAAATTACAATTAAGGTTATATTTCCACAATTTTAATCAGTTAAATTAAATGTATATGTTGACTGCACAAATTACAATTAAGGTTATATTTCCACAATTTTAATCAGTTAAATTAAATGTATATGTTGACTGCACAAATTACAATTAAGGTTATATTTCCACAATTTTAATCAGTTAAATTAAATGTATATGTTGACTGCACAAATTACAATTAAGATTATATTTCCACAATTTTAATCAGTTAAATTAAATGTATATGTTGACTGCACAAATTACAATTAAGGTTATATTTCCACAATTTTAATCAGTTAAATTAAATGTATATGTTGACTGCACAAATTACAATTAAGGTTATATTTCCACAATTTTAATCAGTTAAATTAAATGTATATGTTGACTGCACAAATTAGGGATTATGATAGTTGCATTTTTGTAATTTTCTAAAGATAAAAAAATGTACATATTTTTTTGTTTTTTCCTTAACTCTATCAGCACATAAATAAATTGATTGTGATATGAAATATTACCATCCATGCATTTGTACATTTAAATATTCAATATTATTAATAGAGTAAAAGTCTATATAGAAACAGTCAGAATATTCTATAAAATTTCCAAGAAATTTAAAAAGAATCATTATGATCCATTACTTTGAAAATATAACGTAAAGGAAAAAACCTTTGAAATGAAAAATACAGAAAAAATTCAGTTCGAGTATAACGCGACTTTTTTAAGAGAACAAATATTGTTCCAGTATTTTCCGGGGCATTTTGAAGAATAGTCGACTACTTTCTAAACCACTTGTTGAAATGTTTTAACCGCCAGAAGGAAAGATTTTTCTGTCCCTTTTTAAAATCTTCTTGTGTAAGAGCATCGTTACAAAAAAGTTCGGATTTCAAAATTAGATTTTCGTTTCCCTCAGATATTAGGCATTCCAACAAATAAAAATAAAAAAAAACCCGAATTCTTATTTTTAAAATTTTTTTGTAGAATACTTTATTTACAATTTTCGTTGTTATTCTCTTTTGTTATTTTTATAAATAAATTCGATGTTATTTAATCATGAACGCCTCTTTTTCAAATCTAATCTATGTTGATCCTATTTTCAATCAAAGTACAGAGAGATTATGTTATCATTACTTATCAGTTAAATTAAATACATATGTAAACTTTTCAAACTAGGGTATAAAAAATAGCATATTTGAAAAAATCCAAAAAATTTTTAAAAATGATAAAGATATACCGTTTTTTTTTTTGTTTTTTTTTTATAACCTTAATTTTTTTTCATAAAATTGAAACCTACATAAATATTGCCATCCGCTTATTTCTACCTTTCTTTTTTAAAATTTATTTATCAAAGAAAAATACTTATATTAAAATGTTAGAACACCCTGTAACATTTCCACGAGATTTAAGCATTATCCTTAAGATCCATTATTTTGAAAAACGTAATATTATAAAAATTTTAAGGAAAAATATAGAAAATAAGGTTTAGTGTGAATATTATGCGATTTATTTAAAGGAAAAATTATTTTAGTTTCATTTAATTAGTTTTTAGTATTTCCTGAAGAATTGTGAATAATGGGCGATTAATTTCTGAACCACTAATTGAAATGTTTTAACAGCAAGTATTTCATCTTAAAGAAATAAACGCTTTTTTCTATTCCTCCTAAAATATTCGTATCTAACGGTAATTCTAAATTTATATCTATTTTTTTTTAAATTGCTATGATTTCGGAATTTGTTTTTAATTTCATCAAATAGAAGGAATAACGACTAAGACAGAAGAACTCAAAATATTAATTATAGAATGTTGCTGTTATTGTTAGTTAATCAATATTATTTAATTTATGCTCATTTACTAAACGTAGGGCATTTTCCTTGTAAAACATTTGCGAAGTAACAAAATTAAGGTAGATTGCTATTAAAATATGAATTACTTGATTTTATATTTATAACTATGCATATATTACAATTACTAATAATTATAATAATACTATTATAATTATTTATATTTATAAAAATATCATTATAATTATTAATATCATGATTATTAATTTTATATGCCTCTAATCTCATGGAATTTTTTTTTAAATTTACATTTTATTGAGTAAGCTTATTGATACAAAATTAAAAATATTCAAATTGTTTAGTTGAGTAAAACAAATAAAAATGAGTACTTTTATAAAAGAAAATCTAACTCAGTAGAATGTAGTCTCCGAGATAGAGAGCAGTATTGAATATTTATTAGGCATCGAGTCTATCAGGTTATCAGTAAGGGACAATTCTTCCCCATTCCTTCAGAAGACCTTTTTCCAGCTATAGAACCAAATGTGGCTGAAACTGTCCGGCTACAACTCATCTGCCTAGCATGTCCCAAAAATATTCTATTGGGCTCACGTCAGGAGAATATGCTGAACAAAACCGTTCTTCAGAAACCTAAATCATGAAAAGAATCATCTACCAGTCCAGAATCCTATGCCTTAATATTATCATTCATTAATATAAAATTTCCTGATATCGCTCCCCGTTAATGTATTACAAAAGGTATAGGACTCATCTTTATACCTTTGAGTTGTCAAGGTTCCATCTCTAATTAGTAGGAGATCAGTACATACATTAATGAAGATATCTCCCCAAATCATCACTTTATCTGTTCCAAATCTAACACTTTCTTGCACAAAATTAAGTGTTTCCAGTTCCACTCTCGTTCCAGATTAAAATGAACCTCTTAACAAGATGAGAGATTAATTTGTGCAGAGGATATTGCTCCATTCATACCTTTTCTAATTGTCATATCATGTTCTCCACTCTCGGTGGACAGCACGATGATGTACAGTCATTGAAACATATACGATATTCCACAAGTATACAGGCCTTAAACGTGGAACCGGATTAAACTGGTTTGAGTCAAAACTGAGATGCTAAAGGTGCGGTTGGAGCAGAGTAATATACTCTCAGTCTTAAGTACTTTTTTTCATTTAACGTTGTTGAGGGTTTACGACCTTGACTTGATCTTTGGTATTCATTTGAAGTCTTCACAAAAAGGCTCCAGAAGTTACCAGTGATACTTCTTACAAATGATTTAGGTAAATGGTTTCTTTAAAACATCTCCTCAGTGGTACAAAGCACTCCCACTAAGATGAAAAGTCATTTTAACCTTTTCCATTAACTCCTTGCCTGAGACGCCCGAACGCAGTTTGGACAAAAGAAAAAACGGTATTTCATTTCTGTAAAGCCCTAAATCGGTTCGTCCAATCCATAATATTTAATTTGCCATATTCCCATTAGATAGAGATTCCCTCGAAATTTCGCAGTTTATCGCTATTTATCGCTATTTCTCTGATACTGTAAAGGATTTGGGAAATTCGAAGGAATCTGAGGGACATATAAATAATGACAGTTGATATAGATAATAATATTGTTGTATTAGTTTATTATGTTTATCTAGAAAATTATTTCTTTTTATTTATTTTGCTGTAATTTGAGAAAAAATTACTGTAATCCATTAACATTTCCCATATATGTGAAAATATTGAAAATTATAGTCATTTCATTTTAAAATTCTTTTTTTAAAAAAGACAATCTATTTCTAACATTTTGATGATAATAACAAACAAAATTTCAATTTTCGGAACGTTTTTCTGAAATATGTTAAACAGGAAAGGGGTTAAGTAAGCTGCAGCGTTGTTTTATTGGTCATTTTAGATGTCATAGGCGAAATTCTTTACCACGTTTCTCACATTTGAAAATTTGCATTCTAAGCGCCAGTTTTTATGTCGCGAGTAAAAATTACAATGTTATTGTGATCTTACAGAAAATTTATCATATACTTTAATTTCTTTAGTAGTGTGGAATGACTGCATTTTAGTTCAAGTCTCAGAGATGTTATATTTCCAGATCTTTTATATTAGGCAAATTATTAGGTTATATCTAATATTCTGTTCTGTTCGAGTAATATTGTCACGAAAATTCGAATGAACACACCGTTTAGCTTAACAGATGAATTTATTGAAGCAAAGTAGCAACTCGCAACTTTATGAGATCGAGAAGTTGCCTACAACTAGTGGGTATCAGCTTTTATACCCAAACAGAATATTCGAGAAATAATTAATTTACATAATAAAGACAGGTCTAGAAAATTCGAGATCATAAGGCAACAATAAACAACATTTTTAAATTAAAAAACCCATACTTTGGATTAAACGTCACGGCGAGCAACGATCCCAAAAACCTTTAGGTCTGGATCTCATGCTTTGACCATTCCGCCACTGAGCTCGTTGGAAAAGTTTCTTTATGCGGCAATATTCTGTTATGCAATATCCAAACAGTATAAATTAGGAAATATTAGAACAATATATCTTTAAATATTAAATATGTATAACATTTTTTCTGTTTGCCTAACTCCTTTCAATATACCATTAAATTGGAATCTACATGAAGAATTCCCTTCCATACATTTCCACTTTTCTGTTTTCAATTTATTTAACATACATATTAAGAATGTCAGAATATCGCGTAACATTTCCAAGAGATTTAACCAAAATTCATAAGAACCGTCAATTTAAATATAATAAAAAGTAAAAAGAGAAAGTCTTTAGAAGAAAAATGATAGCAATAAAGTACCAGTGCGAATATTATAGAACTTGATATAAGAGAAAAATTATTAAGTTTCCATATTTCCTGGAGCATTTTTAAGAACCATCGTCTATATTCTGAAACACTTGTTGAAAAGTTTTAACTGCAAGAAATTCTGTATAACGACAGAAAAATTATTTTCCTTTTCGTTTAAAAATCTTCGTGTCTAACTGTAATGCTGAACAATTTTTTTAAATGCTTGGATTTGGGAATATTTTTCGCACATGCAGTGGAAACTGCCTGAAATGGAAGAACCTGATTTCTTATTCTCAGTATCTTTTAGAAGAATATTTTAATATCCATTCGCGTTATTAGTCACCTTTTATGATATTTCAAAATAAAAGCAGCTTTTCTGGGTATTCTTACTGTGTTATTGAAATGCAGAAGTGATTTTTTCAAAAAAAAAAAAAAAAACTTAAAGATGCAAATTGAAAGGAATAATGGGAAAAGATCACGATAGAAATGGGGATTACTGTCTGCATTCGTTACTTTTATCTATTTTAAGGGACAAGAAATATCAAAATCTCATTTTTGAAAATATTCAAATTTTATTCTTTATACAAACATGCATAATTCTGTTTCACATTCTGTTTAAAATGTACAAGAATATTTATTTGAAATATTGGATTCATAGCATAAGATAAAGTCCTCTACTGACCTTTTCCTTCGCAACCGTTGGTCGCAGTCATACAAATACAGTAGAACCTCGATTAACCGAAACTCTCCGTTAACCGAAGTCGGTTTCTTCTTCACTTTTTTTTCACTTTCTACTATCATCCAAAATTTTCTTTTTACAAACATGCATTTTTAAAGTTTTCTTTTTTCCCACATTCCTTTCGTACGCAAGCCATCCTTTCCAAACTACGAGTGCAGATAAATATTTTGGAATTTCTTTTTTTTTAGACTTCCTTCTTGCAAGCACAATTCTCGATATGAGTGTTCTCTTCCCCACTTTCAAACATTTCGAAACTTTGTACTATTTCGAAATTTTGTAGATCATACTGCCGAGTCCTAGAACAATCGAATGTTATTGCACCAATGATGATACTACATATTAAACTAGATGATTATAGATAAATTCTCAATTTTCCGAAAATTTCGATTATTCGATGTAGGTTTGGTCCCAATGACTTCCGATAATTGAAGTTCTAATGCACAAAATGTTGGAAATAAGCTTTACATTGGTATTATTTAATTTAAAACTTCAATTTTGCGAAATTTAAAAGTTTTAAATTATTGAGAAAATTGAAAGAATTTTAAAGAACTTTTATATTTTCAAGATTCTTATTATTATGTTCAATAAAAATTTAATCTCGTCCTAAGAAGCATTCCCCAAAGGTTCCACTTCTTTGTTACAAATATTGACCGAGATATTTAGACTCAAAATTTCAAGATCAACTTTCATTCAGGAATCAGTTAATGGATTAATAACAATAATTCGAGTTTGAAATCAGGTTGCAAAATTTATTTTGTAGCGGGAAGGAAAGACTATTCCCTAAATATAAGCAAGGAGTGAGTTCATTTTCAAGTGACTATGAATTGTATTTTTCAGTAAAATAAAAACTTAACCTTTCTTTTCCCGTAAAATAGATGTTGCAACCTTATTTAAACCTTAAAATATTGTAAACAATATAGTGTAACGATCCGTTACATGACCCCAAAAAGAACGAGGGGCCCGAAGGTGACCTTTCGCCGTGGACTCACGATTAGCCTCGAATAGAACCAGGTGGTCTAAGCACCTTAAATGAAAACTGTTCGTTGCCGGCTCCTCATCGTCTGGGCATTGTAAACCTGCTGAATGGAACGACGCTGTGGAAAGAGTGTAAATAATTAGAGTGCACCTTGTCGCCCATTAGCGGTTACAAAAAAGGCCATTAAGTTGATTAAGTCGATGGATCTGAGGAAATGCCTTTCGACCACATCTGGGAACAGAACAGCTGATCCAAAGCTTGGGAGTGACCACAAGATTACGTCACCCTGGTTCTGGAAGTTTCTCGAAGGACTTAGAAAGGGAGCGAGTGCCGCTATAAAAAGGGAGGACAGGACTAGAACGGGGCTTTTTGTTCTTCTCGAGGCTTCTACCTGATAGAGCCTGGTCGCTCAAGGACCGCTCGTATCTCCGTGTCTGGAGTTTGTTTTTTTTAGAGACCGCCAGCGTCTCTGTTGCTAGAAAGTCGACCTTCGACTTGGGAATTCCTTCCCCGTTATCTGCTAATTTTTAGTTAACTTCTTGCATAGAAGTAGGCAGCCGAGAGTGACTTTGCTCTCGAATTCGGATCGTCTTGCATCCTGAGATTTTCTTCACGAATCCCAGCGTGATACGCATTCAGAACTTCTGAACCTTGCTGTGAAGCCAACTGTGCTAATCGACAGACGGAGTGATCGTGTCAGCATTAGTCCCGGCACTAATTAGTTCCCAACTCTTGTGATTGGAAGCCCTAGCCATACTGTTCCGGTATCCCACGCATCCTTGTGTGTGAATATTATCTCTGTACGAGATCACTGAATGTTAACATCCTACTGAATTTGTACATAGATGTACATAATTTATTCTACTGAATAAAATATTTAATCCAGAATACCTAAATTTCTAGCCTGTTTCATTGACGGCCTCGCCTACTTTATTCCCAGTACGTTACAATAGCAATCAATCCCTCAATAAAGAAGAAAAAATAATTAAATTTGGAATTTAAATACCTCAGTCTATTTTTGCCTCAAATCCGTAGCTTTTCTTGTTAACGTACTTAACGGTACTAGTTTCAATTTCTGTTATTTCTGTTAAATATAATGATAGGAATCAGGAAGACCATAAAAATTAAATTTTTGTAATTTTCTCAAAGCTGAACCTTTAACTATTATAATACATAAAATGATTACTTATTCTTCCTCTTCTAAGTAACTACAGCTCATTACAAACCAAGGCTTCCCAATCATTCTCCCCTATCTGGTCCTAACCCACTCAATGTCTCATCAGTCCCCATTACGTAAGATTTTCAAGGTACTTTCAATACAGTCAAACCACCTAATTGGTTTGTCCCGCTTTCAAATTCCAATAGGAATGTGAGATTTTTATTAACTGGATTGGTATTTCCTACTGTAAATCTCCTAGTCACCGATTCTATAAATTTTCCAGAGCTTAACGATGTCTGGTAGTGATAGCTATATTTTTGGTAGATTTTAAATTGAAACATTGATCTCAAAACACCATTTTAGCAAACAGCTTTAAATGTATTTCTTAGTATCTTGCAGTCAAAAATTAATAGTGTGTTTCACATAGATTTATTCATTGTCCGATATTCACAATCATAAAATATTAGAGGACACAATTGGTTTTTTTATAAATAATTTTTGGTGCTACTGTTAATGTATTGAGATTTAAATTGATTTAAAACGTGATTTAACAATCAATTTAAGAATGATTTGATAAATGATTTAAGAATTAGTTAAATTGATTTAACTGATTGTCTATGATAACATCTATTTGGTCTCAAAAAATATATTTGAAAATTTGGTGGTTCTGCAACAAATCATATGGATAAGTACAAAACACAAACACACAAAGAGGCACTCTCTTAAATGAATTAATTCATGTATTCTGATCCTACATAATTGGAATCGATGCAGTTAATAAAGTTGAAAAAAAAAAGATGAATAACTATGAAATACTTGTTCTACACAAAACAGGTTTGGTACTAAGGGTAATGTATCGATACTTAAATCTATCATGATAATATCTTTTTACCATATATAGTCTGTCGTTTGTTTCAATAGTCAAATTATTAATATTAAAAACAATTGGTCCAAGATATTTGAACTGATTTCAAAAGTATAATTTTTCAATACTGGGCTAATGGGTTAAATTATTATTTATTGTTTGAAAAATCTTATAATTAGAAGTATATATCTGCAACTAATAGTTGCAAAGTAAAAGGCCAGACAGGCACTAATTTATAAACACTGTATAAAGCACTTACATAAAAACAAACATTCAGTAACATTCATCAAAATTTCTCCTTCGTCATTGCATATCAGGTTTTTTTTTTCATGTTTAACATAGATGAAATAACAAATCTGGTTATCCAGGTTTGATTTATTTAAAAGACGTATCTGAACTTGTGCAATGTTTTATGAACTATTCTTTTTATTGTTCCACCATAATTCAACCCTTTTACCTTTCTCAAATACTTTTTTTAAAACTACATATCTATTTTTATTACAAACACTATAATTGACGATATCCAACAATTTGAGAGATATCAAAAAACTGTGATATCACCTGTGATATTTTAAAGTTAGAGAAGGATATTAAAAGTCAAATATTACAAACATATTTTTAATTTTTTAAGACGAAATATGACAAAAATTTTTTCAATGCAATAGTACAATCATTCGATTGCAAAAATTTTACTATCGTGTCAACGCTTTGTCACACGTTAAGCGTTGCAAAAGCAATGGATTCAGTTTGATTTTTCTTTTTTCGATGAAGAATGCTTGGATATTTCGTGTGATAGTTAAAATATATTAATTCAGTAAAGTCTTATTATACGATAATCTACACCGACATAAATCATTAAAAGTTTTACCTTATAACACATTCATAAAAAAGAATTTTAAAATGAATGAGTAACAGTTTCGACTCGTATAGGTTGAAGTGTAAAGAAAAGGTATTTATGACGTATATAGTTTGACTTTTTCGGGATCAAAAGTATTTAAAGTTTCATATTTTTCATTCAGATTAGTTTTTCAGTTCTGTCATTTTGAAGATCTCTTGTCTTATTGATTCGAAACAAATACAGTTAATATAAGTATCAGGATAGAGTACATGAAATTTATATGATTGCATTATATTTGATAATCATATTGCCACATAAAGGAAAATTGTTACCACTCTCCGTTTCTCGGTTGGTAGAACTTCAGACTGCAGACCCGTCCATCACTGGTTGGACTCTGAAACTGTTATTTATTATACGTCCAAAATCTGAAAGTTTTTACTACTTTCTTTACTGTTCAACCTAGGTGTTTTTCTGGTATTCTGATTGTATATAATAACCATGTCCCACCAGTTGGGGTCAGTTCCCAGTTCTGTTCTGAAGTGAGTTGCGTCTGTTCTAATAAATACAATTGATGATTTAACCTATTTGTGTCATTATTTAGTTCTCCGTGATAAATTTGGTGGAGGTGCTAGGTACATGAAAAAAATCTCTGCTATAAATATAATGTAAAATCCTTGTTGAGACAAATTTTCAACTGAAGAGCTGCTGAAATATTAAAATGTCTTGTAAAACTATTTCTTAATGTGCTATTTAAATATAAATGTTACTAAAATACTACTTTTGCTTAAAAATGAAAGGGAAACTTTATAAAGAATAAAGTAAAAATATGAGTTATTGTGTTCATTTGTTAAATTTTCCTATTAGACGAAATCTATTACTTCTAAATAGCATTATAAAGTAGATACAGTTTGTAGACAATTGATAATAATGTTTGAAAAATAACAAAGAAATTTTAATTGATTTGTGTAGGAAAATGTTTTAAAATTGCTACTTCTCTTGAAGCAAGGATCTGAAATACAGATCCATTAAGTTTTTTTACCTGTTATTAAACTGTAAAAGTAAATTCCCTTGAAACGGAGTTTGATCCATAAATTAGAAACTCTGCATGCGCAACTATTTCTTACAATGCTATTTAAATGAAAGTTCTATTAAAACACTTTGAGTTGGAAATTGAAAGAGAGAAAGGAGAAAGATTAAAACAAATTTGGGTATTAATGTGCGCATTAAATAGGATACCAATCTAATTTAGGTTTGGTTTTATAGGGTTGGCTACGGTCTACTTGGCAGCACACCAATCTTATTTAGAAAAGCAAACAGTGTGTCTAAATAGCACACTACAGAGACATAATTTATAAAAAATTGAAAATCGTATTTCATAACATATTGAAGAAAATGTAATTATTAAGTGTATAAAAACTACGAAACCTAAAATCGTTCTTCAATTGCAAAACTCCAACGTAAATTAAAGCAAATTATTTCATGCATTCATTTCTTTGCCTATTTAACTTGTAAAAACATGCAGTGCTTCTAAATAACAGGGCAGAACAGATAGAATTTATGGACAGTTAAATTTATGACAGTTTTTCAAAACATATTTATTTCAGAAGGCATTCAAAAACTAAGAAGTTTTAATTAAACAGTTTAGACAAATTAACGAAATTTAAAACTCTTCTTAAAGCAAAAATGTCGAATGTAGAGTCGTTGAATTTTTTCCTTTCTTTTACCACGTTATTGAAATTTAAGAGTAATTTTTCTTCAAACGCCTTTACTGTTATAAATTAAAAAGGATAACCGGAAAAAATAAGATAAAAATATGAGTTATTGTTAGTATTTGTTACATGTAAATTGGAAAAATGTATATATTGCTTACAAATAATTTGATAGAGCAGGTAAAACTTATGTAGTTAGGAGAAATCAGTGAAAAACATAATTTAAGAAAGATTAAAGAATTTTTAATTAATGACTCCAGGAAAATCAATAAAACATAATTACATGTTAAAACAAAATATCTATATAATTTAAATACACTAGGGTTCAAATGTAACGTTAAGCATTAATAATATTTATGTGAATATTTAAGAAAATTGAAGCTTGAATGGTGGGAAACGTGGTGAGTGGAGTAAGGTTTTAAATAAAGAAAAGAATACAAAAGAAGGATATTAAAGTAATAGGAGGATTTTTCAGGTTAATAAGACTTTTTGAAGCCTCACATTCACCACAACAATTTATCCTATTTACTATGAAATTGTCGACAGTGTGGGGCCTTTAAGAGTTTACAAGCGTTATTGAGGGTGCGGAAGAGTTACAATCTTCCACACCAGTATGTCCTACTCGATAGAAGTAAGATCAGGAGAAAACGCAAGCAACTGCATGAGGTGAATATCTTAATTTTAAAGGAAGTCATCCACCAGGATTCCATGACAAGGTGCATTGTCATATATGAATTTGCATCCACGACCGGAAAACAAGTGAGCATGAGTCTCAAATATTTCTTCTCTGTATCTTATAGCAATAATAGATCCCGGCTCAAATATGTGGAGGCCACACAATATAATGTCTACTCCACCAATGGCTCCACTGGAAAACTTATTGTCTTTCCGGGATGTTACCTAGGTAAAAACGTGTACTACATTCTCTCCAAATCGTTATCTGATGAGAATCAGCATTTAGACTAAAGCTCGATGCGTCTCAATATTATACTGGCCCGCTGTGCCAAACCCCAGTGCTAAAGTTTCAAACTCCAACGATCGTGTTTATACTCATTCATGGTGGTAATGCAAACTTTTTGTCAGGCATACAGACCTACGTGATTAAGTCTCACAAAAGCTAAGTAATTTTTATGAATTTAGATCCTTAAACGCATGAAGAATTTTATTCTAAACACAGCAGAACTTTTTAATTTTAAATTTTGTCTAATTTAGGCTGAAATAAGACCTTTTGTCTTAAATGGTACTATCTTTCCTTAATAGAGTATGAAGCATTTTATCCTTACATAAAAAAAGACAGGACGACTAAAGCAATGATAAATACACGTTTTCATATAAACTAATCAAATCTAGTCATTTGATAAATAAACAGTGATTTATGAACTTAATATTTTCTATCATTCAAACACAGTTGAAAAAATTATTCATTTATTACATTTTTATGAATATTTTTTATTTACATCAAAAAGACATAAATGATCTCTATAAATTTATAAATACTGTACTAATGCTGCAAAAGACAGCATTAAAATATCAGTGTTTGCTCTGAAAGTAAATATAATCCACTTATATTAAAAGAATTTTAACTGAGCTACTTTAATTCCTTATCATAACTTATTTACAAATATATTTCTTAAAGTTTTATTCATAAAAGTGTTTATAAAGATATTTTTCAAGTCACTTTTAATTTATTTTTATACACTGCTGTATTCATCTTACAGAGATACATATTTTAGGTTAACAAAATTACTATATCTTGTTATTACGAATAAACATTGACATTGTTTGAACTTAAATATTTCCTATCGAACCTAGCTATAAAATTAAATTTTCACTGTCCATATCAATATATATGATGTGCACAGAATAAAAATTATACGCAACTTCAATCTGATTTTAAAATAAAGTTTCTAATACACATAAATACATATGATTCTCTACAATCTCTTTATATATACAATATATATATATATATATATATATATGTATAAGAAATATATATATACATAAATATAAGATATAAATATATATATATATATGTATATATATATATATATATATATATATATATATATATATATATATGTATATATATATATATATATATATATAAGTTCCCCAAATCTGAGGGTTCTATTGGTCCAAATGAGATACAATTGGAACTACAGATAACTCAAATGATGCGTTTGACATTTATTATATACAAAAATTAGTACAGAAATCCGCTTATACTTGGCGCTGTGACACATACTGTATTTATTTTCATTAAGTCCAGCATTAGTTTCTTGTCTGTACATTACGCCTACGTTGATAAAAAATAGCGCTAGTGGTAAAACTGTTAAAAAAAATTCTGCGCTATGTTCTTGATATTCCGGCAAACTCGTTTATGTCAACAGTTGAAAATATGGTTCCACTATTGCAGCCTATTTTTGAACAAGAAAGAGAACATATTGAGCAATTTTAATGTTCCTTTTTTTATTATTCAGTATTTATAAAGCCTATAAATGTGTTTATGTGTTTTACAGAGACAGTTATCGGCTGATTTTTGTACTAATTTTTTATGTAATAAAAAGCATCATTTGGATTATCCTTAGTTCCAATTGTATCTCATTTTTACCAATTTAACACATTCTAGAGTCCTTAGAAGTTGAAAACTTAATTCTTGATAACCCTGTATATATGGTAGCATATACGATAAGAATTTAATGGGCGTCCCACTCAAGCAACCAAATACAGCTCTACCATAGTGTTTTTGCATGGAGAAGGATAGTAATTAATATGTCTTACTGCCAAATGCTCACATGAGAGCAGCTAGTCTCTACTTTGAAGCTAGGATCTTTCTTTTCTCTATCGTTTCATATTATACTTTTTTCCATATATAACTTATCTTAGAGGCTATGATGTGGTTGCGTCCCTTAGGGCTTGGTTTCCCGAATCTGAACTGAACTTCTTCCATATGGAATGATGATGATAGCTGTCTTTGTGGCATCAGACATGACGCATTGTTCAAAGCGATCCGAACGTTATGACTATCATAATACAATGGAATTCACTTGAAATGGAGTTTGTGGAAGACTGATTTCCCAAGGGATAAAAACTTGTGTTAGATCTACATACGTGTTTCAAACTTTATGATTCCTGCTGTGTCATAGATGCATTCGAGATCCAGTTTATGGTTTGGTTTGGAGAGCTACGGTCTACTTTTTTGCAACTAGAAGATCCAGTTTATGAGTTTTCACCTCTGGAAATCTAAACTTACATGGCAGAATGCTCTATCGGTGTAGCATCTCTAATACATAATAATGGTGCAGACTTAAATACTATGCAATACCAACACCTGTTTGATAAAATGATCATTAGCCTCTACTAGAGATGCTTGGTTTCATAAAGCTTGAGAACACATAGCAGTGAATTATATATTGTACTATTAGCGAGAAGCTGTACTGATCAAACCAATAATAATAATAATTTTATATACCTGTTAGTTAGCCGAGCTTTAGCAATGTTTCTATTTCCGATAGTCAGTCATACCCTAGTCATTTTGGATATGACTTCGCATGGGTACCGTGCAATGAAGCAAACAGGGAGACGAAATAAACAGAGCCGTAGATGATTAAAACTTAACTACGCTTGATTTATTAAACAAAAACAAACGTTTAAAGATAAATTAAACTCAATGCAGATGCAACCTATCATCCAGAGAGGAGATCACTGTAGATCAACCTGCTCTCTTAAAGTTCAGCCGGGAGTTCCTCCCACTTCTACCTTTCCCAAACAGGAAACCTTGGTTTTAGGGAAGATCGAAAGCACCCCTCTTTGACCCTTGTCCTTGGGATAGCCGTTGCGTCCTTGGCACCTGGTCGAATAGGTCATACAAAGCACAATTCCTATTTCTCTATCGGTACGTTGATAGACGACAAGCTTGACACCTCCAATTTTCCAGTTGTTCACAGCTTGCAATGATGTCTTACAATGAACAAAAGTTTGCTTTAACAAACGCTTTTCTAGACCATCGACAGAGACGGACGCGAATCTTACATTACCAATAAACAAATTTTTTAATATTTTCTATGTATAGTATAAACTTTAAAAACACATATTTATTACTTTATGGGAAGGTTTTAATTTTGTGTAATGCAAAGTAAAATATGGTTTAAAAGTAATTTTGAAAGAGACAATAAATAGGATCCACGTTTACTATAAAAAAAATCATAAAGACACAACAGGAAATTCCCTGACCCGCAACGCATAAAACACAGAATAAAAATCCAATCCGTAGAATGAGTAACGAATCCAGACTTGAAATATGGTTTTGGGGAAACAAAATATCTGGTGCGAAAACATAAACACTTCGTGCTGACTTAGGGAAAAAACTTATTCTTGTCTGCGGTAAAAAATGTGTTTCTGGCATGGAATATAGAAGGGGAAATCCATTTAAAGGAAAAAACAATAAAGAGGGAGATAGCATGAACTGTTGCTTTTACTCAGGGGAGAGAGGGGAATTGCAGTCAGAAAATCTTCGAATTTATCATCAGTACCGTTAGAAGGTAAGAAATCCAAAGGTTAAAGAAAGACGACATAAAATACTATAATGGTTTGGATTCAGAGAAAGATGTAGTTTCACCAATGTAATTTTGGAGGTAACATAAACATTTTTTGGCAAGCTTTATGTATTCTTTTAACAATATGATTACATTACAGTCATACTGGTTTATGTAATTTCTATTACAAATAATTTATGAAATAGTATCTGCATAAGTATTGTTCGATAATACTAATATGTGACTATAATTGAGCAATGTACACTGTATTATTATATATAAATATGTATATATATATATTTTATATATTTTTTATTTTTTATATATTATTATATATATATATATATATATATATATATATATATATATATATATATATATATATATATATATATATATATATATATATATATATATATATATATGTATATATATGTATATATATATATATATATATATATATATATATATATATATATATATATATATATATATATATATATATATATATATATATATATATATATATATATATATATATATATATATATATATATATATATATATATATATATATATATGTATATATATATATATGTATATATGTATATATATATATATATATATATATATATATGTATATATATATATATATATATATATATATATATATATATATATGTATATATGTATATATATATGTATATATATATGTATATATGTATATATATATATATATTATATATATATATATATATATATATATATATATATATATATATATATATATGTATATATCTATATATATATGTATATATGTATATATATATATATATATATATATGTATGTATATATATGTATATATGTATATATGTACATATATGTATGTACTAAATATGATGAATTGATAAAATTCGTCATATTAATGGACACAAGTATTAAGTATTTTACATATTGCGTAATATGTATAAAACTGATGAACATATTTTTAATTAGGTGTACATATTTTCATTAAGACGCATTTTCATTGGTTAAACAAATTCAAATTCCTTTACCTATTTTGACATAGAGAGTTAAATAATTTACAAAATCCTTATAGTTTCTCATAAATAACAACTAAAATAAAATTCCTCACCTTGGTTCTTAGGTTTTAACTTAGTATCGAGGGTTATGACAAAGTTCTATTTATTACATATTAACGAAATAAAAATTTAGTTTCACTCCATATCAAAACACAGCATAATTCCTATTAAGAATTAAATTGTATCTTTACACGAATATATTAAATAGAAGGTAAATATAAAAAAAATATAATGAACATAAATTGTAAAATATTTTATTATGCCTTCAGTTTTTCTATAATCTATTAACATATAGTACCACATACAAACTGAAAATCCTTTTTACTAGGAGTGAAAATTGCATTGAGTTTATTTTCTAGATCATAATCCAAAGTATGTTTGTGAGATGTCTAAATTATTCAGGTTTAAAAAATTTATTTCCTAAAATAACATCTACAATCAAAAATTGAGAAAACGCTCGAAGATTAAGATCCCTTTTACATAAATATCTTAAATATAATTTAAATATAATGAACACAATTAGTGAAATATTTTATTATTGCTTTCGTTCTTCTAAATCTATTCATATATAGTACCACATACAAACTGAAAATCCTTTTTACTAAGAGTGAAAATTGCATTAAGATTTTTTTTCTAGATCTTAATCTAAAATATGGTGGAATGTCTAGATTATTCAGGTTTAAAAAATTTATCTCTCAAAATAATAGCCAAAATCAAAAATTGAGAAAACGCTCGAAATCTAAGATCCCTAATATGCTTTTTTTTAAAACATAACTCCTGAATATCAACCTCTCAAATGAAAATTATGATTAGATGCAGCACAAAATGAATTTGATTTTTTGTCCGACTTTTTGAAGTGTAAATTTCAGACCTGTAATTATGATAATCCTATATCTATATATAATTTATTTATTATATTTTATAAATTATATATTTATTTGTATGTATATATATATATATATATATAATTATATATATATATATTATATATATATATGTATATTATATATTATGTATATTATATATATATATATATGTATATATATATATATATATGTATTATATGTATTTATATATGTGTTATATATATATATATATATGTATATATTTACATATATATATATATAATATTTTTATATTATATTTAATATTTTGTAGTGTTTATATT
The DNA here is from genome assembly GCA_032207245.1 of Pardosa pseudoannulata. Lineage (NCBI taxonomy): Eukaryota > Metazoa > Arthropoda > Arachnida > Araneae > Lycosidae > Pardosa > Pardosa pseudoannulata. The sequence continues at coordinate 113,391,723 of CM063505.1, read as the reverse complement.
TTTATATATATATATATATAATAAAATTATATATAATATATTTTTATATATATATATATTGTTTTAAATTTATATTTATTTAAACCTGATAATACAATATATATATATAATATACACAAATATATACATATATATATTTTATAATATTATTATATATATATATATATATATGCTATAAATATAATGTATAAAATATGATTATCTTTTTTAATATCTGTTTTCAATATTCAAGTAGAGGTAAACTTGTTAATACACTAAACTGAGTGAAAAAGCTGCTAGCATAAGAAAAAAGAATATTGTGTGAACAAGAAGCACAAAATGCAATAAAATATAGGAAATGATAAATTAATTGCACTTATTAAAATACGTAATAAATAGACCAGAGATGAAGTCCACCCTTAGCTGAATTTCAGTTAAACTGTAACTGTGATTAAACACAAGCATTTCTGGAAGGCTAATGTGATTTACATATTGTTGGATGCCTATGAAATAATTCACTACGTGAAACACTAAAAGCAGAGTCTCTTCGACAAAAAAAATTTCTGAAAATACTTCCAGGTATATAAAACATGAAATAATGTTTTATTAAATTTGACATTTACTTGCCTCTGAAGCCTGCTATTCATCGAATATGTAATTGTAAATATTACTTGGCATATACAAATAAATATAATAATAATAATGAAATTCTGAGAGATGAAATATTATGTGCAATTAAATTTTTAATTCATACTTTTTTTAGTCCTATTCACCATCTTAGCTTAAAAGCTATTTTTCATTTTCGTGCTTTTTAACTAGTAAATAATTTATTTTCCATTATGTAAATGCAAATTTTTATCACCTTACTAATTCAGATTTTTTTTCAAATTTTTTAAACTTGAAGTATTATCTAGATATTTTTTATTCAGAATTTAATGTTTCGTGTATAAAATGGAACCCCTAAATCATTAAGATTCTTTGAAAAAAGTTGTAGAAATATATTTTTAAATATAAAGTAAAAAATTCATTTCAAATATATTCTTAGGCGAAATAAAAGGTTAAGTTTAAGAAAAACTTCTTCTAATTTAGTTTAAAGCCATTTAAAATTTTATTACAAATATCAACACAAAAATTAACGCTGTAACTGCCAAATTAGTCTAGACGTAACTGGTTCAGCCTAAAAGAATCTTTTTCATTTTTTTCATGCCCTTATTCTATGGAAAAACGTTAAGTATTTTGCAGATTTTATGCCAGAAATGAATGTTTTGTTCATTAAAAATTACCATTTTCTTGTTCTTTAATTGATGTTTCAGCTTTCTTTTTCAATTATGAATGCTGTTTGCTGATTTCTTTAAACAGATGCATATTTCTTTAAACAGATGTAGACGGTAAGCTACAAATAAATATTGTAAATAAAATTTTGCATTCATCTAGTGTTTTACTTTATTAAAATTTATTTTTACTTTTTTCTGTTTCTTTTTTAAGTTTTCTTTTTAAACTCACTAATGTTGTATATAATACAAATACCTTGAAGTAAGTATACGTAGGAAAATATGATTAAACGTCGTAATAAAAACTTATTTTAAAAACATTAAAATTATGTATATTTGTATGTATATGTTTATACGCTTGTATATATATATATATATATATATATATATATATATATATATATATATATATATATATATATATATATATATATATATATATAATATATATATAATATATATATATATAGTGTATTGTATTTTAGATTAGTTTTACATTTTAATTGGGGATAAATTTAAAAATAACAATCGGACAATATCAGAATATTACAGCCTTCTCCTGTATAATATACACGTGTACAACTAGATTTATTTTCCATTGTCGGCTATTTTGAATATATAAAGGACTCATACCGTAAAACTTTTTTTATATGTACTTTACTACGCCTTAAAAAAATATAAACTAGCATGCCTGAAAGACGAATCTGCCCAGAGAAGCTGCATTTGCAATGTAGTAGTTGTTTAAAGAGAACGAAAGACCAATTTCAATAAAAATGTCCCAACTATCGGTTGTCATTGAATCACATATTTGATCCTAAATTCTAGATTATACACACACTCATATATGTATGTATATATATATATATATATATATATATATATATATATATATATATATGTATATTTATATATATATTATATATATATATATATATATATATATATATATATATATATATATATATATATATATATATATATATATTTATATATATTATATATATATATATTGTAACGTACTGGAGATATGTTAGGCGAAGCCGTCAATGAAACAGGTTAGAAAACTGTTTAATCTCGACTAAATATTTTTTTTAAGGTGATAATTATGTACAGCTATGTACTGATTCAGAAAAATATTCTAGGATCTTGTGCTGAGATACATTAACAATTGTTGCGATACAGTATAAGCAATCTAGATTAAAATTAAAATGGATACTTCAGTTGGGATATTTATCCAAATTTTAACACTTTTAATTGGAAATAAATATGCTAATTGTGCCCTATTATAAAGCTTGTGACAAATGCACTAATGGGTGACGATTTGTACAGTCGGCTACACCAGGTTTGAAAGTTCAGAGTGCGTATCACTTTAGTGAAGGAAAACTCGGGATGCAAGACGATCCAAATTGAGAGCAAGAGTCACTCTCGGCTACCTACGTCTATGCACGAAGTAAAAAAAAAAGCAAAATAACGATTTATTCCCAACTCGAAATACTTCTTAGCATACAAAGATGGCGGTCTTAATCAGCAATATTCTTTTAGGGTCATGGAAACGGATTGTTACACCATTTAATATATATATATATATATATATTATATATATATATATATATATATATATATAATATATATATGTATATATATGTAGTGTATATGATGAATGTAAACCAAACATAAGCTTAAATTTCCTCTAACTAAAAATTTGGAGAAAAACTCAGGAATATTTATGTTAGAAAATTAAAAAAAGCCAATTAAAAATTTCTGTTTGAAGACTATGTGGTACGCAATTATGCAAAATGACCTTGAGAATTGGGGCAATCATGTCATTGCTTCAGAAGATTTTTATAATAAAAGCTTTATTTCGGCTGAAGCTATTCGAATATCTCTGTCTCTTGTCTGTGCCAGAATACATCAAATTTTCAAGTCATTTTAAGAGATAGAATGCTTGAAAATCAAATTTGGTGAGATCAGGACTCTAAGGCTGTTTATCTATTATTTCCCTCTTTAGTGAGTGCAGTTTCTCAGTTACACATTTGAGATATGGGAACGTGAATTATCATGAAGCAGAACACAGTATTTTGCAGTTATCAGAACCTGTCTCCTGGTAGTACAGTTTATCAATATTTTGTATTCATGCATATAAAATGCCTAAAAATGGAAAATTACTCAGTATAGATTGTAAAATAGGTGCTAAAGTATCACTATCTGTCATATCTTCTCATGGGGTTACCGAAAAAGAAATAAACATGAAATATGTTACTAGTCTAATTCGCCTTAAAAAAGTCATTTCAAGGCAAACGAGAAAATCCTACAAGAAAAAAATGGCATAAGGAGAGGAAGAAAACAAATTTATTTTCTAATTTTCTTAGGGAAAGGGTAAACGTTTCATAATAATCACCTAGACATTATAGAAAGACTTAGTAGAATTCATATTTACTGACAAACTAGTTATAAATCCATTAAAGAATAATTAAAGAATTTAAAAGCGACAGAAAACTTCAAAATTAATCGATTTATGTTTAGTCAATCTCTTTAAAATTCAATATTCTATTGATATCATATTAATATTAAAGTAATTAAAAATACAGGTCAGTTATTGCTTTTTTAAGTTATTAATTATAGTTTCAAAACTCTATTCATTAAAAATGCTTTGTACATTTTATTTTAATCAATCCGCTTCAAAATTTAAGATCAGTCATTAATATATATTTATAATATGAGTAAAATTGAGGTAAAATATTATTTTTTAAATTAATTAATTCCTCATTCCTTTAAAAATAGCTTAACTAAAAATATCGACCAATTTTGCTTTAGTACATATGCTACAACATTTAATATTCCATTAGAAATAAACTTATATAAGGGAGATCAATATTTAAAGGGTAAAATAAGTTTTTAGTTATGAATTATTCATAGTTTCTCGAAAGTAATTATATTAAATATGTTTCATATGTATTATGTTCTATTCTGAATATAATATAATCAATTTTAATTATAGGAAACCTCAGAAACGTTTGAAAATTCGATAATTATTACAAGTATTCATGAAAAATGAAGTGAAATAAATAGTTAAAATACTAATATTTCTTTTATAAAATGTCTTCAATATTATTTTAAGTACTGAATAGGTAGATTTGATCTTCTGAAATATTTTATTTTATATTCTATTATGCAAGTAGTTCACAATTTAAAAAATGTAGTGGTACCAGAAATGTATGTCAACTGTTTTAAATTTTATTAAAGTTTAGTAAAAGATATTTTTCAAAAGTGTTTGAAGGTATCATTAATAGCAACTGTATGCTGTACAAATAATAATACTCTCTATAGAAAGTAATAAAAACTTATTTCTTCTTAGTTATATTTCACAATTCAAAGATATAAAAATTAATGAAATTTGAGTCAAATTTTTGGCTTTTAGTACTGAAGTTCCTGAAGTCGAATCTTGCTACAGGTATGGATGTCAGCAGTCTTAGAATTAACTTTTGGTAGTAAATCAAGGTTTCATTAGCCCACGTGCATACCGTAGCTCTCAAAACCATACCAGTCAAATTTTGCGTAAAAAAGGCTTTCGCGTGTAGGGGAGAGTTTAAAAATCTAAAATTAAACAATATAATTTAAGTACAATTTGATAACCTAATATAGAGAATCTATATTATGTAGGGATAGAATTGGCTTCAAGCAGTAGATCACAGTCTTAATAACTCTCGTATAGACCTTGTCACTCCAAAACAAAACCATTCAAATATTGCTTAAATAAAACTAGCATTTATGGGAAGAATTTAAAAATATAAGATTGAATAATATAATTTATATTTAAGTACAATTAGATAGCCTAATATAGGGAAACTATATAATGTAGCCATAGAATTATCTTTAAGCAGTAGATCACAGTCTCATTAACTCTCGTATAGACCTTGCACTCCGAAAACAAAAAAAGTCAAATATTGCTTAAATAAAGTTTTAGAATTTAGGGAACAACTAAAAATATAAGATTGAATAATATAATTTATATTTAAGGACAATTTGAAAGCATAATATAGGGAAACTATATTATGTAGCCATAGAATTAATTTCAGTAGATCTCAGTGTCATTAACTCTCGTGTAGACCTCGGCTCACCAAAACGAAACCAGTTAATTTTTTCTTAAATGTAGCTATAGCATTTAGGAGACGATTTAAAAATATAAGATTGGATAACATAATTTATATTTAAGAACAATTTGATAACATAATATAAGAAAACTATATTATGTAGCCATAGAATTGGCTTCCAGC
>CM063505.1:113361199-113381199 GCA_032207245.1 Pardosa pseudoannulata | reverse complement strand
CTTTTAGAATTATATTTCTTCGGAGATGTTATAAATATTAATTTTTTGATTGCTTTCAATACTTTTTCTTGAAAATCTTTATATTTAGGAGCAGGTTTTTGTAAAAATATTGTTTTACATAGTTAATTTATTGCTAAGGAGGTCTTATTTTTTATATCTTACTATTGTATTTTCATAGTAAGGAAAGGATCTTCTGATTTCAAGGACAGAAAATTATTTGGGTATTTTTACCACTTATCAAAACAAGTAGTTAAATGCCTATTGCTATAAAAGTAAATATTTTACTTTAAAAATTCGATTACATTTTCTGTCTAAGAAAAATTAAGAAAAAAATAAAATTGATAATAAAGAAAGATGTTTTATAGTTTAATTTATTAATATATCAAATAAAAGAAACATTACTAAAATTGAAGGTAAAATATTTTTTAAAAGATATAAATTTTTCAAGATGTGATTAAAGGTGAAAGTGTTTGTTCAAGTTAAATGTTGGATCCATTACCAGTAACATGTTAACGAAAGACAAATTATGCATAAATGAATATTTGAATATTTCAAAATTGAAATATTTTACCTTTTTATTTTTAAATATTAATTGCTATATAGTTTTAAAAACCATTTTCATTATTATCTAAATTGCAAATTATGTATATGAATTAAATTTAGATGTTTGGATTTTAATATATAATCCGTTACTTGTTAAATCTCCGACATTCAACTTGGACAAATATTTTCACCTTAAATATATCCTTAAAGATTTATACCTCAAAAAAAAAAATATTTTATCTTCAATTTCAGTAAGGTTTATTTTATATAATACATTATCAAATTAAACTTTAAACATTGATTTATACTTTGTTTTTATTCTGCAACAGCTAATGACAACAAATTTTGATAATAGCTGAGATTCTTTAGTAGTCAAATTTTATCTTTTTCTGGTATCTTGTGAATTTTGACTTGATTTTAGAAATCGTAGTATTTTCTTTTCACCAAATGATTTTCTACATTACCACCTACAGCAGTTTTCAATTTTTACTCTTACTGTAAAACTAGTTTCACTGCTCGTGTAGTGTACATGCGAAGAAAGTAATACTACCAAGGTTTTGATGCTATTGCTTTCCGGGTGAAACAGAGTCGAAAATTCACAGGAGTGAAATTTAGCCATTGAATTAATACTCGACAAATATTTTATTTTGAATGAAAGAAGTGGGAATTTAGGGACAAAGGAATTCAATGACTAGACAAAAGAAGTTCAAGATGTTATAGTTAGTGGAGAATATATTTATCTACTCATCTGTATGAACAAACAGTAAATAAGCTGTTACAGTTGTAGACTAGAGAAGTATTTGATAAGGATTTCATAAGTACCTCAATTACCTGCTTCACACATCTTTAATTAACTAACAGTTTCATTGCGGGAATAGCAAGACCATTAGGTATTTCCCGAAGTATTAGATACAATTTTCTTGAATAGGAAAATATAAGATTTTACCTTATTAACAAGACATAAATAGTTTTATCTCAATACCTATTAATTTGTGTTTTGCTAAAAGTAAGGATGTTTTCTGTTGGTTAGAGATTAGACTTCGGATTAAATTGGTTATATTAGATAAATAAAATTTAACGTAATCGACTGGAATCCAGTATCGTATATTGAAAATCAGCAAAAAATAATGTGTTATTAAAAGTTCCTACAGAATTTTCACATATCAAATTATATGTAAATAAAAACGTTTAAAATTCTATAAAAAATTATATTTTTTTAAATATTGAAAAAAATCTGTCAGTTTTTAAAAATTTACCAGTAACGATGTGGGACAAATCATATTAATCCAATTACTATTTTTTGAGTTACATATACACCACAAATAACCATATAAATGTAATGAAAGTAGATGTAAGATATATTAAAATTTTTGTGTTTATATTTATCAAAGAAGTAAGAATTAAACTATTCTTTTTAAGCTTAAAATTGCTTTAGAGTTTATATTAGAAAATTATAAATAAAAATAGTCTTTTAATTCTTTACAATGTAAAGCAAATTATCTGTTATAAGCTTCATGTTATTATAATAAAATATTATTTGTTATTACAACAAACCTGTGTAATATTTCGTCAAATATAGTTCATAAAAAATGTATTTATAGGTTTTTATCTCAAAAATGTTTTGCAAAATATCTATTACAACAAATCAAAAATATCTTGCTTTATAATGGGTAATTTTGATAAAAAATTTTAGTAAAATTGTATTTTCAAAATAAAAATTAAATGTTATGATTATTTATGAATAAAATCCAATAAATTGTAACTTCTGGGTATTTATATACAACTTACGGATTGTGGATGAATAGAAAAGTTTCATAACTTCTGATTCATATATCGCAAAGAATAAACCAAAAATTGGTTTCAAAAGCTAATGGTATGATATTTCAAATAAATCAATAAAGCTTTTTTTGAATTTTTACTGAAATACCTAATTTAAACTCAGTCCCATAGATTAAGTTGCTTTAATTGCTTTACTTCCCTTAACCGTAAATTAAGCTTAAAATCGCAATCAAGTTTACAACTTGTTTGTGGAATGAGCAAAGATAGAATCCACCCTTTGTGATAAAATTTCAAGTATGTAGGAATCATTCACATTTATAGCTTTTTCTTCGACAAAAGTAAAAAACCCAGCAGGTAAAACTAAGAAGACGATGTTATGTCTGGAATCTTCATTAACGTACTAATACACAGTTACAGCTACAATAAAAATATAAGTATACAGTTACAAAGACAGTTATATACACCTTCCTTTTACAAAAGTTTTTTACATAGATGCAACACCAAATATTTTGGGTGTTTAATTCCTCTACCATACCGTGGGACATACGGTTTCACATTTCCAGTCAAATTCAAACAGTTAGGTGTTTTGAGATATGCATCCATTATTTAAAAAAATATTATTATTTTAAAAATTCGACCTCGACTACGCCTTGTTATATCTGGTATCTTTATTAACGTACTAACACACAGTTACAGTTACAATAAAAAAAGAAGTATACAGTTACAAACACAGATATATACAACAGCTTTCCTTTTACAAAAGTTTTTTACATCGATGAAACACCAAAACTTTTTGGGCGTTTAATTCCTCTACCATATGATGGGACATAAGGTTTCACATTTCCAGTCAAATTCAAACACTTAAATGTTTTGAGATACGCATCCATTATTTTGAAACGTATTATTATTTTAAAAGTTTGACCTCAAATAATACCAAATATATATCTGGTATCTTTATTAACATACTAACACACAGTTATAGTTACAATAAAAACAAAAGTACTCAGTTACAAACACAGTTATATACAACAGATGAAAGAATAATTTAAAAAATTTCCATAGAAGTCATAGTTTTGTATTTCATAAGTTAAATGAAGTTTAGTTGTTTTTCAGAATAGTAGGTTTAAATTAAATTGGCTAAATTGTGGCAAAAATCCAAACAATAAAATAATGAGTTTCCACCCACACAGTCTTTAGAATAAAAATAAAATCTTAAAAATATTGATCTAGTAAAAAAATATTTACATAATTCACAGCTTTAAATTCACTATCATTTACTATTCTCAGCCTTAAAAGTGTAGCTTTTATACTTCGAAATAGACTTTTACTTTTAGAACATTTTTCTCATTTTTCTTTTGCGGAAAGGAAAGGAATTTCTGGTTAAGAAAAAAAACAAAGCAAAAACCTGATAAGAAGCTATTTGGCCGAGATAGTGTCGCAAAGACCGTGAATAAACTGCTTTCTTCCCCGGAAAACAACTAGAGACTTTTATCTGCAGAATGCTTGAAAGCTCTATCGTGACATTCCCACTGTATATTTCAGCAATTATGTTCTTATGAATTATACAGTAATTTCGTAAACTTGCCGATGCACTGCATTTGTAATGTTGTGCATAAGACGGCGGAAATCCAGTTCGGAAATCGCGTGCGCTACTTTTTAAGCCAGAGAGTGACACGCTAGTAATGAGCTCGCAAATTGCGCTAATGCTCTGAAAATATTCTGGTGTGTAGAAATATCCATCACATTCCGAAGCATCACGAAATGGATGTTTAAAAATTTATTTGGAACTTTCTTTTACCAGTGATATGAGGGTGGAGTTTAAAGCATTTTCCATAGGAAGACTAAGGATTGGGGATTACTTTACAGAGGTTGACGTTATCCCTGATACATCTGAGATACCTTCATGAAAAACGAAAGATTATAATCTTGAATATTTCTCACAGGCAGAGAAGTCACGTTTGTGTTACAGATGAGAAAGTAAAGTCCAATGTACCTGAAATCTAGCTGAATTCTGACGTTTTACACATACTTTGTCTTTTTTAACTGACATTATTCTGAACTGTTTCTAGATCACTTTATTGGATTCAATTCCATTAAATAAGGAAAAAACTCAAAACTTTTGAGAAAATATTCCTTCTAGAAAGTCTCCATAATAAAAAAAAGTGACATTGCTGTAGTCTACATAAATAATAATTAGACAAATGCATAAGAAAGAATGAGTTTTAGCGCAATACTTTCTTTTATCATTGGGTATGAGGGTAGGGTTTAAAGTATTTTATATAGGAAGAGTGAGAATTGGGGATTACTTTACAGAGTTTGACGTTATCCCTGATACATCTGAGATACCTTCGTGAAGAAGGAATGTTTATAACCTTGAATACTTTTCACAGGCAGTGAAGTCACATTTCTGTTACAGATGAGAAAATTAGTAAAGGTCTATGTACCTGAAATATAGCTGAATTCTAAAGTTTTACACGTACTGGGTCTTTTTTAACTGACATTATTCAGAAAAGTTTCTAGATAATTTTATTGGTATCAATTCCACCAAATAGAGAAAAAACATTCAAAACGTGGGAGAAAATATTCCTTCCAGAAAGTCTTCATACAAGAAAAACATGAAGTTTCTGTATTCTACATGAATAAAAATTAAACAAATGCATAAGAAACAAAGAGTTTTAGCACAACACAATTTTAAATTTTTCTGTGTGTGTGTACGAATAATAGTACTGTAAAACAGGTTTTTTTTGCTTGATGACGAGGCTTAAGATGCATATTTTTCAGATAATTTAATTTCAAGAAACTTTCGACTCTGTAATATTACAGAGACTGAATTTTACAAGACAGAGGCTGAATTAAGTCTATAGCGTGGCTGGAGGGGAAAATCAGAATTACCGCGAAAATTAAGTGTTTAAATATTTATAAAAAATAATTTGAGTACATTTTATCGAAGTAAACTGATATTATAACAAAGTTAGAAAAATTTATTCTGTAGAGATTTTCCGTTTTTATTTTCATTGATCGGTACTGTCTTTTCATTATGAAGTGGCGAATAGTATGGAATATTGGTATCCCATATTCTCTTCCATTTCTATATATCTATATTACCCGAATTTATGATACCCGTATTGTACCTATAGAATAAAATCTATAATTTCAGTTATATATAATTTCAATTTTATATAAAATTTAGAATTTAATGTATTGCGCTTAAAATCCATATAATAAGATATCTTCAATTTTAACTCTGTAATCTGCATAAGATTTTAATATTATATCGATATTTTTAATTTTTGCATACTTACTCCACATTTTTCATATAAAATTTAAACGGATATATTTATACATATACACATATATGTATATGTATATATATATATATATATATATATATATATATATATATATGTGTGTGTGTGTGTATATATATATGTATGTGTATATGTGTATATGTGTATATATATATAAGTATATATATATATATATATATATAAGTATATATATATATTTATTTATATATATATATATATATATATATCATATATATAAATGTGTGTGTGTGAGGTCTAAAAAGGGGGTAGTTGGAAATTAAGTGAGTTATTAACAATTTTAAAAGGGAACTCTTTTATAATAATAAAATAAATGAAAAAGACCCACGCTTGCTTAACGTTTTAGAGTAATACGGTCAAGCGCAGAGATATTTCACAGAAAGTTGATGATTAATCAAGTGATAAGAATCAGTTATCTCGTTCACATGAACCTATCAACACATTCCACGCTATTCGCTCCGCCACGAATAAATGAAAATGGCGCAAGTGTTGCTTTTAAATGAAACTATGATTTTAGAAATTTATTATTATCAAGAAAGACTGTTTTCCATTCGCCTTACTACTGGATCACGACAAGAACTGGCAGGATTCGAACCTGCGAGGGGAAACCCCAATGAATTTCAATATTTTGACTTGATATACAAAAGAAAAGAGGTATGTGGTGTGGCAACAGGTTGGTGAAAAGTATTTAAAGATAAATTTTGAGTCATAATAAGTGAACTTTAAATAACGAAAATAGAAATGAATCACGATATATATATATATATATATATATATATATATATATATATATATATATATATGTGTGTGTGTGTGTGTGTGTGTGTGTGTGTGTGTGTGTGTGTGTACTCACATACATATGCAATGTAATTAAATCGCAAATAATTTTGCATACAAATTTTAATATTAAATGTTAATATTGTTTTTTATTTATTTTTTTATAATTTAAATGTTTTTTTAATGAGAAATATATTATTGGTGCAGTCCATTGGGAGTTCTTCTCTTTGAAACTAAATCCTAGATAAGGATTTGCGTACAAACAAAACTTCTTATAGTATACATACATCGTCACAAAAATCGATAATATTGAGAAGAATGGCAACTACAAACTAAATAAGAAAATTCTATGCAATCCTTACCATGATTTCAGACACAAAGTTTAATCTTCATTAATTAGAACTCGTTTTCTTCCCAATAAGTAATCTACGAAAAATTCTAAGGATATTTGTACGTCTGAAAACTGCTGCATATTCTATCATATTTCAAAAGTCCTTGATAATTTATGCAAAGCTTACTTTGATTTAAACATATCTGAAAGCTTTAACAGACGACTCCACACATGTTTTTTATTAAATAAGAATCTCGGAATGCCCTGCACTTCGAAAATTTGTCAAGATATGAACTCAGTCAGGCTTAAGGTAGGAAAATAAAACTTTGAAAATTACAGAATTGTTGTTTACTTCCCTTTTTTCTTGTACCACAGAGACTAGTTTTCATAGTTGTTTCTGCTGTTTCTTTTATCCTTTGTACAAAACTCATATCACTGAAAGAGAATTAAAATTACAGTACAGGAAATGCTGAGGTATTTTTCACATCCTCCATCTTTGGTCATATTTTAATAACTGCATTTATATCTCTAATTATTTCTTTATAATATTTGCAATGTATGCAATATATGCACAAATTTATATACACATGTGTGAATATTTGTGTGTGTAACTGGTAAAAATTCCTTTTCATTGATCTCATAGAATGTATCCTATATTTTTAATTAACAGTGTCTTCACGCCATTGTTAAAATATTGCAATCATCATGGCAATAAAAGCCCGATCTTAAAACACAAATACCATACGTAAATGCATAGTAAAAACCCTTTATTTCAGCACAATAAATTCAACCAGCGATACATCTTAGTTATGCATCTGTTTCTGTGTTTAATTAATGATTAATCTCATGCTTAATTTGTTGCAAAAGAGAAAGCTTAAAAATGCAGTTCTACTGTGAATTGTAACAGCAATCGTGGCGGCAAAAGTGCATACAACAGTGTGAAAATAGCAAAAGTGTGCGGATTTTTTGAGGGAAATTGATATCTGTTGCTGGAAAATTGTAAGAAAGGACCACAAATAACAGTTATTAATTTAGTTTCTGGTTTTGAGAAGTGTGGAAGGAATACCATTCTAATAATTCATGTTTTTGTATTAATCTCGTGGCTGAGAAAGTTAGGATAAATAAAAATATACTCTGACTGGGATAGATTTTAAATATTTTCGTGAAATAATTTTTGAATTTTTAAAATTCAACCTTTAGAGCAATAATTGAACTAGACTATAATTAATCACCTTAAAATTAAATTAAATGCTTACCCAGTAAAATCTGGCATGGACTCATCTATTGACCAAATTAACGGAAGAATATAACACTAAATTTCTTTCCACTTATCTGATGTACGGTAATTTAATTCCTAATCAAAGTATATACTATCCAATAAAAGGAGCTAGAAGAATTGCATAAACGAGAACATATAAATATCATATGAATAAAGTCCGATATGATACTTGTTTCAAACCAACCAAATTTAAATTCAGATATTTAGCTATTTATGAGGAATTTGCACTTCCCAATAATTGCAAGCTTAGTTCATCATATTCCTTGCCATATATCATCTGAAAGCAAAGCTCAAATGTAACTTTTGATACTAATAAGCCTAATCGTCTTCCCAAAAAATCGTCTGAAATAGTTAACTAGACCCGTCCACACCCATTTAACCCTTATGAAAACTTTAAGTGGCAGAAAAGTGAAATTCCTTTCTCTATTAAATAATCCTACTTTTGTGTTATAACTTTGTTAATTATTAGATAACCTGGTTAGGAGTATTGAAACTAAAAAATACTCATTTAAGAGGAATGTTCAGATATCATTTTCCTATCTACCAGTCTAATCCTACCAAATGTCGTTCCTGACTAAAACGGTGACTTGTTTCTGGCTATGACCGAAGATCACCTGACGCATACTCTGTCTTACTATATATATATAAATATATATATTATATATATATATATATATATATATATATATATATATATATATATATATATATATATATATATATATATATATATATATATATATATATATATATATATATATATATATATATATATATATATATATATATATATATATATATATATATATATATATATATATATATATATATATATATATATATATATATATATATATATATATATATATATATATATATATATATATATATATATATATATACATATATATATACATATATATATATACATATATATATATATATATATATACATATATATATATACATATATATATACATATATATATATATATACATATATATATACATATATATATACATATATATATATATATATATATATATATATATATATATATATATATATATATATATATATATATATATATATATATATATATATATATATATATATATTATACATATATACATGTATACATATATGAATATATTATGCATACATACATATATTATACATATATACATGTATACATATATATACATATATATATACATACATATATATATATATATATATATATATATATATATATACATATATATATACATGCATATATATATATACCATAGGTAGTACCAAGAATATCTTCAGTTCATTTCAGACTATATCCGTGTAACATTGTTCTATCCACTAGGAAACTGAAAACAATAAATAGTATACCATATTCTTTTGCCTCAGTTACAATCCGTAATCAATAATATCCATTTGCCTCAATTGAATAAATAAAACTAAAAGCTTAAAAGACAGAACAAATCTGATGTTTGATCATTCTCGTCTAACATGTAATAAGCCTGAGAAACATTAATAGTTACCGTATCAGTTTCAAAAGAAAAAAGACCATAAACACTCCCAAATATATTTTAAATACATGTAGGAAATGTTCATAGATAAGCCCAGAGGATATCTTGCTAGAATTCATAAAAGGGAAGAAGGTTCTGAAGACAAATCATTTCCATTCTTTCAAAAATTACGATGAAAGTCATTTAAATTTCTAACATAATTAAAAGACAGAAAATTGAATTAAATCTCTGTTTTAATTATTTCTTCAGTGTTATATATCGAGCGGCCATAGCCAAGCTCTCTCAGGCTCATTGAGTGTCTCTTTGAAAAATAGACTATATGCATAGATATGCATAGATTTCTCTTTGATTATGGAAAACCAAAACTATTTTGCTCAAAAGCGATGAATGTTATTAGAATGAAATGTTATTTAAAAGTATTAAAAACAAACGAATGCTTTACTGATTCTACCATATAATTTTGTATATTCCGCCTTAACACCTTGCCTCTGACGCCTGAAGTTATTTCAGGCAATGCAAATCCACCAATTTTGAAATGCCCGACCTGAGTTCGGGCAACAGAAAAACGAATATCTCAATTCCGTGAAGCTCGAAATCGGTTCGTCCAACGTATAATATTTAATTTGCCATTTTCTCATTGGATAAAGATGTTTTCCCTAGAAAAGTTTGGTAGTTTTGGGCCATTTATCACTATTTCTCGGATACTGTAAAGGATTCGTGTAATACAAAAGAATCTGAGGACTTTCATGACAGTTGATATAGTTAATAATATTGTTGTACAGTATAAAATGTTTGTATTAGTTTAATTATGTCATTTGATTTATTTTGCTGTAATTTGGACAAAAATTACTGTAATCCATTAACATTTCTCATATGTGTAATAATATTGAAAATAGTAATTCCTTCGTTTATCTTTTTTTTTTCAAAAATAATCTATTTCCAACATTTTGATGATAATAACAAAATTAAACAGAAAACAATTTCCATTTTTGGCACATTTTTCTCAAATATATTCCATAGGCAAAGGGTGTTAAAAAGCTAGATTTTTTGGATGCTATATGAACGTCGGGAAAAAAAAGACTGTGTTCAAAAGAATTCAAGATAATGTATCAAATCTTGACTGCAAACTTTTGTTTTAGTTAAAGAATATAGCATTCATAAAAAATTTTCGTTTTGCACATATACTAGTTCATGTGAGTAAGTTTCGAGAGAAGAGAGGGCCGTCTGTGGGGTGAAATGCATATAACAATAGAGCAGCTCTTTTACATCATAAAAAGTTGAAATGCAGCTCCTTAATGCCCTCTCTGTTTCATACTCAGTAAATAAAACTGATAAAAGCAACATATCTTGCTTGTGTTCAAGCTAAATTGCTGTAATATTAGTTGTCATTGTTGCAGAATAATTTAAAGAATTTAATTTTTTCTTCCTGAAGAGTATAAAAATGGTGGAAATATTTTGAGGTCAAATAAAACTACTAGTATTTTCTCAAATATTGGGGTTCGATATATACCTTTTTAACCTATAGCAATGAGATTATAATCTTGATGTTATTGTCAAATAAGAGGATTTATCATAATTAAAACCAGTAAATTAAAACACGTAAAATAGTATTAGAAAAAATAGGCATTAAAAACTACAACACTTCTTATTACTTAAGTAAAATTTCTTTGGGCGATATCAAATTTCTGCAGAATTTTTGTATGATTTAATACTAAACGAAAAAAGAAGGAGTATTTTATGTGTAAAAAAATAAAAAAATAAAAAGAAGAGGATAAAAATGGTGGAGATATGTTGAGGTCAAATAAAACTACTAATATTTTCTCAAATATTAAGGTTCAATATATATCGTACCTTTTTACCCTATAGAGATGAGATTATGATCTTGATGTTATTGTCAAATAAGAGGATTTATCATAATTAAAACCAGTAAATTAAAACAAATAGTATTAGAAAAAATAGGCATTGAAAACTACAACACTTCTTATTACTTAAATGAAATTTCTTAGGCGCTATCAAATTTCTTCAGAAAGTTTTTGTATGAATTAATACTAAACGAAAAAAGAAGGAGTATTTTATGTGGAAAAGACATGACAATCAGATTCAAAGAATTCAGGAATACCAAGAATCGCAGAATATTAGCATGAAAAACATAATTCAATATTCACATTTTGAAATTCCATGCAGGTGACAGTATAAAAAATGAGATTTCAAGACTTCCCAACTCATCAGTCATTTTCGAAGTAACCTAATTTAAGTAACTTTAACAAAAGTTACAATCCGAAACTGATAAAATAATCTTTCTTTTATTATTATTTCCTTAAAGAAAAAAAACTCTTTCCCCAAAAGGAAAGATCCCAGATAGAATAACGAATAAGATAATTTTAACGACATAAATTTCCCTGCCTTTCTTATACCCAAATAACAAAACAACATCATAGATATAGAAATTTATTTCGGAATCCGGAGTTTTATAGCGGTTGCCTGAAGCCTGAAAAATGCTGATTACTGAAGATTCCAAAAATGAATGGATCCAAAGTTACAGCAAACGATCTTTATTCGAAGCAATACGAGATACTTATTTTTTATTTTGAACAAAGAGAAAAAAAATGTGCTAACTTATTGGGAAGGTAACCTAGGAAAATCCAATTTTGAAATTCTTTCTGTTCATTTCTAAAATGGCGAAAAATTCAATTTTGAAATACTTTATTGATTGAGGTATGTTTCCAGAGTGCGAAATCTGTATTCTAGGGTGAAAAATGTTGAAGTTACGAGACCAGGTTAGTTTTCGTGGCATTGAAATAGATTTTTTTTTATAAGTTTAATATTTTGGAAAACTTTAGCTGTAAAAGGTAAAGAAGCTTTAAGAATTTGGGGAAGTATGATTTTTCTTTACAAATACTGTCTGAATTTCACTTGACTTTTGTTTTTCAATACTTTTTGTATGAAGTCAATTTATATGGAACTGAAAAAAACCCTGAGAAAGGAAGCTTTTTTTATTAGACTTTATGTTTGGTATATTTCTGTGCATTCTTTAAAAATAATCCATATTTCATTTAAATAGGATGAAATGAAATACACTATGATTTGGTTATTAAATAAAGTAAAAGAGAAAAATGATTTAAGTTATATTTATGTAAGACAATTTCTGTGAAAATTTAATTGTTTGTACAACTATATTTAATTAAGATTTTGTCTATCTTTCAGGAGCACCGAGCGCTGCCCGAATGTTTAGGGTGCTGGCCTTCGGTACCGGTGTTCGTGGGTTCGATTCCCACTGTGGCATGGATGTTCGTAGCTGGCCGGAATCGGCTTTAAGCAGTAGGTCCCGGTCTCATTAGCCCTCGTGTTGCAAAAAAGTAGACCGTGGCACTCCAAACCTAACCAAACTTTTAGCATTTGTTTAATGAAACGATTTTTGACACAATTTCTTGTAAGTAGTCTATTACTAGAGATGGGGAATAAAATTTTATTTAACCCCTTAATGCAAAGTTTTTTTGAAAACGGCCAGACAAACAAAATCAATTTTTTTAATCTAAAAAAACACAATTTAGAACGTTGAAATTATTATTATATATATATATATATATATATATATATATATATATATATATATATATATATATATATATATATATATATATATATATATATATATATATATATATTATATATAGTATATATATATATTTATATATATATATATATATATATATATATATATTTTTGTATATATATATATGTATATAATATATATGTATATATATATATAATATATATGTAAATATATATATATATATATATAAATATATATATATATATATGTATATATATATATATATATATAAATATAGTTATATTATATATATATGTATATGTATATATATATGTATATATATATATATGTATATATATATATATGTATATATATATATATGTATTTATATATATGTATATATATATATATATGTATATATATATATGTATATATATATATATATATATATATATATATATATATATATATATATATATATATATATATATATATATATATATATTATACATGAATAAGAGTTATAGCTTACAATCCCATGTAAATAATAACTATCAATAACACGATTTTATTTCTTTGCTTCCACATTGTTATTTTCAATTTTTGATTGCATTCGAGTGTGAAAATTTATAGTAACATAAAGTACAACGCCACTCGAATTATCTCGAGTGTATACAGTTTGGCCAGCTTAATGCGCTCGAGTTAACTCGAGTGTGCACGTTAACAGGTTAATAGAAAGTTTATCACAACAAATTTATTATTTTGTAACCTTTAAGCTACATAAAAACAAGAAAAATGCTAGATGAACAATGGCTGTGATTATGTAGACCATGTTATATGTGACTGGCCATGTTATATGTAGAATGGCACTTGAGGATGAAAACTACAAGTAAATATTCCACTCTTCAAATCAGTAGATACATAAATTTGATAGAAAAGCTTGAAAGGTTTTTTAAAACAAGAAAAAAATGATTTGCCTAAAGCCCTTAAGTTAAATTTCATATGAATAATAAAAGAACAAAATTTTAAGTTTCTTATGTAGTTTCACTCATAATTTTATTCATCTCCGTCATGATTAATTTTGATAAATGCATAGTAATGCAAACAATTTTAACGGATAACTGTATTTTATTGATCAATAGTTATGCTGTAGTAAGATTGAGTTCAAACTCTGTTTTTCGCACTTAGTAACTATACATCGTAATGATATTTAATGTTTTTTCTATTTTACTTCAAAATTTTTAATCTTTTAATTCTTGAATTTAATTTTAATATTTTAATAAATTTTAATCTTTAAATTCTTAATTTTTTTTCTGCTGTACTTTTTTCAATTTTTTAGTTTCTGTTTTACATTTTAATCTTTAATTTTTAATCAAACTTTGCTGATTATCGTATTAACTTTGTGTCTTTCTAAATTTTCTACCTATTTATTTGGTTTTAAATGTTTTTTCTACTAGATTCAGGCATCTTTCTTTTTTAACGTTTCATCAAAATTGGTTTTTTTTTTCAAAATTGTTTCAAAATAGTGTTGTTCTACTATTTTTCGTCATGTTTGGCGCAGTTTGTCCCAAGAGGAATTGGCGCCACTAAATTTGAAACAACCAACCAACCAAATTATTTTACTTCAAGGAATAGGCTTAATTTCTATTTAGACAATAATTTATTTTTCTAGTGTTAGGCATTTAATACGTGACTAAATACCAGTTCCATTCAACATTTAAAATTAATTTTTTACAAAATTATTACTAAGATCATGTGATATAACTAGTACCGAAATACTAATGATATATTTACAGATTAAATGCGTTAAAAGCAAACATGCTACGGTGTAAAAGACGTTTTATAGTGGAACTGCTTATTTTCAAAGATAATAAAATTCAATTTCTATTTTAAAGGCGTGTACTGGAGTTCTTCTCAAGCATTTTGAGAATTACAGTAAAGAAAAAACATTATATTTTACAGAATTTATTCTAGTTTGCGACAATTTCCCATTCCTCTAGAGACTTTATTCTATTACTCAAAATAAAACAAGATACATTTTTAGAGACTTTTCTCTAAAAAGGAAAGAAAATATAACTCCGCTTTGAAATTCTATTGGAACTTTGAGATAAAAAACTTAAAATTTAATATAAAAATTTGCCTATATTTTCACAAACAATTTTTACCCTTCTTTGACATTTTCGTAAGGGAATTAACTTGAATCTTGTAAAATCCTTTTAAAAAATATCAAAACATCATCTTTTTTGTTTATATTTTATATGAAATGTGATTCTGATATATGTGCAATTAGATCTCTTGAGTTATGTTATCCCCACTAGATATGTATTAGAGATCTGTTATACCTACTAAATGTATTTTTCTAAATTAAAACTAAAAAATTTTATGTGATAAATTTCTAAGGTTCACAACCGTCTCTTCTCTTTATTGTTTCACTTCATTCAAATATAATATACTGCCTTTGTAGAAAAGTGTGATTTCATGCAGAAAGTATGCATGAAGTTCAGATTCTTTATGTCTTTTTCTGTTGATCCTGTTCTGAATACCCGAGTCACTCTAAAATCTTTTGTTTTTCTGCTGATTCAGCAAATAAGTCGTCGTAATTTTACGTTGGAACCATTTCTCAAGTTGCTTTATTTGGATACCAAGTGTGTCAAATATTATGCTTTGCAAGATTTCGGACAAATGCTACTTTTCTGTTTATAAGATAGTCCGGAACTGTAATATATTAACTCTGTAACGCCGTGTTACACATCTGCAACATACTTGGTGTTTTGTTCACATTCAGCTTTAAAAGAGGAATATTTTATTTGTTCCTACCTCGTATCACCGCATTTAATGCAATTTATGCTTTGAATTTCTATCACATGTGGATATCAAATTTAATTCTCGTATAAAAGTGGCATTTATAGTTTGATCACATGCTTATGATTAGTTTTTCCCCTACACAAAAAGAAATTATAGAACAAAATGTCACACGATAAAAAACCACACTTATCAACACACCTACCTAGCAAGCATGCTATTGAACCGTGCTGCAATATTCAATATGTGTTTCAAAAATAGTTTCACTACAAAACTTGTCACTAACTGTTCAAATAAGGAGATCTAATAAAACAATTAATAGAAATGAAGTATATTATGTGATCAATATGGCATTTAAGCACAGTATGACATAAAAAAACGTTAGTGAAGCTGTATAATTTTTTAAATCTATTTGTCAGCTAATTTGTCATTAATAACTATGTAGATAAATTATTCAACGTACCTTCAAGAGTTTTATGGAGTAAGGAATTCCTTATTTATTTTAATTTCGAGAAAATCTTCTACATGCCACAGTAGATAAATGTAAAATTCTTAAAGCAATAGCTAATTTGTTGAAAAACTTGCTAATGCTTCAAGTTAAAATTAGTTTCACTACAAAAGTTGTCACTGACTGTTCAAATAATGAGATCTAATAAAACAATTAATAGAAATGAAGTATATTACTTGATTTATATTACATTTAAGCACAGTATGACATAAAAAAACGTTAGTGAAGCTGTATATTTTTTTAAATCTATTTGTCAGTTAATTTATCATTAATAACTATGTAGATAAATTATTCAACCTACCGTCAAGAATTTCATGGCATAAGAAATTCCTTATTTATTTTAATTTCGAGAAAATCTTCAACATGCCACAGTAGATAAATGAAAAAATTCTTAAAGCAATAGCTAATTTGTTGAAAAACTTGCTAATGCTTCAAGTTAAAATTAGTTTCACTACAAAAGTTGTCACTGACTGTTCAAATAATGAGATCTAATAAAACAATTAATAGAAATGAAGTATATTACTTGATCATTATGGCATTTAAGCACAGTATGACATAAAAAAACGTTAGTGAAGCTGTATTATTTTTTTAAATCTATTTGTCAGCTAATTTGTCATTTATAACTATGTAGATAAATTATTCAACGTACCTTCAAGAATTTCATGGCGTAAGAAATTCCTTATTTATTTTAACTTCGAGAAAATGTTTTACATGCCTCAGTCGATAAAAAGTAAAATTCTCAAAGCAATAGCTAATTTGTTGAAAAACTTGCTAATGCTTCAAGTTAAAATTAGTTTTAAAATTTCATTTGACGTTGCTTTATGACACATAAGACCAACATTCCGCCTCTGAAATCTGCATTTCGGTTCGTTTCGCCCTAATGCAATAACCTTTCTATTTATCCATAATTTTTTGCTAACATTTTTAATTATATTTCGCAGCCTTGTTACCCCATACTTAGCAAGTTTATACTCACCCAGTAGCCAACGTTTAATTACATTCTAGTGTTGGTAACACCGGTACATAATTGACTCACATTTTCATGCTATGCACCTTAACATATTTTATATATACATTTAACCTTTTGAAGACGGGCGTATCATATATGCAACATTTTTAAATGAATCAGATGATTCTCTTGTTTTCAGATATCTCTAGTAGACAAGTTCCCTTATAACAGACATAGAGCTACGTTTATAATAAGAAATACAAATTAAATGTATTACTTAAAATATCATTAATGATGTATTCGTTCTGAATCAATTTGAAAGCTGTTACATATTTGGTGTACCCGTCCTTAAAGGATTAATTTAATGTAATTTCATATAAATATCACTTCCTATGTTTTAAACGTACCGAATAAAGCCCAACATACGAGGATGTATGTATTTTGTATTAATTTTCATTATTACTAAAAAAGTTAATTAAGAATTATTTTATCTATTATTAAAACTTCTCTACATACTCCCCTTTCATAGTTAACCATTTCTCCCGGCGTTTCTTGACATTCAAAGACACTCACTGTAGAATTACACTTCAATTTATTATAATCCCAATGATTCAGGTTATTTCAATATATGGCTTCCTGAAGCCAAACAAGTCAAAGTTAATAGCTGTAATTTACAACTTTATTTCAATAAATATTAATTAATGTGTAGAATCAGTTTTCTCTAGCTATCAAGTATATTTCTTAGAAATAATTAAGCTTTTAACAACTACAATTTGAGCTTCGATATTCTCCCTATTGCTGGTAGCTTCGAACTATGGCTTCTTTAGACTGTATTAAATTAATATAAATGGCCCTAATTTTAAACATTTTGGTTATGAGGATTAATTAACAGGCCGAATAAATTTTATTCAGATATATTTATTATAATAAGTTTTAAGAATCCTTAAAAGAAAAATATTTTTATCGAAATCGATGCCTTCGCAGACCCACAAAGCATTACGAACCTGTGAATGTTCTAGGACTACAGATTAAGAATCTTTGTTCTATATAGAAGAAATCTGTCATTGCCATTCATCTTTTTAAACTTTATTAACTTATAGATTCTGAGAATGTCGGATCATATCTGTATAAGAACTATATAAAAGAAAGTGACTATATGTGTGTTTGGGTTTTATATAAATCTACACGACTTGTTGAGTCATCAAATTATCAGAAGATTCTTCGATACCACCAGATGCCCAATGTCGATTTGAAAACCTCTTTCAGCCGTTCTTTCAGTATAACATATATTAGAATAGCGAGTCAATGACAGGGGGTAGTAAATGAATTTTATTATTGCATTGTACCAGGCAAAATATAAAAGATGGCTAAGTTTTATCAATCAGTAAATTAACTGTAAACAAAATTGATTAAAATAAGTTTTGAAACTTTTTTAATTCAAAAATAAATAAATGAAACAAAAAATTCCTATTTGAAATAATAATATTGGTAAATTGTGTAAATCAACAGCTTAAGTGGAAGTTTTGTTTGCTTGCTAAATATTTTAGAACTAGCACCAAATTTTGATATCTTTATTCTGGTAAATCCTTTACATATTCTTGATGATTGACTACCTTATACTTTTAGTATTGTTCTATGAAAATCATCATGGGATTTGTATGTAATTACATTATAAAAACAAGAGTACTCTTCCGTTGGTTGAGTACAAGAATAAATTACCAAATTTACACCTGATAATTTCAAAAAACCATGTTAAACGCTAATTATGTAGTCTCAGACTAAAGGCTGTAAGTATGTAATTACATTATAAAAACACGAGTACTTTTCCGTTGGTTGAGTACAAGAATAAATTACCAAATTTACACCTGATAATTAAAAAAAAAACCACGTTATCAGCTAATTATGTAGTCTCAGACTAAAGGCTGTAAGTATGCAATTACATTATAAAAACACTTCCGTTGGTTAAGTACAATAATAAATTACCAAATTTACACCTGGTAATTTCATAAAACCACGTTATACGCTAATTATGTAGTCTCCGACTAAAGGCTGTAAGTATGTACTTACATTATAAAAATACGAGTACTCTTCCGTTGGTTGAGTACAAGAATAAATTAACAAATTTACACCTGATAATTTAAAAAAAACCACGTTATCAGCTAATTATGTAGTCTCAGACTAAAGGCTGTAAGTATGTAATTACATTATAAAAATACGAGTACTCTTCCGTTGGTTGAGTACAAGAATAAATTACCAAATTTACACCTGATAACTTCAAAAAATCACGCTATACGCTAATTATGTAGTCTCAGACTAAAGGCTGTAAGTATGCAATTACATTATAAAAACACTTCCGTTGGTTAAGTACAATAATAAATTACCAAATTTACACCTGGTAATTTCATAAAACCACGTTATACGCTAATTATGTAGTCTCCGACTAAAGGCTGTAGGTATGTACTTACATTATAAAAATACGAGTACTCTTCCGTTGGTTGAGTACAAGAATAAATTAACAAATTTACACCTGATAATTTCAAAAAACCACGTTATCCGATAATTATGTAGTCTCAGACTAAAGGCTGTAAGTATGTAACTACATTATAAAAACACGAGTACTCTTCCGTTG
>CM063505.1:113331199-113356199 GCA_032207245.1 Pardosa pseudoannulata | reverse complement strand
TAACTCTTTTGTTAAACAATACGTTAAATTAAATTAAAAAAAGAAAGCCATCCAATCACAAATCCTTATTTAGATAATATATTACAGTGCATACAATCAGTATATGTTCACAAGCTTTTCCATTGGATTTAGAGAGCTGAACGAACTGGATTTCCTTTCACTATTGTTCTCGGAATAAATCCAAGAACGGCGAGTAGAATGTTTAGCTGATATTAACTCTTTTGTTAACCAATAGGTTAAATTAAAGTAAAAAAAGAAA
Organism: Pardosa pseudoannulata; assembly: GCA_032207245.1. Classification (NCBI taxonomy): domain Eukaryota; kingdom Metazoa; phylum Arthropoda; class Arachnida; order Araneae; family Lycosidae; genus Pardosa; species Pardosa pseudoannulata. The sequence goes on along the minus strand of CM063505.1, from coordinate 113,355,940 downwards.
GCCATCCAATCAAATCCTTGTTTAGATAAAATCTTAGAGTTCCTAAAATCAGTATATGTTCACACCCTTTTCCATTGGATTTAGAGAGCTAGACGAACTGGATTTCCTTTCACAATTGTTCTCTTAGGGCCGATCCCACCAAAGTCGCTTAACGCTATCCGTGATTAATCTCGGTTTAAACGGACAATTGCGTTCTCCCGTTGGTTGGCGCCAAGGTTAATCGTGGCTAATCGTAGTTAGCTGTTAAGCGACTTTGGTAGGATCGGCCCTTAATAAATCCAAGAACGGTGAGTAGAATGTTTAGCTGATATTAACTCTTTTGTTAAACAATACGTTAAATGAAAGTAAAAAAAGAGAGCCAACCATCCAATCAAATCCTTGTTTAGATAAACTTTTGCAGTGCCTAAAATCAGTATATGTTCACACCATTGGATTTAGAGAGTTGGACGAACTGGATTTCCTTTCATAATTGTTCTTGAAATAGACCCAAGAACGGCGAGTAGAATGTTTAGATGATATTAAAGCTTTGTTAAACAATACGTTAAATTAAAGTAAAAAAAGCCATCCAATCAATTCCTTGTTTAGATAAAATCTTACAGTGGCTAAAATCAGTATATGTTCATACCTTATTCCATTGGATCGAGAGAGCTGGAAGAACTGAATTTCCTTTCACAATTGTTCTCGGAATAAATCCAAGGACGGCGAGTAGAATGTTTAGATGATATTAAAGCTTTGTTAAACAATACGTTAAATTAAAGTAAAAAAAGAAAGTTATCCAATCAAATCCTTGTTTAGATAAAATATTACAGTGCCTAAAATCAGTATATGTTTACACCCTTTTCCATTGGATTTAGACAGTTGGATGAACTGGATTTCCTTTCACATTTGTTCTCGGAATAAATCCAAGAACGGCGAGTAGAATGTTTAACTGCTATTAATTCTTTTGTTTAACGATACGTTTAATTAAAGTAAAAAAAGAAAGTTATCCAATCAAATCCTTGTTTAGATAAAATATTACAGTTCCTAAAATCAGTATATGTTTACACCCTTTTCCATTGGATTTAGACAGTTGGATGAACTGGATTAGCTTTCACAATTGTTCTCGGAATAATTCCAAGAACGGCGAGTAGAATGTTTAGCTGATATTATTTCTTTTGTTTAAGAATACGTTAAATTAAAGTAAAAAAAGAAAGCCATCCAATCAAATTCTTGTTTAGATAAAAATCTTACAGTGCCAAAAATCAATATATGTTCACACCCTTTTCCATTGGATCTAGAGAGCTGGACGAACTGGATTTTCTTTCACAATTGTTCTCGGAATAAATCCAAGAACTGCGAGTAGAATGTTTAGCTGCAGCGCGAACTCGCATCACAGATTCAAAAAAATACGCCTTCTTGATAAAAGAAATGTTTGTTCTCCATTGTCGTTGTCAGCCCTATTCAACCGAAGTGTTGTTACTATGGTAACCTATCGCTCGAAATCGTCTGTAAAAATACTCTAGCGCGTCGCATGCTTGCATGTTTCAGATCCTATCCTTTACACGGTAAATTAAAGCTTGTCTATCCAAACAGAATCTTTTTTTTTTCATAGAAAAGTCCTCCGTTTCTACCTTTTCAGTTCTTTTTTTTCTTTCAATTTCGACTGCTGCACCGTTGTTACACAGTTCATTTGTGCATTTCCCTAGTTCGATTTCTTATTTTGGAGTACTATTAGATGTGAATTTAGAACTTCAGTTTGCTGGTAGATCAATCGAATCCTAATTTTAGTTTATTTTTCTTTTCAAGCCCAGTTGACTGCTGATACTGTGGTATTTTCCTTCAGGACAGACATTAGTTTAAATTTTGTTCTTGGTGTAAGGTCATCAAAACTTCCATGCTTGAGGAAACGAAAGGATAAATAATAATTATTATTATATAAAACACAAGCAGATTTTTTTGTTCTATGTACAGTACATATATGTGTGTATGTCAGGTTTAAAAATGGGGGTTAATAATTAAGCGAGTTATAATTAAAAGTAGTTGGAACTCATTAATAGTAACGTTATAGGAGAAAGGCGTACCTTCGAGAGGAACTATACAGAGTAAAGAAGCTGACGCGGAAGTAGACAATATTAATTTGCTTAGGTAGCGACGCCAAAACTCACTTCTAGGCTGTAAATTGGGCAGATAACATCCTCCATGCTTGTCGCTCCAAAATATGAACAAAGGACATTTAAATGGCATAGCCATGGACAGAAGGACTACAATAAAAACGTTTTTATACAAGAAATAATGTATGTCTCCCGTGCCTTAATCTCTCGGACTGTGTTATATATATATACATATATATATATATATATATATATATATATGTATATATATATATATATAGATAGATAGATAGATATTTTCATCCTAAAAAACTAACCAACATAATTATGTCTATCTTGAAATAGTTTTCTGTTCATGAATTCCTTTCCTGGCAAAAATTGGCTGATTTCTTTTCTACCTTCTATCAATTCCTCTAGACCGAAAACACCAAAACTAATTCCTGCTTCAATCAATACTTCTTATATAATGCTTTATATAATTCGTTTCGCTTTCTCCATATCATTAAGAGTCACCACGTGATCAAACATTATTAACCTGGATTGGCTGGCTGACACATCTATAAATTCTGATGTACGGGTTTTTCACCCAGAGAAAAATTCGGAAGATGATGCTACAATACACATTTCTTTTCATCCAAAATTATTTGTTTCCTCATTTGGCTACGTTTCAACTAACGACTGCACTCAAACCAATGTGGATTCTCTCCTTTTTTATGAGCTAAATGGCTCATTATATATATATATATATATATATATATATATATATATATATATATATATATATATATATATATATATATATATATATATATATATATATATATATATATGTGCATACATATATATGTATATATATATGTGTGTGTATGATAGCAAAATTATTACACTTAAAATACCTCTCTAAATTTCTCTTTTTCCTCTTCTTTTCCCCGGCTGTATAAAATTTTATTTGAAGGAGTGTTAATTGACTTAAAATTCTTTCTATCAGTCTCCCAAAGCTAACTCTGGAATAAATGCTAACTTTCTGTTCCCTCGCCATATTCTAAAGCTGTCCCAATAAAAAATAGTTCCTTTTTCCAATGATTTAACTTCATTTCTGATTGTTAATAAAGCTGACTAAGCTGATGGTCTTATGGGAAATCTCTGCGTTATCTATCGCTGTGGGCGAAATTTGTAGTTGATTTGTATTTTCGTCATTATTCGATGCTGACATCTTGTCTGATAGAGATGCATATTCGTTAGTCTAAAATAAAAGTTAAGTTCCACCGCAGACTTCTCTACTTCCGTGTAATGGAGCCATGACTGCATATTACTTAGGTTCATTCATTACCCACTATGTCGGAGCAATTAAAAATAATATGATGTATATATACATATATATACATACATATATATATATATATATATATATATATATATATATATATATATATATATATATATATATAACCCTCAACATCCAATATATAATCATCATATATATGCATTTACAAAATTTTAACTCATGTGTCCTGATTTCATCAAAGACACATCTTGAAACTTGAGATAATTCATTTAATATTGGTGAAATAAATAATTATCTGTTCCATCACCTTTCTCCACAAAGTCTTTAGTCATGGCAGGAATTAACTCACTTCGCTACTCATGATGCATACTTGTGCGGCCATTTATATTAAATGTTCTAACACAGGAGTATTAGAGCCTTTAATACAGATAGTCTACTTATAGATGAATCTTGCTTAGTATTCCTTCTCCCAAGGCTATCTTCAACGCTTTCATTGATCTTCTGTGGAATTTCAGTCCGCTTCTCATCTTTTGTGTTAAGTAAATGAAAGACAGAAGGTGTTTTACATTAGAAGGGGCTTTAGTTGACTGAGGCATTTTAAACTTAAAAATGGTAGAAATCTTTTAGAATAGTGTTCGAGGCAAAACAAGAGACTCCTGTCATTCATATCGCATGCCCTATGTACTATCATGGGGAAACCATGAAATTTATCAAGTGGAAAATCAAGTTACTCCACGTTCTTCAATCATAAACTCTGTTGATTAAGTAGAACACCTAAGAGTGACTAGATAAAACACTGGAGTGTCAGTAAAATCATATAATTCACGAAGAATGATTTTTATTATAGGCACGATGGAGTTCGCTCTTCTTCAAAAGTACAATGTTCTTCGTTACTTTAGGTACATAAATATGTCAGTACTAAATCTGCACATCTCTCTAGCCATGTCAAATATTCCTTCTGCCATGCCCAGCTCATTAACATTTGTCTCAAATTTCCCGCCTAATTCATCCAGTTACGGTTAGCTAGTTCCAGGAGGTTAAAGAGGTAGTAAAAGTAGAAAATCAAGAAGAAAGTTACAAAGTATACTATTATTAACATCATAAGGTATTGCGTCTACAGTGGTTATTTGACAGTGAGAATGAACATGATATCTACCGCATCCACATTCCAAATTCCAAATTTACTTAGAAAATCTCGCCTTATATATACGTAGGAATACACACGCACACACACAAGCAAACACACATACACACATATATATGTATGTGTGTGTGGGTGTGTGTTACAGTCTCACTTAAGTGTATTAATAAGAAAATGTATTAATAAATATGATGAACGTATGAGCTTAAATCAATTCATTCAAAGCAGAGAAGATAACAGTTGGGCTGAAAAGTTCGTAAGCTGACACATAGAGGGCGCTACTAGTATTAAATCCATATGAATTTTAGTTAGCCCTAACCTTCGAAAGACACGTGTATAAATTTGACAGCTGTTAGATCATTAATTGGTGAGATATAGTATTCTGGTTGAAGCAACTTTTGTTAGTTTGAAAACAATGGATAAAAAGGAATTTGATGTGTCAGTAAATTGTTTTTTAGCGAAAATAATATTGTTGAAGCCAAGGCTTGGATTGATAAACATTATTCGGACTCTGCACCGGAAAAATCAACCGTTGAAAAGTGGTTTTCTAAATTTAAACCGAGATCACCGAGAATGATGCAAGGAGAAAACGCCCCAAAGAGGCTGTAACCGAAGAAAACATAAATAAGTCGGCAAATATTTTTTGGATGAACATAAAGTGAAGTTATCGAGATATCTGAGACTCTAAAGATATCAAAGAAAAGTGTTGGACATATTGTGAAAAAATATTTTTGTATACGAAAGCTCTGAACAAAGTGGGTGCTGCGATAGCTCACAATCGACCAAAAACAACAATGTTTTAATGATTCTGAGCTTCGTTTGAAGCTATTTAATTGTAATAAACCCGAATTTATGCTCCGATATATGACAATGGACGAAACATGGTTCCATCATTTTACACCGGAGTCCAATCGACAGTCAACCGAGTGGACTGCACGTGATGAACCAATTCCAAAGCGTGGAAAGACGCAACAGTCGGCTGGCAAGGTTATGGCATCTGTAGTTTGGAATTCACATGTTTGTCATTCACATGTACTATCTTGAAAAGGGAAAATCCATCAACAGTGACTATTACATAGCATTACTGGAGAGTTTAAAGGACGAAATCGAGGAAAAATGGTCCCATTTGAAGAAGAAGAAAGAACTGTTTCATCAAAACAATGCACCGTGTCACAAGTCAATGAAAACGATGGCAAAATTATATGAATTGGGCTTCGAATTGCTTCCGCATCTACCATATTCTTCAGATCTGACCCCCAGCGACTTTTTCCTGTGTTCAGAACTCAATAGAAGGCTCGCTGGAAATAAATTTAGCTCCGATGAAGAATTAATCGCCGAAATTGAGACCTATTTTGAGGCTAAAGATAAATCGTACTATAAAAATGGTAACGAAAACTTGCACGACCGCTATAATCGTTGTATTGCCCTTGGAGGCAACAACATTAAATAATAAAATCAAATTTTATCAGAAAAAGTTTTTTTTTTCTATGTTAGACTACTTTTCAGCCCAGCTGTTATTTATGTAGATTATGGTGCTACGGTCGTTTGGCTTGGGAAAGTACAGTTAATTAAGCCAGAATTTACTGCTGTAAGCTGATTTGGAATGACTACCTTCATCCATGCCACCAGATTAATTCTAATACATTGAATAACATATTTTGGATTCTACAAGTATAAATTTTAAACAAGAAAAATATAAATTTTGAAACAAATTTCTAAAACTGGTGAATAAAATAAAAGTTATTAGGTATATATATATATATATATATATATATATATATATATATATATATATATATATATATATATATATATATATATATATATATATATATATATATATATATATATATGTGTGTGTGTGTGTGTGTGTGTGTGTGTGTGTGTGTATAGGTAAAAGTGGCAATACTCAGTTATTCTTTTTATCCACATTTTATTTGAGAATATGTGCTTTAGATCTTCTCTGAAATCTACGGAAATTGAATTTCTTTATTGTCTGATTAACTTAGCGTCAATAAGCTTGTGGCTTACTGAAAGATTTATTTTATTTTGGGTTCTAGTTCTTCCCTGAAAACTTTTTCGTACCCCATCTATATCCCAGGAGAGAAAAATTGGGGTTATTGGTTCAATATCATTATGCAGAGAGACCCTTTCAAAAATGTATTTGAAAATTATACATTTCCAATGGGGTAGCCTTAAGAAAGAGAGATTTTTTTAAATGACGTGCCAATGGAATGGAAGGTATAAAGGGTTGACATAAAGAATAAGTGAAAATATAATCGAAATTTTATAATAAAACGCTTTCAATAGTGCAAATTTGTAAAACAGTAAATAATACTAAAGTTTTCTAAGGTAAAAAGTATATTACTATATTGCCTAGCGGTGAGCATGTATGAATTCAATTACAGACGTATTTCAGTTTCATATATGTTATAAAAAATTTACATGATATTTACATTGTACAAAGCACATAAATTCATTTTCATTTTCATTAATATGTAGCACAAGTACTATGTAACACAGAAATATGGCAGTTAAAAATAAGAAATTTTCAATAAAAATGTTTTAGAACTTTATTTATAACGTTAAATATGATCAAAATATATTTTAAAATATTTAAAATATATTAAAATCTGTTAAATTCACCCTATGAAGTTCTAGAACAATATAATTAAACATTTCGGAACGATATTTCAATTTTACGAAATTCTATCTAGAGAATTCCGTAAACGGGATGGAATTCCATGGAATTATACTACAAAGTTATATAAAAAATGAAATAAGGTAGGATGTAGCTTTCTTTAATTGCAGATATTTTGATTCCAATAAAAGTTTCTGAAAAGTTACTGAAGTCGATCTGTACTGAATTTACAATGTATCTTTCATTTCTAAAAATTTAATTCAAACGCTTTTTTAATTAATTTTACTTCACAATTTAACATACTTCTATAACAATGTAAGCAAATAAAGGGATTTAAAAATTAAGCGTGAGAGTCGCCTTTGTCCACTGATATTGAAAGCAATATAGCCATTAAATTTTTTATTTAATCCTTTTTCCCATGAGCATGAGATTCACATTTGCCCACTCATATTAAAAGCAAAGGTAGTTACAAACAAGGAGCAGAGTTTTATAGTGGAGGAAGGAGAAAAGGAGAGTAGAAGTGGAGGAGAAAAAATAAGAAGGAGAATGGTAGTAGAGGAAAGAAAAAAAAGAATAGTAATAGAGGATAAGGAGAGAAGTAATGGAGAAAAGAAGGTGAGTAGTAGTGGAGGAAAAGGAAAGGAGAGGAATAGTGGAGTAAAGAAGAGGAGTAGTTGCAATGGAAGAAATAATGAAGAGTAGAAGCGGGGTAAAACAAGGAGAGTATGAGTAGAGGAAAAAGAAAGCAGAGGAATGGTGAAATAGAGAAGAAGAGTAAATTTAAGAGATAAGTTAGAATAAAGAAAGTGCAGTCAAACTGAAAAGTAACAGATTTGTCCTTGACGTGAGTATGGTAGAAATAGGAGAAAGCTTGTCTTGTTTACCAGGTGAAATGTAAGTAGACATCAGTCAATGCTGTGCATAAAGCTTTAGTGAGAAGTTTCCCCACAGAAGGGGTTTACTTCGCTTGCATGCAGGGTGCAAGACATTTCAAGCTCTAGCTACTATATATTATAATTATATTACTAAGACCCTAAGTAAAATCTTAAGCAACTATATTTACCATTGTTATTCCAACCTATAACTTCAGTAAAGCGTAAAATAAAACGCTTAAATGAAAGGAAATAACATTCATTAACTAGAACAATTGAATATTATTTCATCTGGTAAAAGAATTACTTTGAGATTTATATCAAATTAGCTTCCTTGTATAATTATGTTTTACTGAGTGAAAAGAAAAACAAGTGTAATAACAGTCTGGCAACTGCGTATCGAAATGTAATGTTCACCATTGTATTCAGCTCTATCATTGAAGAGAAATTGCAATGTTGCGTCATAATTTAATTTAGCTCGAGGTAATAACAGATTCTTTTCTGGTCTCACTTGCCGTTTTCCAATTTTATTTCCCTGCAGGAAAGCAAGAATTGTCTCTCATTGTGTAATGCTAAAATTATTTTTATAAGAGATTTAAATTTAGTCGTCTCCTGAAAATTATTTTTATTATCGCGATGTACTAAAATTCTGAAGTATGTTAATAATAATTTACGCGAACAAAAGATTTAACGTCGGGAAAATTCTATTGTGCTGCGGTTTTGATCAAGGGATCTCGAGAAAAAAAGGATTATGGTAAATTATGATTGTAGTAAAACTTAATTCATGTTTCAAATAAATATTCTGTGTATTAGATAATTATATTAAAAAATATAGGTAGCTGTGCATATAATAAAATCATTGATATATTAGGACATATTTTCCACAAAGCAAGAAGACCAATCTGGTACTACAAAAACAAACTAAAAACTACACTCGACAAGTGAACCATATCTACAACTAGTGAAGTATTTTAAGAAGTTAATGAATCTCCTTAACTTTGAACTCAGAAAAGAAATCCATGAATAAAGGACTATATATATGTATATATGTATTATGTATGTATATATATATATATATATATATATATATATATATATATATATATATATATATATATATATATCAGGGCCGTAGGCAAGGGGAGGGATTTATGGGACTGGTCCCCCTCCAAAATTCTAATATACCGTTTTGTGGAAAGAAAATGGACCATGTGTGTGTGTGTCATCTGACAAAAGTGGGCTTAGAACAGTGACACTGAGTGAAGGAGTAGGTGCAAATTGGATTCGACATGTAAGACCAGATTGACTAGCACTTTAGGCAACTCATCACAATATTGTTACACAATTAGAAGAAATTGTAAAAATTCCTTAGCGAAAATTTTTAAAAAAAAGCTTATTTTATAATATAAAGTAAAAGTTTGAACATTTTCATTTTCTTTCAAAACTTTTTTTTTTCTTTAGTTTTACATCTGTTTTAAAAATTAGAATTTAATACTATGTATAGTTTATATATTTTCTATGTTAATTTTACTATTAATTCATTGTGTAGTTACTACATTACTCATTCAAGGCTCTAAATTTGTTCATTATATTATTTTTAATCATCTTGATATTTTAAAATTCCATTCTATTATGATACTCATTAGGAGTATACATATATAAGAAAACCTGTAGTTTTATTGAAGTATCCTTCACGAAAAACAATGTCCCCCTCCGAAAATAATTTCTGGCTACGGCCCAGATATATACATATATATATATATATATATATATATATATATATATATATATATATATATATATTATATATATATATATATATATATATATATATATATATATATATATATATATATATATATATAAATATATATATATATATATATATATATATATATATATATATATATATATATATATATATATATATATATATATATATATATATATATATATATATATATATATATATATATATATACATATGTGTGTAATCCATTTTTTATAACACTCCTTCAAAAGGAGAAAGCTCAACAGCTATAAGTAATGAGAATGCAGTCGGGCTTCATATTTAAGAGAACTCAGAAGTCTAATTTTAAAACTTTATTTCAGAGCAGCAACACCACACATCTATACTTCTGGACAATATACAATCAAAAGCCACAGAGTTCACTCTGCTCTGACAAAAGTACACCCAAGAGCGCTGACAACAAGAATTTTCCCACAACAAAAACAGCTTAATAAGCGAATTAAATGCAATATCAGCAAAACGCGAAAACATGTTCCGCCAACACCTGGGAAACTGCTGCATAGACAGAAAGTTTACAGTTTTAGGACAGAAAGGAATGTTAAGTGGAAAATATTCCGTTGATTAAACCATTTAGAGGCTGGTAAAGATATTTAAGTGAATTAAAATTGGAGAGAGGTGGCTTTTGAAGAAATATTAAAGTTAAATAATTTTGATATATTACATATATATATATATATATATATATATGTATATATATATATATATATATATATATATATATATATATATATATATATATATATATATATGTGTGTGTGTGTGTGTGTGTGTGTGTGTGTGTGTGTCTATATGAGGAGAGAGAGAGAGAAAGAGACAGAGAGTGGGATAGAGCCAGAGAAGAAAAATAAAAAAGAAATACATCCCAGACGTTAAATTTTTAATCAAATGTCTCATATCCCATTCGCTAATTTCTTTTGAAACAAGAGAGACAGTCAAAACAGCAGATTACCAACCCACAATATTTACCTGTTCTCTCCTGGACAATTACCGCAATCTCACATGATCTTACAGGAAGAACGGAACTCCGTGGGCCAAGCCCTGTAGTTCAGTAGTTGTTATTAATAGAACGCAAACACTAATGAAATTGAGTTGGTATGACATTATTTAGAAGTATATACTTTAGGGAGGAAGATTGGAATAGATAATTTTTCGTTCCTTGAGTCTGGGCAGGTAAGGCATTCAATGGGAGGTTGCTTCTTTTAGCGTAGATTCTAAGCATGAAGGATCTATGGCCAGCACGAGCCTCAACCCCACAACCCTCCTTTTTGCTACCTTTGCCGTCTAATCTACTAAAAATTACCTAAAACTTTAAAGTAAATACTGTCCTAAACTTATTCATCTGAGGCGATACTTAGCAAAGTTGCTGGCCTCAAAATCCAAGATGTCAATCAAGAACTGAGTTTTTTCCAACACTTATTTTTATTTCAGGCCAAAATTAAAAAAAAATCATTAGTGCTGCATGTTCCCCTGCAATTGCAAAACTGTTGCCTGAAAACTCTTAGAAACTTGACTCTTTCAAGCGGCAAAAAGCATTTTTCCAGGTAAAAAGAAAATTCAGCATTCTTTGGTTTGTTAATGAGCCTGATGATCACTCAAAATTTCAAAATTAGAGTTCAGTGTCCAACTGCGCCATACGAAATACTGTGAGACGGAATCCTAAAAAAGGACATAAAAATTTAAAATTAATATTTGATAGAAATTAGATTCACGGGCAAACATATGAGATTGCGCTTTTGTATTTATATTCCTTTTTTCATAACGATATAGATTTACATTCCGGAAAAATAATTTAGATGCGTTTTGATTTTTAATATATTGTTAATACATACATGTATGTATGGTTATAATATTGTAGACTATCAGATACCTGACTGTGCATAGCAGGATAGCGTTTAATTCGAATGATAATGTTAAGAATGCACGAAACAAAAATCTTAATTAAAAGGGAATAATATCATTTTATCTAGCAAATGAATATCATGTAACTTTCTATCATGTTAACACTAGCGTAAGATTATGCTTCCCGTAATGAAAAGAAAATATTTAGCAATATTTTCAAAAATGTATAACCAAGACTGAAGTTCGAAACCACGGCGAGAAATCTAACGCAGTTGGAGAAATTACATATCTACATCATAATTTAATTTAACTCGAGACGGTAATAAGAGATTCTGGGGACAAAAATTTCTAATTTTTCTGGCTTCAATTGCCACTCTTAGATTTTATTTCCCTGAGGGAACGTAAGCATTGTTTCTCATTATGCTACGTGAAAATCTTTTTATGAGAATTTTGAGTTTCGTTGCTTTGGGAATATTTTATTTTGTTCTTTACGGCTGCCTGGAATTGAGGATTATATCAAAAATAATTTATGCTAAAAAGTACCTAAAATTCTATTGTTCATTGGTATTGATCAACGGTTTTCAAAAGTAAGATACGTGTGTGGGAAGTATCTTATTTGTATTTTGAATAAATATTCCATGCTCTGTTTAAATTTATACCATCGTGGTTATATATGGAATTGGGAACTGAGTTTTTAATCCCAGTATTCGACTTTTGGTTATGGAGTTTTTGGACCATGTCAGTGTCGTTTTAAATGTAAATTGTTAACACATTTATTTGCAATATGGTTAGTAGTTTTTATATTGAAATTAGATTTATTCGCTTTTCTTCATTGTATCTTTTTTCACTTGTGTAATTCTAGCTAATCATTGCGCGTTTTATATATCTCTAATCAATGTTGCTACGGAAGCTCAGTGGCTTTGGAGTAGCGCTTCTCGCTTCCACGACACAGGTCCGAGTTTCGATCCCCGGACTGGGCAACGTTGACTCAGCCTTTCACCCCTTCAGTAGATAAACAAACTGATGTTCAATCATACTTGAGAACTAAACACTGGGGGTTCCACGTAAGGTTGACTACCTAACAGGAGGATATGTTTCGTACCCCATGGCCCTTGGTCTCGGAAACGGAGATTGACACCATAGGCCCTGGCCTCCAAAGAGCTGCTTGCGCCGAGGAGTTCAATATTGTTCGTTTTGTCTGGTTTCTCTTTGTATCGAGGTACTTTCCCACGGCGATCTGCACGTGCATGAACAATTGTGGGAGAAATTTCCTAGAGGTAAGCGTAGGTCCTCGTGCGGCGGAAGTGATGTCATAGGGGGCGGAGCTTAAGGGGGCGGGGTCGTGACGTCATGGCCGCCATGTTGGATGGAACCGGAAGTGCCGCCATGTTTGTCTTTAAAAGTTTAGTTAGTAAGGAGTGGCAACGTCGTGGAGCATATTTTGTTGATACTACGTGCAATATATTCGGTACTTAGAAAATGTTTGAAACTTTGATGAATACAAGAGGGATATATTTGGAACTTTAAAATTCTTTAAATTTTGCAGATACCACGTGATATATATATATATATATATATATATATATATTCTGGACTTAGAAAATGTTTTGAAACTTTGGTGGATACAAGAGGGATATATTCCACACTTAGAAAATTCTTTAAAACACTTGTTTTGTGTATACCACGAGGCATATATATTAGGGACTTGTTCACTTCGAGTTTAGGGACCCCTGCAGAGAAGGTATAGATCTCGGAATGGCAGCATAACGGTCAAGCTTGCACAGAGATGTAACCGTGAGTTATGGGGGCAGGAGCTAAAAATAATGTCATCTTTCAAAAAAGGGGCTATTTCAATGAGCCTACCTGCACTCCCGAAGGGGGTGCAGATGTGGGAAAATTTCACCAAACAAGCGATTGGCGAAGAGGAAAAAGGAGCGTTAAAACCGAGATGAGAAGTTAGGAAGCAGAGTTAAGAAAAGGAGTTTAAGTTGGGATTCAATAGTAGCTGGACATCGAAATCCCAAGACCGGCTCACCAGCACCGACTCGTCCCGTGTGCCCGAATGCCCGGACCGACACACCGCATGAGGAAAGCCACTGCCTGCTCCCCTGTACCGACTGAAGGACCGACACATCGCATGCGGAAAGCCCCTGCCTGCTCCCCTGGGCCTGTACTGGAGGTAAAAAATATTCACAACGGTCATTTAGACCTCTGTTAGTAATTTAACATTGTGATTAAGGAATAACGCACAACTAAAGAGAATTATAATAATTATGGTGTAAATATGAATATAAGACATAAATAATTGCTGGTTATGTTATATGATAATCAATGATAAATTTGTAAATAATGTACAGAATAAATGTATTAATCTCAATATGAAGTATCATATTCTTACTGTATTTCCCCTTTGTAAATGAACACTGGTGTTAAAGTTGTATGTACATTACAACACACTTCTTGATGGATAGTATTTGATTTATTACTGGAATGCAACGTTCCCATATATTTTCAGGTTGGCTGCATGAATGGATGCATATTAATTTATTTGTCCTGGTGTAATAATTCTAAATGGAATACGATAATTGTCTAAATTTTAGCTTGTATTTTGTATAAAGTTTTACATGGGTAGTTAATATTAATTTGCTGATGAAATTTGTATATATGAATGCAGCAATACGTACGTAAAAATGTTACTCTCCAAATTTTGTAATTAGTATATTATAGCAATTCTTATAGTTCCTATAAATGTTTCCCAATGGCATTTTTCGGTTTTTTTTCTTGTTAAGAATTTTCTAATTGCTTCAGATCTCTCTTCCCCTTTATTGCTTCGTAGTTATAAAGACCCTATGACACTGAACTTGGAATATGTTGTTGTTTGGAAACAATTGTTGTTGTAACAAAAATAAACAAAAATTTACCAGCACAAAATTTGCTAGTACAAAAAATAAATCATTTTCCTTACATGTTAGTATTCGAGAATTTTACGAATTTTAAAATATCTTGTTATTTTGAATTTTATACTTCTTTTATTACATTCCACAAAATTACACTTTTTTCATTTATATCATTAAAGCTTACAGTGGTGTGAAATACAAAATTTTGAAGTTTAAACTAATCAAATTTAAAATTTAAGTTAAAATTAAAATTTACAAAATGTGAAATATGACATTCTACAATAGTAACAGTGTTGTATTATTTATGTATTTTATAAACAATAACCTTTGAAATTAGAAAATATATTTATTCTCTTAAAAGTCAAAGCACAGAAAAAAAATGATAGAATATTGCTATGTGTCATTCCAAAATTACTCTTACGCGTTACTCTTAAAAGTTGACTAAGAGTCTGGGCAGCAATGGCATTATTAACAGTTGGGCTGACAAGTTCGTAGGCTGACACATTAGTATTAAATCCATATGAATTTTAGTTAGACCTGACCTTCAAAACGCACGTGTATAAATTTGACAGATGTAGGACCATTAATTTTTGAGATATAGCATTTTGAGTGAAGCAACTTTTGTTAGTTTAAAGACAATTGGTAAAAAGGAATTTCGTGTGTTAGTAAAGCATTGCTTTCAAGTAAAAAACATACTGTTGAAGCCAAGGCTTGGCTTGATAAACATTATCCGGACTCTGCACCAGGAAAATCAACCGTTGAAAAGTGGTTTGCTAAAGTTAAACCAGGCAAAATGGGATTCCATGGACGATGTACTCAGTCAACGCCTCAAAGAGGCTGTTACCGAAGAAAACACAAAAAAGTCCACAAAATTAATTTTGGATGGCCGTAAAGAGAAGTTGATCGAGATATCTGAGACTCTAAAGATATCAAAAGAACGTGTTGGACATATCGTGAAGGAATATTTGGGTATGCGAAAACTCTGAACAAATTGGGTGCCGCGTGAGCTCACAATCGACCAAAGATAACAACGAATTAATGATTCTGATCTGCGTTTGAAGCTGTTTAATTGTAATAAACCCGAATTTATGTGCCGATATGTGACAATGAATGGAACATGGTTCTATCATTTCGCACCGGAGTCCAATCGACAGTCAACCAAGTCAACCCTGTGGCTCGCTAGAAAGAAAATTTAACGCCAATGACGAATTAATCGCCGAAATTCAGGCCTATTTTGAGGCTAAAGTCAAATCGTACTATAAAAATGGTATCGAAATATTGTATGACCCCTATAATCGTTGTTTCGCCCTTGAAGACAACAACTTTGTATAATAAAATTAAATTTTATCAAAAAAAAATTTTTTTTCTATGTTAGCCTACGAAATTTTCAGCCCAGCTGTTACTTTTGGATAGTAAAAGATTCAGCAGCTGTATTCATGAAGCAATTTTATGGTCACTACACAGCATTTATTTTCAATTGACTTTAGACGTATTTTGATCCCGATCTAAATGGCATTGTAAACAAACCTACTGATATAAAATACATGTGGCTACATATTAACATTTAATAATTTCATGAATTTTAATTAAAATACATTTTTATCTTATATTGATTTATCATTCCATTATCTTTCAAAATTTAATCTTTTCATTTATACTACTATTTTTTTTAAAATAACTTTGCTTTATTTTAATCTACTTTATAGACAATATATTTACAAAATTCAAAATACATTTATTCTCAAAAACCAAAGCAAAGAAAATTTCTTCTGAATAAATAAATTTAGTTCTTTCCCAGCCTTTATCTAGTGTAAGTTTTGCATTCTCAAAATCGATCGTTTGATATAATGCATGCATAAAACACATTTTATTTGTTTTAGCACTGATGGTTTAGATAAAAATTACCTGTCAGTAAACATAAAATATGGCCTAATTTATTCTAACACATTTTAAAAAATTATTTACACATACGAGTTTCGCGTTTCTATAGGACTTCCGAATCATAAATTATAAGTCTAGACGGTTGTTTTTCTTAGGAAGAAATACAAAATAAGAATATCGCGTATTTCATTTCACAAAGTTATATATCATTTTAATCTGGTAGCTCTCAAGTAAGGGTATTTTTTTAAGCTTAGAGTTTAAATTTCTTAGTATTCTTATTAAGCTTAAAGAAAACGGATTATTTCAATAACCAGGTTAAAATATGCAACCATTTTTTAAGGTAGAATAGTTACTTAAACAAATACTTAATGTTTAATTTCATTAAAAGAGAAACCAACTAACATTATTTTGTCTACTTTAGTGTCTATTTTTTAATGCTTAAAGTTTAAATTTCTTAGTATTCTTATTAAATTTAAATAAAATTATTATTTCAATAAGCAGGTAGAAATATGCAGCCATTTTTAAGGTAGAACAGATACGTAAAGAAATACTTAATGTTTGATTTCATTAAAACAGAAACCAACTAACATTATTCTGTTACTTTAGTGTCTATTTTTTAATGCTTAAATTTTAAATTTCTTAGTATTCTTATTAAACTTAAATAAAACTATTATTTCAATAAGCAGGTAGAAATATGCAGCCATTTTTAAGGTAGAAGAGATACGTAAAGAAATACTTAATGCTTAATTTCATTAAAAGAGAAACCAACTAACATTATTCTGTCTACTTTAGTGTCTATTTTTTAATGTTTAAAGTTTAAATTTCTTAGTATTCTTATTAAACTTAAATAAAACTATTATTTCAATAAGCAGGTAGAAATATGCAGCCATTTTTAAGGTAGAAGAGATACGTAAAGAAATACTTAATGCTTAATTTCATTAAAAGAGAAAGAACATTAACATTCTGTCACCTTTTGCTGATTAAAGTTTAAATTTCTTAGTATTCTTATTAAACTTAAATAAAACTATTGCTTCAATAAGCAGGTAGAAATATGCAGCCATTTTTAAGGTAGAAGAGATACCTAAAGAAATACTTAATGTTTAATTTCATTAAAAGAGAAAGAACATTAACATTATTTTGTCTACTTTAGTGTCTATTTTTTAATGCTTAAATTTTAAATTTCTTAGTATTCTTATTAAACTTAAATAAAACTATTATTTCAATAAGCAGGTAGAAATATGCAGCCATTTTTAAGGTAGAACAGATACCTAAGCAGGTAGAATAATGCAGCCATTTATTATTTTTTATCTATTTTTAAACAATAACCTTTGAAATTAGAAAACATATTCTCTTAAAAGTCAAAGCACAGAAAAAAAATGATAGAATATTACTTTGTGTCATTCCAAAATTACTCTTACGCGTTACTCTTAAAAGTTGACTAAGAGTCTGGGCAGCAATGGCATTATTAACAGTTGGGCTGACAAGTTCGTAGGCTGACACATTAGTATTAAATCCATATGAATTTTAGTTAGACCTGACCTTCAAAAGGCACGTGTATAAATTTGACAGATGTAGGACCATTAATTTTTGAGATATAGCATTTTGAGTGAAGCAACTTTTGTTAGTTTAAAGACAATTGGTAAAAAGGAATTTCGTGTGTTAGTAAAGCATTGCTTTCAAGTAAAAAACATACTGTTGAAGCCAAGGCTTGGCTTGATAAACATTATCCGGACTCTGCACCAGGAAAATGAACAGTTGAAAAGTTGTTTGCTAAAGTTAAACCAGGCAAAATGGGATTCCATGGACGATGTACTCAGTCAACGCCTCAAAGAGGCTGTTACCGAAGAAAACACAAAAAAGTCCACAAAATTAATTTTGGATGGCCGTAAAGAGAAGTTGATCGAGATATCTGAGACTCTAAAGATATCAAAAGAACGTGTTGGACATATCGTGAAGGAATATTTGGGTATGCGAAAACTCTGAACAAATTGGGTGCCGCGTGAGCTCACAATCGACCAAAGATAACAACGAATTAATGATTCTGATCTGCGTTTGAAGCTGTTTAATTGTAATAAACCCGAATTTATGTGCCGATATGTGACAATGAATGGAACATGGTTCTATCATTTCGCACCGGAGTCCAATCGACAGTCAACCAAGTCAACCCTGTGGCTCGCTAGAAAGAAAATTTAACGCCAATGACGAATTAATCGCCGAAATTCAGGCCTATTTTGAGGCTAAAGTCAAATCGTACTATAAAAATGGTATCGAAATATTGTATGACCCCTATAATCGTTGTTTCGCCCTTGAAGACAACAACTTTGTATAATAAAATTAAATTTTATCAAAACAAGTTTTTTTTCTATGTTAGCCTACGAAATTTTCAGCCCAACTGTTACTTTTGGATAGTAAAAGATTCAGCAACTGTATTCATGAAGCAATTTTATGGTCACTACACTGTATTTATTTTCAATTGACTTTAGACGTATTTTGATCCCGATCTAAATGGCATTGTAAACAAACCTACTGATATAAAATACATGTGGCTACATATTAACATTTAATAATTTCATGAATTTTAATTAAAATACATTTTTATCTTATATTGATTTATCATTCCATTATCTTTCAAAATTTAATCTTTTCATTTATACTACTATTTTTTTTTAAATAACTTTGCTTTATTTTAATCTACTTTATAGACAATATATTTACAAAATTCAAAATACATTTATTCTCAAAAACCAAAGCAAAGAAAATTTCTTCTGAATAAATAAATTTAGTTCTTTCCCAGCCTTTATCTAGTGTAAGTTTTGCATTCTCAAAATCGATCGTTTGATATAATGCATGCATAAAACACATTTTATTTGTTTTAGCACTGATGGTTTAGATAAAAATTACCTGTCAGTAAACATAAAATATGGCCTAATTTATTCTAACACATTTTAAAAAATTATTTACACATACGAGTTTCGCGTTTCTATAGGACTTCCGAATCATAAATTATAAGTCTAGACGGTTGTTTTTCTTAGGAAGAAATACAAAATAAGAATATCGCGTATTTCATTTCACAAAGTTATATATCATTTTAATCTGGTAGCTCTCAAGTAAGGGTATTTTTTTAAGCTTAGAGTTTAAATTTCTTAGTATTCTTATTAAGCTTAAAGAAAACGGATTATTTCAATAACCAGGTTAAAATATGCAACCATTTTTTAAGGTAGAATAGTTACTTAAAGAAATTTTTGGCTTAAAGAAATACTTAATGTTTGATTTCATTAAAACAGAAACCAACTAACATTATTCTGTCTACTTTAGTGTCTATTTTTTAATGCTTAAATTTTAAATTTCTTAGTATTCTTATTAAACTTAAATAAAACTATTATTTCAATAAGCAGGTAGAAATATGCAGCCATTTTTAAGGTAGAAGAGATACGTAAAGAAATACTTAATGCTTAATTTCATTAAAAGAGAAAGAACATTAACATTCTGTCACCTTTTGCTGATTAAAGTTTAAATTTCTTAGTATTCTTATTAAACTTAAATAAAACTATTGCTTCAATAAGCAGGTAGAAATATGCAGCCATTTTTAAGGTAGAAGAGATACCTAAAGAAATACTTAATGTTTAATTTCATTAAAAGAGAAAGAACATTAACATTCTGTCTACTTTAGTGTCTATTTTTTAATGCTTAAAGTTTAAATTTCTTAGTATTCTTATTAAACTTAAATAAAACTATTATTTCAATAAGCAGGTAGAAATATGCAGCCATTTTTAAGGTAGAAGAGATACGTAAAGAAATACTTAATGCTTAATTTCATTAAAAGAGAAAGAACATTAACATTCTGTCACCTTTTGCTGATTAAAGTTTAAATTTCTTAGTATTCTTATTAAACTTAAATAAAACTATTGCTTCAATAAGCAGGTAGAAATATGCAGCCATTTTTAAGGTAGAAGAGATACCTAAAGAAATACTTAATGTTTAATTTCATTAAAAGAGAAACCAACTAACATTATTTTGTCTACTTTAGTGTCTATTTTTTAATGCTTAAAGTTTAAATTTCTTAGTATTCTTATTAAATTTAAATAAAATTATTATTTCAATAAGCAGGTAGAAATATGCAGCCATTTTTAAGGTAGAACAGATACGTAAAGAAATACTTAATGCTTAATTTCATTAAAAGAGAAAGAAAATTAACATTCTGTCACCTTTTGCTGATTAAAGTTTAAATTTCTTAGTATTCTTATTAAATTTAAATAAAATTATTATTTCAATAAGCAGGTAGAAATATGCAGCCATTTTTAAGGTAGAACAGATACGTAAAGAAATACTTAATGTGTAATTTCATTAAAAGAGAAAGAAAATTAACATTCTGTCAATATTTACTGATTAAATTTCAAATTTCTTAGCATTCTTATTAAACTTAAATAAAACTATTATTTCAATAAGCAGGTAGAAATATGCAGCCATTTTTAAGGTAGAACAGATACGTAAAGAAATACTTAATGCTTAATTTCATTAAAAGAGAAAGAAAATTAACATTCTGTCACCTTTTGCTGATTAAAGTTTAAATTTCTTAGTATTCTTATTAAACTTAAATAAAACTATTGCTTCAATAAGCAGGTAGAAATATGCAGCCATTTTTAAGGTAGAAGAGATACCTAAAGAAATACTTAATGCTTAATTTCATTAAAAGAGAAAGAAAAATTAACAGTCTGTCAATATTTACTGATTAAAGTTTAAATTTCTTAGTATTCTTATTAAATTTAAATAAAATTATTATTTCAATAAGCAGGTAGAAATATGCAGCCATTTTTAAGGTAGAACAGATACGTAAAGAAATACTTAATGTGTAATTTCATTAAAAGAGAAAGAAAATTAACATTCTGTCAATATTTACTGATTAAATTTCAAATTTCTTAGCATTCTTATTAAACTTAAATAAAACTATTATTTCAATAAACAGGTAGAAATATGCAGCCATTTTTAAGGTAGAAGAGATACCTAAGGAGATACTTAATATTTAATTTCATTAAAAGAGAAACCAAATTAACATTCTTTCAATTTTTTAATGATTAAAGTTTAAATTTCTTAGTATTCTTATTAATATTAAAGAAACCTGATTATTTCAAAAAACAGGTTAAAATATACAGCCATTTTTTAAGGTAGAATATATACTTAAAGAAATTATTAGCTTAAAGAAATACTTAATGCTTACTTTCATTAAAAGAGAAAGAAAATTAACATTCTGTCAATTTTTACTGATTAAATTTAAAATTTTTAGTATTCTTAATAAACTTAAATAAAACTATTATTTCAATAACAGGTAGAAATATGCAGCCATTTTTAAGGTAGAAGAGATACCTAAAGAAATACTTAATGTTTAATTTCATCAATAGAGAAAGAAATTAACATTCTGTCAATTTTTACTGATTAAATATTAAATTTCTTAGAATTCTTAGTAAATTTAAACTATTATTTCAATAAGCAGGTAAAAATATGCAGCCATTTTTAAGGTAGAATAGATACTTAAAATAATACTTAATGTTTAATTTCATTAAAAGAGAAACCAAATTAACATTCTGTCAATTTTTTACTGATTCAAGTTTAAATTTTTTAGTATTCTTATTATTATTAAAGAAAACTTATTTAAAAAAGCAGGTTAAAATATACAGCCCTTTTAAGGTAGAATATTGTACTTAAAGAAATTTTTGACATAAAGGAATACTTAATGTTTAATTTTATTAAAAGAAAATCCAAGTTAGCATTATATAAGTGTTTAATTAGATCTGACTTCACCTATTTATAAAAAACATGGAGACTGACAGAAAAAGATAAAGAAACTCTGACAGTTTATGAAAGGAAAATTTTACGAAGTATTTTGAGGAGTATTCAGGTTAATTGTGTATGGAGAAAAAGGACAAATATTGAGCTTAATTTATAAAAAAGCGATTGATACAGAATTTATAAAAATCCAGCTATAGTTATTTTCATAAGCGTACAAAGGTTAATTCGAGCTAAACAAATAATCACATTGAATGACTACAAATAAAATAAAATCATGTCTAAACCAATAGCACCTGGAAAAGAGGACGTTAGTTATACAAGAGGGCAGTAACTATATACACTGTCTACCAATAAGTATTTGGACACATGTGATAGAAAAGAAAAACTAACTTTATTCAAAATCAATAGTTGGTAGAGCCTCCACGAGAGGCAATTACAGCGTGAACCCTCCGGGGCATACTTTCCTCAAGTCTTTGTATTACAGCTAATGGTATTGTCTTCCATTCGGCTTGGAGTAGACAAACAAGTTCCTTCACCGATTTTGGACGGGTAGTGCACCCCTTAATTCGGCGATCCAACTCGTCCCAGAGGTTCTCGATAGGGTTCAGGTCTAAGCTCTGGGCAGGACAGTCCATTCGATGAACTCCATTGGCACCACACTAAGCCTTGGTTACCCCAGACCATAATTCCACCTCCGCCGAACTTGACTATTGGCACAATGCATTCTGGCAGGAGACGTTTTCCAGGCAGACGCCAGACCCAGACCCTGCCATCCGAGCGGTAAAGGGTGAACCTTGATTCGTCGCTCCAAAGAACCCGTTTCTAATGATCTACGGATCAATTTCGATGTGCTTTGAACCACATTAACCGAGAAACGCGTTTGGACTCTGTGATCAAAGGCTTATGGGCAGCAGCACGACCATGAAAACCAAGCAGATGTGCTTCCTTACGGATGGTATTCATTGAAACAATATTCCCGGATGCCTGTTGAAACTCCTCGCTGATGAGGGCCATCGGTTGGGTGAGGTTCTTCCGAATTTCTCTGGACAGCACTCGTCGGTCTTTATCCTCCAGTTTCTTTGGTCTGCCGACTCTGGGCATATTCCGACAATCACCGCTCACCTTCCACTTCTTAATCACATAGGCCACTGTCGATTTTGGGTACTTCAGATAGCTAGATATGTCTCTTAAGGATCAGCCACATTTGTGATACCCGATAATTATACCTGTCTCCAAATCGAAGAGCTGCGAACTGCGCGGCATCGTGCATGAGACTTATGCCGATGCTGCTTCCTATACGATATATACCGGAGGAGGCTGTGACGTACCTCAGCATTGCAGATATCGTCATTTGCATAGGTGTCCAAATACTTATTGGTAGACAGGGTAGTAAGTGTCCATTCTGAATGTATTGTGTATATAATGCTGATTGTAGTTTCAACGAAATTACCACTTTTAAAACAATAGGAACAATGCCATCTCTCCCTTGTATACTTTTAAAATGCAATGTCAAAAACAAGGAAAATTTAAAAGCCATTTAAAAGCTAAAAAGACAAAAAGCTTCACTCTCCAAGTCTTTTTAACCCAGGAATATTTAAATGTCGTGAAAGTAATCGCACAAAGTTAATACTGAGATTTTCCGTTTTCTCGCAAAACATATATAATACATAGATATAACAATTTTTGTTATTTAACCTAAAATTTTTGAAAGGAAAGTATAAGATTAATAAAAGTGGATTAAGTATACCTCTTTTTATGGTTATTTTCTTTACAATGAAAGATCAAGGTTCTAGAAATAAACAGAATAAAAAGAACAGTAAAATTTTAGCTAAAGTAAATTACACATGCATAAATCCCCCTCCAATTGGGTGTTTAAGATATTGACATTTTTCTCACACTCACAAACAAACCACCGTACCCGAATTTTGGTGTCCGGAGCAAACGTAATAATAAGGGGTAGGGGTAAATGACATACCCTAAATGGCGCAAACTCCCTATTGTTGGAATATTATATTGAGACATTAAAAAAAAAACTTTTTGTATTCGAAAAGTTATTGCTAAAAGGATTTCTTATATTGTATCATTTAGAAGTGATGATAGCTTTTCACGTAATTGTCAATATATAATGAAAATGTATTATGAATTACATTGTATTTTTAATGAATTTGAAGTAAATATCTTAGCTAAATATAGAAAATATGTGTTACATATTTTATAAAATTAAAAAATGTTTAATTAAGTAAAGTATATTAGCTAAATACCTTCTCTTTTCTAGAAAATTTCATGTCTGTTACTAATATTTTAGAGAAAGAAAGTTTTAAAATTGTTTAATTTGAAGTAAAGCATATCTTTCTAGTTAAATACCTTCTCTTCTTTAGAAAATTTCATGTCTGTTACTAATATTTTATAGAGAGAAATTTTTAAAAATTTTTAATTTGAAGTAAAATATATCTTTCTATCTAAATACCTTCTCTTCTCTAGAAAGTTCCATGTCTGTTACT
>CM063505.1:113293699-113326199 GCA_032207245.1 Pardosa pseudoannulata | reverse complement strand
TTTGAATTACCTTTCGGGTTGTTGCTCTTTCGCTATCGGATTCTGTCTGGTGGCTGATATAAATCCATTTGGTGTTATTGTTATACGAGCATGAGTTAAAAATACATTTTACCTTTCAAATAATAAATGATGACACATCTCAACCCGCTTCATGTCTAGACAAGAAAAATTATAGGAGAATGAAATTATATTACCATCGTTACTTTACATCATTCAGCTGATGTACCAAGTCACAGAGCTAAATAAAATCAATCCCACATTTTTCCACGTCCTAAATAAAGCTAATATAATTTCACGAATGACTTAATTTTTCATATCTTAATAAACAACCATGACAAAGCTTTTTAACACGATCTTCATTCTATTCAGCTACCTAGAACTTAAATAGCTCCATTTATTCTCAAAAAACAAAATAGGAAAGGATCTTTTTAATTCATCGTGTTACATATTAAATTATGCGAAGAAAAAATATTTGTTAAACAATGCTGATTGTCATTTGGAATGAGACTTAAAGAAATGAAAATATCCGCTTGAATGTAAAGATTAAAGAAAAAAGTGACAACTACAACTGAGTGTTTACGAAAATAAGGGAAACAAATGTGACAAATATATTCAGAGAAAACTAATATTGTGTAGAGCGGATAAAGTTAAAATTTATTCACATTTTTACATGTTCTTGTTTTCGGGCAGTACGAATAGTCACTTTTCATTAGGATTTCAAAAAGAAATCGCATATTTTGGGCAACAATTATTGCCTGTAAGCCACCTATAAAGTTTTTCAAATAAATTAAATTACTGGATCTGCATTTCTCTTTAAAAATAATATCGCAAGGTGTAATTAAAATACTGAAAAGTATAATTTTACACCTAAAATGCCTTAACTGATTAGTTTTGTAATATAATGCTTTAAATAGGTTTAAATTATCTTTTGAAACAATGTTGGTTTGACAAAAAATTAAAAAAACTATTATGTTCTTAGGGTATTTAAAGTTAAAATTTTTTAACATTTGTGTATGGGTACATTTCGCGCAGTACGGAAAGTCACTTTTTGCTAAATTTTGTTAATAGAAAAAATCTCAATGATCGAAAATTATTTAATTTTTAACCACTTTTCGTATTTTATACTGAAATATATAAAAAATTAATAGACAAATATTTTTTATAAAATATAAATAATTTTTATGTAATATCATTTTCGCAAGGATAAATAAAAAGTTATTTTAATCTAAAATTGATTTTTTAATCAACCTTCCCGTTCTGTGGTTATATGATGTAAAAACTAGTTTTTATTTGTCTAAATTTTTCACAGACTCTATGTTGTAGACAAAAAATCAAATTCGTTTTCTTATATTGTTATTTTTGTTACCCACAAACAATCGTTGTTACACTAATTACTAGTACGTGACGCGCTCAAGTATCAATCGGAATTGTACCGCGAGTGTGTTAATATTCCATCAGCTTAAAAAATGTATAAAATTAATATTAGAAAAATCAAAATATAAGTGCAAGATTGGACAGATAAGTTGTACTGAAGCACATAAAAATGTATTCTAAGATTAATTTTTTAACGTTATCTATTACTAATATTGTTATATTTGCCAATTAATAGTTACTATAATAAAAGTAAAACTATTGCAAATTAAAATTTATCATAATTAAAAATCTATGTAGTTTTTTATATGCTCGCTAGATAGTTTCAATTTTTAATAGTGCTTTACAAAGGATATTTTTTGCTTACAAATTTTATCATTATTGTTTTGCTTAAAAAATAATTGATTATAACAATTTTCTACAGTAATGCTCATATAATAAACATTCGTACAAAGTTCGTGTAAAAAATCGAAACCTTTAAGTTTTGTTTTTAAAAAAATTCAGTGTTTTAAATGTTTAACATGTTTAATATAAATCTTATATAATTTCCAAACAAATATCAGCTTATTACGTTTTTAAATATTAATGATACATAAAAATAAGACATTTTAATATTGTTGGATCAATCGCTCTAAAAGTGGCTTGAAAGATTGAATGGAAGGTTACATAACACCATAGAGTAGTATGATTAAAAAGAATTTAAATTGTACCTGCCTGTTTTGACTGGTTGCTAAACTACCACTTTTTGTGCTTTTGCAACATAACAAGAGAAGTTAACAAATAACAACATTTTTTACTGGTACTAAACAAATTATATAAATATTATAAAATAGATAAGTTAAATTTGAACTCGGATTAACATTTAACAAACTTTAAACTAAAAGTTATTATTAAATACAATTGGTACATTACGTATCGCGGCAAACACAATCAGTTCTTGTTCTGCCATAGACATTCCAGGATGATCTTGACCTTGAAAAACATGGAAATTTTTAGGATATCATCCTCAGATACTATTTGATAGCGTAACGAATGTTGTAAAATTACTGATCTGTTGGCGACGTCATCAATCCTTCTTTCACCGGTCGGGTGTCAGTAAAAGCAGGAACAGTAGGCTAGTTGGATACAGGATACAAGCACGAGAGTGCTGAGAGTGCTGGTTTCTTCTTTTGCTTGCGTCTTTAGTTTACATGATTATGTCTTATCTTGCCGTAAAAGTGTGCCGAATAATCGGGAAGTTGGTTTATGCAAATTTATAACAAAAAGGTTTGTTGAGCAAAAAATAAAAATTTGCACATTATCAGTTCAAATTTTGAGTATTTAGCATTTATCGTAATTTAAAGTGTCCATTATTTTTTATGTGTAAACTGAATGGTTTTATATTTTACTAAGTAATGATATTTTAAATTTAAAATATCTCATTTTATATAGTATAGCTATTATCTTAAGAAAGAATTTTTATCATAATATTCGATAATATTCTAGAAAACTAGGAGATAAATAAGAGTTTTAACAGTACAATTTACCTTGATAATACTTAGCTTATGATTACCAATCGTGTAAGTCTAATTACTGAGCTGACCCATCAGAAGACATAACTGTACTGAAATCTACTGAAGACCAGTCATAGCAAGCCATAGCGGCTACATAGCTGCTGCTAACCTATGAGAGAAGTTCGTCATGGTCCGACTTTAATTTTATCCATCTCGGTAAGGAGCAAACTCTGCAGAGGTAGGCTCGAAAAAGAACTGAAGACCCAGATCACTAAGGCACCTTGGGCTCGTGACTTAAGTTTGTGGCCAAAGACAAGAGAGAGACCCTCTACTTTCCACCAATCATGAAAGTGAATTCCTTTGCTGACCTAGCCAAAGCTATGTACCACTGACAACATAGTCTCAAAGACAGCTTTCCACCATCTTACTTGAAGTTGCAGTTCAGGGGAAGCACAGAATCTGCTTTAATTCCACCAACTCCTCCATCCGCTCCACGTGCACCTTGTGCCAGGCCGCCACGAAGAAGACCATTCAGAAAGACCCTAACTTCAGTGACTGGAACGACATATCTTTTGGGTCCGCAAACGCGAGCTGAATTCAGAAGATTATGGAGTAATACTTCATTGTAGTGAATTGGAAACGCTCTTTTTCTGGTGTACTCCATGATTCTGCATTCATATATGAAAGGATGGACTTCGCCTTGATCGGAGTCATGCAAACAAAATCCTGGATCGTCAAAGAACCTCTTCCTGTAAGCTGGGAAGGCGCTATGATGGGTGATAGTTTGGATGAGGTGAAAGTCTCCAAGTAATATCCTTTGAACAAATCATGTAAACTAAAATTACCGTTTTAAAAAAGTTGAATATTTAAAACAACATTCAGTATCATAAATATCGTCCTTTTAAAACCGTCTCTGATTGCAAAATGAGAAGCTTATAAAGATACCTGATAATATCAGAGAAAACTGACAGATTGAAAGAGTTTAAATCATGCAGTTTTCCATCATGATTGTGCTCAAAATAAAAATGCTGATGGTGGTGCTCATCATATATACTCAATTCAAACTTAAAGTTCCGTTTTAAAAACCTTAACTATTTAAAACTTTTTTCCATGTCATAAATAGCTTCATTTTATAAGTGACTTTGCTTGTAAAATGACTAGCTTATAGCGTGACATGTTTATCAAAATATTGGATAATATTGTAAGAAACTGTAAGAGGAAAAAGATTTAATCGTATAGATTTCCATGATAATACTCATCATATAGTAATCATTCACAGAAACTTAAAGTTCCACTTTAAAAATGTCAAATGTTTGAAAATTTTTTCTATATCATAAATAACGTCATTTTATAAGTGTCTTCGCTTGTTAAATGACTAACTTATAAAGTGGCATGTTTATAAAAGTGTTCGATAATATTGTAAGAAACTATAAAATGGAAAAAAGATTTAATCTTACAGCTTTTCATCATAATACTCATCATATAGTAATCATACACACACACTTAATGTTCCTCTTTAAAAAAGTCAATTGTTTAAAACTTATTTTTTCATATCATACGAGGCGCATTCGTCTAGTATATCACCTTCAGTTCTCCTGTTTCTATTTCTTAAAGTTATGAAAAAATCTTGATAAATAAAGCTATTTATTTTATGGAAATGAGTTGTTTTATTTCCGAAATTCTTTTTTTGATGTTACATAATATAATATATAAACTACCTTATATTTTAAAATAAGTATACATCATTTTGCAGAAAGACGATTACCCAGACTGAAGGTTTGGAGGGAAGTGATTAATTAAAGTTAAAAATTTTAATGTTATCTTTTAGCAGGAAGATTAAAATTCTCTACACATTGTTAATTCGGTAAAGGTTCAAATTTTGAGCATTTAGCATTTATTATAATTTAAAGTGTTCTTAATTTATTATGTGTAAGCTAAATGATTTTATATTTTACTCAGTAATGATACTTTGAATTTAAAATATCTTATTTAATTTTTATATAGTGTTGCTATTATCTTAAAAAATAACTTTTATCCTAATATTCGATAATATCATAGAAAATGGGAGATAAATAGGAGTTTTAATATTCCATTCGTGTAATTTTCCATGATAATTGTCAGCTTATCAATCATGCAAGTCGAATTATTAATCTGACCCATCCAAAGACATACAGCTTGATTAAAAGTACTGAAGACCAGTCAACAGCTACATAGCCTCTTTTGACCTCCGAGATGTCCATCATGGTCCGATTTTAATTTTGTCCAACTAGGTACGGAGCAAGCTCAACAGAGTTAAGCTCGAGACTACCAAGAAGAACCGAAGACCCACATCACTAAGGCACCTCGGACTCGTGACACCCTTATATACCTAAAGGCGGTATAACCCCTGAAGTTAGGACTACCCAGGAGGAATGTAAGACTTAAGCTTGTGTCTTGGACTCGAGAGAAACTCTGCCTCCTACCAATCATGTAACTGAATTCTTTCTCTGACCTACCCGAAGCCATGCAGCCACAGGCATAGTCTCCACGACATTTTTCCGCCATTATACTTGAGGCGCAGTTCAGGGGAAGCACCGAGTCTGCTCCAATCCGTTCAACAACTCCTTGTGACAGACCACCACGAAGAAGACCATCCAGGAAGACCCTAACTTCAATAACTGAAACGACATTTCCTTTGGGTTCTCAATTCAGAAGATTATGGAGAAATACTTCTTTGTAGTGAATTAGAAAACGCTCTTTTTCTGATGTCCTCCTGAAGTTTGCATTCATATATAAAAGGATGAACTTCGCTTTGATCGGGGACATGGAAACACAGTCCTGGACCGTAAAATAACCTTTTCCTGTAATCTGGGAAGGCCGAATGATGGGTGATAATTTATTAGCTTGTGCCTTGGATGCGAGAGACACTCTACCTCCTACCAATCATGTAAGTGAATTCCTTCGCTGTCCTAACTGACGCCATACAGCCACTAGCAACATAGTCTCCAAGACAGCTTTCCGCCATCATACTTGAGGCGCAGTTCAGGGGAAGCACCGTGTCCACTTCACGTAAACCTTGGGCCAGACCACCACGAAGAATACCATCCAGGAAGACCCTGACTTCAATAACTAGAATGACATCGCCTTTGGGTCCTCAAACGCGAGCTGAATTCAGAAGATTATGGAGTAATACTTCTTTATAGTGAATTGGAAAAGCTCTTTTTCTGGTGTCCTCCATGACTCTGCATTCATATATAAGATGATGAACTTCGCCTTGATTGGGGTCATGCCAACACAGTCCTGGATCGTCAAAGAACCTCTTCCCGTAAGCTCGGAAGGCGCTTCATGGATGATAATTTGCATGAGGTGAAAGTCTCCGTGTAGTCTCCTTGGGTTGAAAAAATCATGTAAACTAAAATTTCACTTTTAAAAAAGTTGAATATTTAAAACAACATTCAGTATCATAAATACCTCCATTTTACAAATGTCTCTGATTGCAAAATGACAAGCTTACCAAAACATTAAATAATATCAGCGAAGAATGACGGATTGAAAAGAGTTTTAATCATGCAGTTTTTCATCATGATAATGCTCATAATAAAAATGTTGCTGGTGGTGTTCATCATATATATGATTCACTCAAACTTAAAAGTTTCGTTTTAAAAACGTTAACTATTTAATTTTTTTTTTCTAAATAGTGTCTTAGCTTGTAAAATGACCAAATTGTAACGTTTCATGTTTATCAAAATATTCGACAATATTGTAAGAAACTGTAAGATGGAAAAAAGATTTAATCTTACAGCTTTTCATGATAACACTCATCATATATTACTCATTCACTCACACTTAAAGCTCCACTTTAAAAAAGTAAAATGTTTAAAACTTTTTTCCATATCTTAAATAACGTCATTTTATAAGTGTCTTCGCTTGTTAAATGACTAGCTTATAAAGTGACATGTTTATCACAGTGTTCGATAATATTGTAAAAAACTGTAAGATGAAAAAAAGATTTAATCTTACAGCTTTTTGTGATAATACTCATCATATAGTAATCATTCCCGCAAACTCAAAGTTCCACTTTAAAAAAGTCAATTGTTTAAGACTTTTTTTTCCATATCATATATAAACCATTTTCCATATGATAATGTCATTTTTCGAATATTTTCCATACGTATTTATTATATGCTAATAATTCTTTATGATAAGACATTTTAAAATAGGTAATCTTCATTCATTTCAGCTAAATAAAAGGTAAAAAATTTCTAATTTTCTACAGAGGCAAATAGGAAAGAGTAATTTTAAATTATGTCGTTATTTATTAAACTACGAGAAATAGAAATTTTTTTAAATCGATTACTGTTTCAAATGATGCTGATTAATGAAAGCACCGGCCGGAATTCACAGATTTAAAAAAAAACCTGGCAACAATAACAAGGCATTTTTTCGAAAATAATTGAAATAGTTGTGACAGATATATTTAAAGAAATCTAATCCTCAGCAAAGCGAAGAAGTTAAAAATTATTCATATTTCCACATTTTTATACGTGTCGGCTAAAATGAATAGTCACTTTTCATTAAATTTAAAGTGAAAGTACCAAATTTTCGTTAATAATTATTGTTACTGAACTCGATGAAGTTTTTTTACACAAATTGAATTACTGACTTGAGAATTACTGCATTTCGCGAGATAGTATTTAAGTAATATCACGTGAAATAATTAAAAGAGCAATGGGAAAATGGAAATTTTTACACTTAAAATGATTAGTTCCTTAATAAAATAATATTAAATAGGTTTAAATTATCTCTCCCAATAATGCAAGATTATTTTGTTTGAGAATTAAAAAAAGCAAAACAATCTTTTAAGTCTTGAATTTTAATTACGAGTGAATTTTTAATTTTCTCCTGGTATAAAAGAATGCTTGAAATTAATAATTGAAACATCACGAGATAAGTCCAACTACTGAACGGTGCGTTATCCTTGAAATACATAAAAATGTAATTTAGGATTAATTTTTAAAGTTATCTTTCACTAATAGGATTAAATTTCCCAACACATTATTAACGCAATAAATGTACACATTATGAGTATAAAAACTGCTCTTCAATTAAAATGCGCATAGTCTATTATATATAAGCCAAACAGATGTTGGTATTTTGAAAATATTATTTATTGTTTAACTATACTTTAGTCCGTAAAATATAATCTAATTTAATAGTTAATATATTATTGTTATAACTTAAAAATAGCTTTTCTTTTAATTCCTTTGTTCGAAAATATACTATTTAAATAAATTATTTACACTTTTATCATGTTGTTTATTTTTATAATATATATAATTTTTAGTATTTTGAATGTATCATTTATTGTTTAACTATACTTTTCGTCCGTAAAATATAATCTAATTTATTCGTTAATATATTATTATTAGAATTTAAAAAAAGAGTTTCTCTTAATTCCTTTGTTCAGAAATATATTATTTAAATAATTTATTTACACTTTTCTCAAGCTGTTTATTTTTATAATATTTATATTTTTTATTGATTAACAGTATTTTTAGGGTAAAATATAATACAGATAATTTATTTGTTAATGTAGTTTTTTTGACATTTTGAAAATGACTTTTTATCATCAATTTTTTTTAAAGTATTAGCATTAATATTTTCTACGATAATGTTCATTATATTATAATCATTATTCTCACAGAGTTCATGTAAAAATGATTATACTTCAGACCGGTTTCGTCATGATTTGTTTAACGGCTAACCACGATTAATCTCTATCTAATCCCTTCCCTGTTTTGCCCGTACGCCGTACGTGCACAGCTTTCAGGCCTTTACTGATTTGCCCGTACGTCGTACGTTCAATCTGATTTCTATTTCGCTTGCTCTGTATCCGCCGTATTTTTTCCAATTTTAGTAACAAATTATTCGTATTATTCGTGACGATAGTTGTCCAGTAAATGATAGTTTGCAGTTTATTGTATTTTCTACTCTGATTGGTTCAAAAGCGTGGGGTTTTTCGCACGTTTTGTATCAGAAGACGAATTTTTAACTTTCAGTGTATAGCTTTCTGGTTATATTTTACTAACCGCCTAATAATTTTATTGATGTAAGAGTTTAATAATATATTTTTACTTTTAAGTAATGGATAGTTCAGAGCGTATGGAGCTAATTTCTTGTGATTCCAACTGTGACTCGGAATCAGAAACTGGATTAACTGTAAAAGATAGTAGCGAAAGTTTACTAGATGACCTGGATAATAGTGACTCTGATAGTAGTACAGATGGAATCAGTCAAGCAAGACAATTTTTTTAAATTAATTGTGATAATCCTTCGGATCCGACTCCTAGATTTGCTTTCACTGAAATTCCAAAAATTAACTTGGATATCGATGAGACTAAATGTAAATTTCAGTTCTATGATGCTTTCAGAGAAAGAAAAAAAGTTGTAATAAATGTTTAAAAATATTAGAAATGTTAATTATAATAACATATCTTTACTTAAAAAATGTGACTTTTTTTGACCGAATTCTGAAAAAAATGAAACTGTCAAAGGGTTAAAAGGAGATTTGGGTCCCACTATGGTTACCCACCGGTGGGTAAATCGCTGTCAGACGTTAAACGACTTTGGTGAGACGGGCCCTTAAATGTTCATTTAAAAAAAATTAGATGATTAAAATATTTTTCTATTTCTTAAGATAACATAAAATTATGTCATAAATATCTCTGCTTATTATTGTTGTGCACGTTAATCGGGACGTAACACTTTTTAATAAAGTCTGATTTTTATAGAACACAAAATACTTTACTTTTCTTCAAAAATAAAATATAGATATTTTATGGCATTCTTTTCTATTACTCCCTTGCATGACATAAAGAAAGTATTGCGTTTGCTGAAACATCCAGTCTTAAAGTTTTAAAAGAATTATTAATTTGGACCATGACAATCCATTTTGACCACTTTTGTGTGCCCTGTAATTTTAACTTTAAATACCAATATTGATCATCCCTGAATGCATATCAATTAGTTTAACCCTTATGTCTGTACACACGTATATAAGTATCTCTAACTCAAAAATAATTATCCGTAGAATTTTGAAATTATATATTTAGGAAAGGCTGTTGGAAAGGCTTATCGATTAAAATATCGATACAATTTTCATTTCGGTCGTAACCACACTTCCTTCAATGCAAATATTTTAACTATGAGCCGTGGTATAAATAGAGAATCCCTGTTAGCTCCTTGGCCTTTTCTGTAACTCTGATTGTTTGGTAATGATAACAATGTTGGTAAGTCAGTCATAAGGAAATACGACGTAGTATGTTGAAAACTGCTTGCTTTAGTCTATTTTAATGCATTGTTTATATTTTTATCGTTCGAGCTGAACGAATAAACGTTTAATCCATGAAATGGACCATGACAATCCATTTTGACCACTTTTAAGAGCCCGATAATTTTAACTTTAAATATCAATACAGATCATCCCTGAATGCATATCAATTAGTTCAACCCTAATGTCTGCACACACGTATATAAGTATCTCTAACTTAAAACTGATTAACAGAAGAATTTTGAAATTATATATTTAGGATTGAGAACTCTCACTTCTTCGGTTCAAAGGTCATAAACGACAGATGTAAGCAAGACTGCTGTACCTCCTTTGGTAACTACCCTTCCCAAGTGGTATTAGGAATTTAAAGTGCTTACCCAAAGAGAGATCACTCTGTATTGGTCTCACGAGAAAAGAATACTACTTGAAATACTAAATTTTTAAACTTAAGAAATGTACTTCCATATTACATTCTCGTTCTATGTTAATCTATGGGAAAAGTTGACACGAGTCAAAAACTTTGACACGTTTTTAAGAATTCCTTAAAAAATAAAACTCCAAATAGAACGACAAATTCTATAGGTTTCTATTTCTTTCCTTAAAAAACATTGAGAAAATATATTAAATATTAATTTATTTTGTAAAACATTAAGTTATATTCCTTTTCAAAAGCAAAATAGACATATAGTCGAAAGAGAAAAGGATGGGTAAAGGGTGCCATCTTAGAGATTTTACTGTTCTATCAAGTGGTATAAATTTTTCA
Source organism: Pardosa pseudoannulata (assembly GCA_032207245.1). Taxonomy (NCBI): domain Eukaryota; kingdom Metazoa; phylum Arthropoda; class Arachnida; order Araneae; family Lycosidae; genus Pardosa; species Pardosa pseudoannulata. Next base: position 113,315,263 of record CM063505.1, on the reverse strand, counting down.
AACAATTCTTAAAATGTGAACCATCCAGAGGAAATTTTATTTAATTTTATTTGTTAACATTGAACAAGAAGAATCTAATATGACAAATAAGGATCCACTTTAAGTAAACAGATAAAGAGGCTTGATTTGAAGATAAAGAGGCTTATACTGAAAAGACCAAGTTATACACCATCACTTGTTATGGCAATATACTCTCTATATAAGGAAAAATTCAGTGTAAGGGATATTAGCTCTGCCTGAAGCTAACTAGAACTATTCAAAAAGTACAACAGAAAGAAATCGATATACTCACATAACATTTGAATAATGCTCAAGCGGTTGAAACTATAATTTTAAAGTCAATTCACCGTACATTGCAAATATAGTATTGAAATCGAGAATTTCATTTTATGATAAAATACACACGCACATATATATAACAAGGACGAGTAGTTGGTTAAGGCATGGAAAACACATTTGATTTCATATCTAAAAACTTATTTATTGCAAACTTTCTGTCCATCGCTATGCACTTTATATATATTTTGTTCCGATTTCCCGATGACAGGCATGGAAAATATTACCAGCCCAAAATCCTGCTTAGAAGTGTCTTTTTTGGCTTTGCTACCTAAGCAAATTCCTATTGTCTACTTCCACGTCAGCTCTTTTAATCTGTATAGTTCCACTTGAGGGTGTGTCTTTCTCCTATCACATTATTGTTAAAAGGTTCCAGATATTTTTAACTATAACTCGCTTAATTCTTAACCCCCATTTTTAAACCTGACATATATACAATATAGTATATACGTAACGAAAAATCTCGATATTACGGATATTAACGTTGAACTTGATAGCAGTAAATGAACTTGGACAGCATCGTTACCTTGAGTAAAGAAATTAACTTTAACCATTGAAGGGAACGTAGAAATAATAATTGGTACGGTGTATCTACAATCTAAATAAAAAATGTGTACATAATTTGATAGTTGTACAAGGAAGTCATGTGGTGTACTTATCAGATTTTTAAATTACGGCAATCGGAATATTTTTGATTGGAATGTGGCTAAAATAAATTATGGTACCTGGTGAATTCTAAAGATAAAAAAAAACTTACAAAGAATAACAAAGAATGTTTTATAAAATAATTGAAACTTCTGGAACAAAATATATTCAAACAAACTAATATTCTAAAAACGGATAAGTTAAAAATTTATTCATATTACTACAATTTTATGAGTGTTAGCTGGAGTAGGAACTTTACATTAGGAAATAATGTAGCATATTTCCAGCATCAATTTTTGCTATTTAAATCAATGATGAAATTTTTAGGATAAATTATGTTGGGGGCTTTCATAAGATGACATTAAAAGGAATATCAGAAGACGGTAATAAAAGAGCAGTTGAGGAAAAAAAAAGTCGGAACTGATTAGTTGGCTAATTAAAATTCTTTAAATAACTTTACATTATCTTTAAGACATATTTTTAAACTTTGTATTTTTTATGAATCACAGACAACGCAAATTAATTCACTTGATTTAAATTCAAAGCATTAATCAGTTTTTTTTCTCTTGGTATTAAATGAATGGTTAAAAATTTATGAGACACATGCAACAAGACTAATTTGTTGTCTTGAAGCATGTAAAAATGCAATGTAGTATCAACTTTTAAAATTTATCTTCTGTTAATGGGTTCTATTTTTCAGCACATTGTTATTCAGTAAAGGTACAAATTATGAATATTGAAAATTTCATTAATAAAGTGAGGTTTAGTGCATGAGAACCAAACAGTTCTTATTTTTTTAATGTAATATTTATTACGTAAAGGTACTTTTTACCGACAAAACGGACGAAAGCTGGCCGATTGGTTAGGGCACTGATCGTTGGTACCAGAGTTCGTGGGTTCGAATCCCAATGTGGCATGGATTTTCGTAGCCGTTTGGAATCAGCTTTAAGCAGTAGGTCCCGGTCTCATTATCCCTCGTATGCAAAACAGTAGGCCGTAGAGCTCCAAACCAAACCAAACCAAATGACCAACAAAACATAATACGGCACATTTATTGGAGTATATACTATCTTTTAAAAATAATCTTAAATCTTAAATGCCTCTTAAAAATAATTTTATCATAATCATTTTTTTAATAAATCTAATATTCACCATGATACTTAATCTTATTGTAACCTTTCACAAAAAATTTATGTAAAAATGATTAACCAATTTCACCCATTAATGCCAGGGTCCTTTTTTAGAGACATCTAAAAAATAAATTGCAGAATTTTTCAGATTTCTCAGTTTCCATTTTCAGAGGAGGTAGATGCCATTTTTAAAACGATCTCCCAAATTTTCAAGAATCTCTTATTACTTATAATTTTTTCCTTTGGATCTACATTTTAAAATATTTTGAGATTCACATATAAATTTATTTTTTTTTCGGTATGTACATAGTTTAAAATAATGATAAATAGCTATAACTAATATTATAAAATTTGACCTTACTATAATGTGTTTGCATGGGATATAAAATATATATTTTATCACAAAGGAGGTTTTTTTTTTAATAAATGGCATCATACGATATTTAAAATGAGAGCTAATCATTAATGTGGTAAGGCTATAATAATCAAAGTTATTTCAATTATAAATTTGTTTCACTCTGTGAAGTCTACAATAACTTAGATATAAATTATTCATGGATATATTCGACAGAGATTCTTTGAGTATTAATGGATTAATACAAGAAATACACATCTTACGTCATTTAAAAGGATAGCTAATCTTTAATGTAAAGAGGCTATAATAATCAAAATTATTTCATATTTATAGTTGTTTTTACTCTTCAAAACAAATATAGAATTCAATCCATAATAACTTAAATTTAAGTTATTCATCAATATATATTAGACAGAAATCATTTAAGTATTAATAAAATGACACGAAAACTTTCAAAAATATTTATATTCTATATATATTCTACCGTTCTCAAGATAGTTTAAAATACAATTATTATCCTAAAACTTAAATTTAAGCAATCTCAGACGTTCAAAATTCCTTAATGGGTTTAAAGATAAGTGTTATAAAGTTAATTTTTAAAAATAATAAATGTTTAAAATTTTTTCCATGTCATAAATAATTTTAATGTTACTTTACAAGTGTCCTTGTTAGTTGTATTTTTATCTGCTAATCAGACTTTCCAACACGGTCTTAATTACTTCATCTACTTGGAAGTTAAATAATTTTTAATCTTTTTAAATGCATTTTAAAGTATTTTTAAAGCGTATTTATTAAGTAACTCAAATTGGAAATTTTTGAGAAAGATCAGTTAATGTTTTTCGTAATGAGACTAATAAATTACGCCACTCGGTAAGTTGTAAATATTTAAAGAAAAAGTGAAAACAACAACGAGGTAAAAATAATGGAAGGCTTCGAAAAGGGTAAAAAAGTTGTCATAGATATATACAAAGTAAACTAGTTTTCTGCAAAAACAAAAACAATTAAGGCAGAGAAAAAATTATTTGTATTTTTACAAATTTATGTGTTGGCTAATATGAATATTTACGTTTCATTAAGATTTGAAACCAAAGTATCGTATCTTTGGTACCGATTATTGGTATTTAAATATATGGTGAATTTTTTTGACAAATTGCATTACTGTCTCGGGAATCAATGATTTTCATGAGAATTTATGTAAGTAATATGACATGAAGTAATTAAAAGAACAGGACTGTAAAGAATTTATTTCCACCTAACATGTCAGAAATGATTAGTTTCCTAATGAAATACCTTTAAATAGTTTTAAGTTGTTTTTTAAAACAATACAAATTTGTTTTGTAAAAGCAATTTAAAAACCAATTTTCCTTTGGTCTTGAATGTAAATTCTGAGTACTTTTTAAACTTTATCACAATATAAAAATGTTAGAATTGAATAAATGTAAAACATGAGATGAATATGACAACAGAATGATCTGTTATTGAAAATGACATAAAAAATGTTACTTCGAAGTAACTTTTTAGCGTACTAATAGAATTAAATACCTAGAACGTTGTTAATGCAATAAAAGTATAGATGTGCATAAAAATTTCTATTATAGTCATTTATTAAAAATTATTAAAAATTATTATTAAAACTTATTGTCATTTATAATAGGTGAATTTATAAGGAGTCAAAAAATAATAAAATGGCAATTTTTTAAATATGATATTTATTCTGAAACGATATTTATCGTCATTAAAATGCAACACTGCTTATCTAAATGTTTATTAAGCATTCCTAGCTATTTATTTTCGATCATGTTTAAAAAAAGTTTTAACATCAGTTTTCTGCCAAAATTGCACGTGAAATACAAAATATTGATAACAATATCCTGATATAAGGATTAGACACTTAAAGTTTCGTAGTAAAAATTAAAAGTTTCAACTAACACCCCTTTTATATAGATAAACACATCCAGTTTTGTGCAACAGTCAGAATTGTGTGCCACTTGCACCACCTTTAGATTCATTATTGTAGCTTGCATTTACCTCTATTTAGGTATAATTTTTTTTCTGTGCTACGTGTATTTTTTGGAATGTTTTGAAAAATGATGGCTGCAGTAATTCTAAGTTCTGCAGTAACGGTAAGAAGTCATTAAAATTAAGAAGCCATTAAGAAATTTATGATAAGGATTTAAGACATTTTACTTTAACTGAGAATAAAAAGCAGTTTGTAGATAATGAGAGCTGTAGGCTTATGTGTTATAGATTTCAAATACTTCCCCACACTGAAGTTAAGAGGAATTATGGTTCTTTCCTCTGATACTGATTTTGACATACCTTTAAAATATTCCTATAATAAATGTTAAACAGAAGATCACCCAGGCTTGGTCAGTCACTTTCAGGGGCATTGTTAAAAAACTTGCAAGACATTTTGCTTACAATCCTATTTTACTTACTGTTAATGAATATGGCAAATCTTAGAAGGGCTAGAGCTTCGATCCCGCTATCCAGTGGTTATGAGATAATTGCCTTTAGCTATTCAGTTACCGTAGCTCAAAATTCTTATAAACCCTCATATAATTATTTCTAGCTCGTCTTGGTGTGCCCGCCTTACTGTTATAACCACGTTAACCCCTTCCGATAAAATGACGAGTCTAGCTCGTCATTAGTTTTTCATTCCATACCGCACAATGACGAACTACACTCGTCATGCGATTAAAGTTACTGTTAAATATGATAATTAATTTAGTTTAAAATTTCTAGTGTACTGAATTTGGCAACACTTTTATCACTTGTGAAAATCACAAGTCACTATTGCATATTGTTTACTTGGTACAAGTCATTGCCAAATTAATGAGTCAAAATAAAAGAAAACCTACTGAGAAATGCCGTGTGTGTTACAAGAATCAAATTAAAAGTGAGACGACTTGGCAGTGTAAACAATTAAGAATTCCTTTGCACTTTGTTTTGAAAAGTACCACTAGCTTGAAGACTATTATCTGTATACCTTATTAATGTTTTGCTTTGATATTTTCTTAATTTTACTGTTTCTGATATTATTTAACACTATGTAAAAAGTGGATTTTAATTAAGAATATGTAAGAATTGTAAAATGAAACAAGTTTTTTAAATAAAAATTAAATGGTTATTTCATGCACAGTTTTTCATTATTAAATTATACCGGAAAGTGTTAAATTTGCTAACCTATCTATCCCTCTAAAAGATTTATTTTTAAGGTCAGAGCACTGTAGAGGGTCTTATAAATACATGCTATATTTTTTCTCTCAAAGTTTTCAACCTTTTTCTTCCTTGGCAACTGCAAAAAAATCTCAATATGGCATTTTGCTCCTGGAATATCAAATATATGTGTGTGTGTGAGAGAGAGTAAGTATATGAATAAGTGTAAGTGTGTAAATTATTCTCTTTATTGGTAGTAGCAAAATAATATTTGACATCTTACTATAAGAATATCACATTATAAAAGTATGTATCTCTGTGTGTATGTGTGTGTGTGTGTGAGAGAGAGAGAGACAGAGAAAGTGTATGTACGTGTATGGAAGAGTAAGATTGTAACGTGTCAGAGAAAGACAGGCAGAGAGGGAAATTAAGTATGTGCACGTATGTGAGAGTGTAAGATTATGAAGTGTGTGGGTGAGAGAGGGGAAGAAAGCGTGTGATCGTGTGTTGGAGAGTAAGATTGTGACTTAAGTGTGATAGAGAGAAAATAAATGCATGTGTATGGGAAAGTAAGATTGTGAAATGTGCGTATGAGAGTAAAAGGTGAGAGAAAGTGTGTGTACGTTTGTGTACGAAAAAGGAGAGTGTGTATACGTTTATCAGTAAGTGTAAGTATGCATATGGATATGTGTATATACTTATTAACATATATTTATTATAAAGATAGTAAAATATATCAGCGTAATTTGTTACATAGTGGCTAATCTAAAACGTTTTTCTGGAATGTTGCCTTGCTCCACTTTACTCCTATGCCTCCGAAGTATTCAGATCCCTGAAAAAAATGTCGTACGAACAAAAAATGACATATTACAGAATAAACTTTACATGGCATTTAAGTACTTTGTGACAACTTTGATAAATTAAATTTCCGTGAGCGGAATTGCGTGGTTATTCCCCTATTCACTGATCCATCTTTCAGTAAGACAAAAAACTGTTTCAAAAAACTCACGAAGTAATGTGTAACATATTTTGTCAGAATATGTTAATGGTTATACTAAACATCTGACGTTATAAAATAATATGTTTCTTGGAGATAAAGTTACAGAAATATAAATAATAGGGACGTAAGATAATAAAGTTACTATTTTCAACTACGTTATTCATAGATATAAACATTAACTGTCTTGTTCACTTTATATGAGATTCCTAAATAAGAAAAATAGTTTAAAATAGCTTATCATGATGCTTTTGTCTTCAGGTTCATCTATATTTGATATTTGACTTCAAATTTTTATTTACAGTTACCCCAAAACAATAATCAATCTTGATTCAACTATTTAAACTATGCGTTATCGAAATACTTTCAACAATACACAGAAAATTTATTTAAATATTATCTAATACGAAAAGAAATATATACTTCCAACGAAATCACTAAATTTATAGTATAATGAAATTTTGATGCTCTATAGTCTTTTCGGTTATGTGGGTCAAAAAAGTATTTAACTTTTTACTGAAATGCTAAGAAAAGATGTTAAATTCCAATTAATATTTTGTAAGTTGTCTCTTGATAATGGTCTTAAGACTTGATGCCCTAATGCAATTAAATTTTCAGTGTAATCATTCCTTATCGGTGACCAATCTGATCTTAAGATCAGTTTTAGGTACCTTTTATTTGTATTTTCTGCCTTTCTAATTCTTCGACATAAATTTACCCCTAAATATTCTAGTATTTCTCTCTGATGACTGTGAATGGTGTTCCAAACACCTATGATGTGTTCTTCAACAACCAGTCTGGTATTTAGATATTTCGGCTTTGATTCTTTATCTAAAGCCTAACATGAATGCAAAATCCATCAATAATACCATACAATCAGCAATGCTATGCAAATTTGTTTTCAAAATATCAATACATAGTTAAGACCCATTATACCACTTGGAAAATTTAGTTTTTATTCTCACCCTCACTGATGCATGCACTCATAACCCTTGCCGAACCTCTGTCTTGCTTGACTATAGGTCGAGTGTATCTTATTTCGAATTCTTTATTATTTTCCTTCACTCTATACTCTCCAAACATTATTATCATCTGATAATTTTTACTCCATATATTGAAACGTTTTCTACTTCAAATTATAATGAATATATTTTTTTCCCAAATGTCTAGAGGGTCTTTTACATATTTTTTCATACAATAGGTGAAGACGTTTTCACAAATGAAGAGGGGGGGGCTAATATTAACAAGCACCGCACAGTCGACATAGGGGTTAGATGATTCGCTTGTCACTCTGAAGATTGTGGGTTTTAAGTTTTACTTATAGCTTGGTTGTTATTTGTGTTGTTAATTCAAAGGGAGTAAAGTTCCCGCAGCCACTAGAAACGTACCAGTGCCGCAGCCTTACAAAATAGCCCCTCAAGTCTGCATTTCCATCCCACCAGTGCTTGATTGACCGCTCCATATACGAATAAATCAAACTGATCTGTTTGCAAGTTCATCAAATAGCTGAAATGCTTCCGCCTGAAATATCTGAAAGCTTACGCGAGCGTGGGTCTTTTTTATTTATTTTATTATTATAAAAGAGTTCTCTTTTTAAAATCGTTAACTTACATAATAAAATACCCCATTTTAGAAAACACACACACACTCACAACACACACACATATATTAAATATATATATATTATCTATATAGATAATTTTGTATATATATATATATATTAGTCTGTAGTCTCTCAAAACATATGTTGAATTTAAAATTTAAAAATTCCCAGTATATACATAAATTTAGTTTAGACTAACCAAATATAAATTATACTTGATCACAGAAATACTAAATAATGAGAGCAAATAGTGTCTTATAATATTTGCGACATAGTAGTGAATTTAAAGACAGTGCAAGTGCATCATATTTGATAAAATTTCAAGAAACAGATGTAGAATTCTATTTGGTAATAAGATTTTCTCTTAGTAATATTTGAACGATGGCCGATTGTCAGGGTGCTGCTCGGTACCGATGTTCGTGGGCTCGAATTCCACTGTGGCATGGATGTTCGTAGCCGTTCGGTCGCTTTAAACAGTAATCCCAGTTTTGTCTTGTGCAAAAAATTACCGTAGTAGACCGTAAACAAACAAACCAAATCTTCATTTATGAGAGTGTTTTATGACAGCATGTGGTAAGATGGAGAAGAGAGCTAGACAAGCAGCATTTAAATTGCAAATAATGAATATCAAACAAGAAATGGTAACCACGTGTCAAATGAATTCAGCTGTAGGTCTGTTCATATGTTCAAAGAGTAGACCGTAGCAAACCAAACCAAACCTTAGTAATATTCATTGAAGAAAAATTATTGCAAAAAAATCTAAATATGTGTGTATAATACAGAACTCCAAATTTCTAAATTAAGTGGTATTAGACATTATATAGATTATGTAATGAGATATATTTTATAATTCTCGAAAATAGATTATTTCTTTAAAAAAATAAGATTTTCTAATAATTAACTAATGATAACACAAACATTTATTACTATTGAATCAGGTTTATCTACAGCTGTATTTTACACTGCTATGAAAATAAATGTTATTTCTTGTTCAAATAATGTAAATGTAATATGCTTATGTAATTTTTACATATGTAATTATAATTCTCGAAGTAGATTACTTTAAAAAAAAGAAATTAACTAATGACAGAAACATTTATTACTATTGATTCATTTATCAACAGCTGTATTTTACAGTTTTGGAATAAATAAAATCATTTTCTGTGCGAAAACCATGTACATGTACGTATGCTTATATAATTTTTGCACACATATGTAATTTTTATAATTCTCGAAAATAGATTATTTCTTTAAAAAAAAATTTTTCTTATAATTAACTAATGACAACACAAACATTTATTACTATTTAATCAGGTTTATCTACAGATGTATTTTACACTGCTATTGGAAAAAAATATCTCCAAGCATTTCTCTGTGCGAAAATCATGTACATGTACGTATGCTTATGTAATTTTTGCACACATATGTAATTTTTATAATTCTCTAAAAGAGATTATTTCTTTAAAAAATAAACAAGATTTCCTTATAATTAACTAATAACAACACAAACATTTATTACTATTGAATGAAGTTTATCTACAGTTGTATTTTACACGGCTATTGGAAATAAATATCCCCAAGCATTTCTCTGTGCGAATACCATGTACATGTACATATGCTTATGTAATTTTTACACACATATGTAATTTTTATAATTCTCGAAAGTAGATTATTTCTTTAAAAAAACCAAGATTTTCTTATAATTAACTAATGACAACACAAACATTTATTACTATTTAATCAGGTTTATCTACAGATGTATTTTACATTGCTATTGGAAATAAATATTCCCAAGCATTTCTCAGTGCGAATACAATGTACGAGTACATATGCTTATGTAATTTTTACACGCTTGTAATTTTTATTATTCTCGAAAATAGATTATTTCATAAAAAAAAGATTTTTTTATGGTTAACTAATGACAACACAAACATTTATTTCTATTGAATCAGGTTTATCTAAGCTGTATTTTACACTGCTATTGAAAATAAATATCCCCAAGCACTCTGTACGAATACCATGTAAATGTACATATGCTTATGTAATTTTTACACACATGTAATTTTTATAATTCTCGAAAATAGATTATTTCTTTAAAAAAAAACAAGATTTTCTTATAATTAACTAATGACAACACAAACATTTATTACTATTGAATCAGGTTTATCTACAGCTGTATTTTACACTGCTATTGGAAATAAATATCCCCAAGCATTTCTCTGTGCGAATACCATGTACATGTACATATGCTTATGTAATTTTTACACACATATGTAATTTTTGTAATTCTCGAAAATAGATTATTTCTTTAAAAAAAACCAAGATTTAACTAATGACAACACAAACATTTATTACTATTGAATCAGGTTTATCCACAGCTGTATTTTACACTGCTATTTGAAATAAATATCCCCAAGCATAGCTCTGTGAATACCATGTACATGTACATATGCTTATGTAATTTTTACACACAGTCGCAAATACAAACTTCTTTTATTTTTCGGAATTTCCTTCACAAAATAAGCGTAAGAATCTAATAAAAGTAATTGAACGACAGTAAACATTGAAATATGATTACAACCACTTTGAAAAATAGGAAAGATTAAAAGAGATACTGTCAACGAATAAATAATGTTTTCCACTGAGACCATTCATTTGGTTAATTACCGGTTTTAATTAAAATGTGCAAATTATTTCTACCATTTCTGTGTCTCTGAAAGTATCATAATGCCCGAATTAAGCAATTGAAAGCATTTCAATGTTCAATGCACATTTCTGTTCTACTTATTTAAGCCTAATGAATACTGACGGCTCGCGGTACCGGAAAGTTTAAAAAATGATTAAAAGCCTCTTATCCCTCCGTTGCTTTATTGACTCATCGTTCATCGTTTTAATGTAATTCGAGATGCCTGATATATGTAATTACCAATCCAGGAATGATGTTTGATTTTTATTTCCGTTTTGTTATTAGAGTCATTTGTCATTAAATGTTGGTTTTGGATTCCAAACTCTCCCGTGTTTTGACAATTTAAAGTATGTAGATGCTAATTTTAATAGATTGTGTTTTGAGTTATGAATACTTCTTGTTAACGATAATGAATGGAAAAAAATTGTTTCTTATATTTTTATAATTTATTATACATACAAGAGAAATGTAACAGAGAAAATTGTATGTGAAAAATGATTCTTATATTAAATTTTAGATTTAAATGCTACGTGTTGACAATTTAAAAAACCGTTATAATATTAATGATTAGGTTTGTTAATGACATTATTTGATACTATATGTATTATGAATATTTTGTTAGCTATATTAAAAATAGAGAATTTGTTTCAAAATTTTTACTTTATGAATATATAGAGATATAACAGAAAATTGTATTTGAATTTAAGAGCATGAATCTGTGCGATATGATTCTAATTATGTGCTTGACTTTAAATATACAGTTATTAATATTAGATTATGGTATGATTTATGACACTTAGAATACTATTTTATGTTTTGAGTTATGAGATACTTTTGTTAGCAAAAAAATAATTGTTTCTTATATTTTTATAATTTATGATAGATACCAGAGAAATATAACAGAGAAAATTGTATGTGAAAATAAAATTGCATTCTTGAGTATGTGCGACATTTTAGATTCTAAACTGCTACGTCCTTTGACAATTTAAATTATACAATAGTAATATTAACCGATTATGTTTTGATTTGTGACTACTTATTTTGAATACTATTATATGTTTTGAGTTATGAATACTTCTTGTTAGCTATATTAAACTTAGAGAAATTGTTTATTATATTTTTATAATTTATGATAGATACAGGAGCGATATAACAGAAGAAATTGTATTTGAAGATTTAATTGCATTCTTGAATCTGTACGACATTTTAGATTCTAAACTGCTACGTGCTTTGACAATTTAAATTATTCCGTTATTAATACTAACCGATTAGGGTTTGATTTATGACTACTTATTTTGAATACTATTATATGTTTTAAATTATGAATACTTCTTGTTAGCTATATTAAACGTAAAGAAATTGATATTTATATTTATATAATTTATGACACAAGAGATATGTAACAGAGAAAATTGTATGTGAAAATGTGATTGTATTCTTGAGTATCTGTGACATTTTAGATTCTAAACTGCAACGTGCTTCTACAATTTAAATTATACAGTTATTAATATTAACCGATTATGGTTTGATTTATGACTACTTATTTTGAATACTATTATATGTTTTGAGTTATGAATACTTCTTGTTAGCTATATTAAACGTAGAGAAATTGTTTCTTATATTTTTATAATTTATGATATATACAGGAGAGATATAACAGAAGAAATTGTATTTGAAGATTTAATTGCATTCTTGAATCTGTGCGACATTTTAGATTCTAAACTGCTATGTGCTTTGACAATTTAAATTATACAGTTATTAATATTAACCGATTATGGTTTGATTTATGACTACTTATTTTGAATACTATTATATGTTTTGAGTTATGAATACTTCTTGTTAGCGATATTAAACGTAAAGAAATTGATATTTATATTTTTATAATTTATGACACAAGAGAAATATAACAGAGAAAATTGTATGTGAAAATGTAATTGCATTCTTGAGTATCTGTGACATTTTAGATTCTAAACTGCAACGTGCTTCTACAATTTAAATTATACAGTTATTAATATTAACCGATTATGGTTTGATTTATGATAACTTATTATGAATACTATTATATGTTTTGAGGTATGAATACTTCTTGTTAGCTATATTAAACGTAGAGAAATTGTCTCTCATTTTTTTTAATTTATGATATATACATAAGAGGTATAACAGACATATTAATTGCATTCTTGAATATGTGCGACATTTTAGATTCTAAACTGCTATGTGGTTTGACAATTTAAATTATATACTTATTAGCATTAAACTATTATGATTTGATTTATGACTACTGCTTGTGAATATTATTATATAGGTAACGTTTTCTTCGTGTATTCTGATAGATTATGATAAATATGTGGGAATATATAGAATAGAAAATTGCATGTCAAAAGTTGCCGATTATTCTGTGATGTTGTATTGTACAACTGCTTAAAGAAATTAAAAACTATGACATAAAAGCAATGTGGTAAGGATCTGAAGATTTTGAAAGTAAATATTTATGGAGTTATATTTAAATTCTACTTTTACCATTAAAATTGACATTTATAAATTTAAAAGTGGTTACCTAATTCGGCATTTTTGAATAATTCATTGAAAATATTTCATAAAAGTTATTTTGAAAGTAAATATTTATGAAGTTATATTTAAATTCTATTTTTACCATTAAAATTGGCATTTATAAATTTAAAAATGGTAAAATAATTCGACACTTTTTAATAATTCATTGAAAATATTTCATAAAAAATTATATTGAAAGTAAATATTTATGGAGTTATACTTAACTTCTACTTTTACCATTAAAATTGACATTTATAAATTTAAAAGTGGTTACCTAATTCGACATTTTTGAATAATTCATTGAAAATATTTCATAAAAAATTATTTTGAAAGTAAATATTTATGGAGTTATATTTAAATTCTACTTTTATCATTAAAATTGACATTTATAAATTTAAAAGTGGTTACCTAATTCGGCATTTTTGAATAATTCATTGAAAATATTTCATAAAAGTTATTTTGAAAGTAAATATTTATGAAGTTATATTTAAATTCTATTTTTACCATTAAAATTGGCATTTATAAATTTAAAAATGGTAAAATAATTCGACACTTTTTAATAATTCATTGAAAATATTTCATAAAATATTATTTTGAAAGTAAATTTTTATGGAGATATATTTAAATTCTACTTTTACCATTAAAATTGGCATTTATAAATTTAAAGGTGGTTACCTAATTAGACATTTTTGAATAATTAGTTGAAAATCTATATATATATATATATATATAAATGAATTTGTGTCTGTCTGTATGTACTCAATTGACTCAAAAACCATGCATCCAATCGCCGTGAAAATTTGAGAAATTATTAGGTACATCCTTGGGAAGGTTTTGTAAATTTTTAACGTTCGAAATCCATTCCTTCCCCCTTTTTAGAACATTTTATCTCCTTATTCCAAGCATTATTTTCCCCAGTTAAACGCAAATGATTAATTTTTTTCATTTATCGCATCATAATTACGTGAAAGAAGCAATATTTCTAGCAATGTGACGTCATCCCAAGTAATTGTTTTAAACGCAGTTTTCCTCGGTTAAAAGTAGGAGATTAAAATTTTCAATTTATCGCATAATAAATAGGTGAAAATGATATTTTTCTATCATTATGACGTCATTACTTTAAATATCGGATTTATTTATTTCTTATTTTATATTATTTAAACATCGTATGAGTAGTATCCATTCGATTTGACCTGGAAATCGAGATATAAATTGATTCAGTTTCATTTCTATGTGACGCAAATTATAGCATTTTTATATGAGAACTAATTTTAAATTTAATTCTTGGTTCATTTTTACGTTACAATGAAATGCATATCAACAATATTCTAAGTACAAAAAGTACAAATTTCAGTGACTCTCATGGCCAAATAAAACCTATCATTTTATATAGTTATCTTCATATTCATATGGTTGTCGATATGAATGTGTGTTTCTATTTCATACGAAACTATGTGGTTTGTCATAAATTTCCTTAATTGTGGAAAACATTTATTACTACCAACAAAATTAGCACTGTTGCTGTCAAAACCTCTGCTTCATATTGGACCACATACTATGGCAATGTATATTAACGTTGCTAATCAACGTACAGTAGTAATACAGTAAAGTAATTTAGGGTTAAACTTATATTTTACCATAAGAAAAATGTTTGAACAAATTTATTATGCAGCGGCTCATGGCCAACACAGTGGACTTGCTGGAAATTCAGTTATTAATAAACTGGCATAATCGTCAAAAATCTGAAGCATACGAGATTTATTTACATTAATACGTTTTATTATCTTTAATAGTGGTTCTAAAACTTTTATCGAAATATTTTATTACCCAGACCGAAGGCTGGGTGCGAAGCAGCTAGTATTTCATAAAAATTAAGTGTGGCAATTGCTGTTATATGTATACCGTTTTTTATCTCAGGTATCCACTCCAAATATAAACAATAATTCTCCTTCTCAATATAAATTTTCTAGTAAAAACTTTATTTCAGATGACGAATTCAATAACACTACTTTTTGAAGTAAACCATTTCACTTTTCGCCAGGATAGCATTCCATCCAGTCAGAATAAGACAAGGAATAACATCAGGTTTCTTACTTTTATTCATTCTGAGTAACATTAACTTTCTAAGTTTACGCATTGAAAGTAATATTAGCTCTGTCCGTTTACTCATTGAGAGTAATATTAGCTCTTATTTTTCTTTTCATTCTTTCTGGCCAAGACTCTTTATTCTTACTCAGTGATGGTAAAAGCATCCTTCTTATTTTTGGTCATGCAACTAATATATACTCCCTTGAATGATTTGAGAGTTAAAAAACCAGTTAATAGGCAAACTGGTTTAAGAAAAGTTTTAATCTCTTGGACATAGTCAAATTAATACATACATACACACACACAGACACACACACACACATATATATATATATATATATATATAATATATATATATATATATATATATATACTAGATACTATATATAATGTATGTGTGCAATAAGACGTAGTTATTGTAAGAGAAAGTTGTTGTTTCTTATGATAGTTGGACAAACCAAGCACGAATAACCTGCAGGTTCTCGTATTAAGGCCAAAGTGTGCGTCTTTCGTTTTAATGAGTACCATTAAGTTAAAAGAACGACTTCGCTCAAGTAGGTCCTCGTAATTTAGAAGGAGAGACCAAATAGAAGCCCCACAGACTTGGCATGCCAACCCCATAGGTATTGATTGAGAACTTGGAGAGCATTGTGTTCACGAACACCTTTTACGTGCCCCAGTCACCTTTAACGAACACGGCGGATCTTAGGTCGGCTAGGGTTCCGAGCCCTCAACCTTTCAGTTACGAGATCGTTGCCTTTGCCGACTGAGCTACATCGGCTCATTTACGGTAAAGTAAACTAAATCAGTAAACTAATGTAACATGTGGTGCAAAACACAGCTTTGTAAGGCGTAAAGTGCGTGATTAATTTCAGTAATCTTAGAGTTCAAAGATTTAGACTTAAATTTATTGCCGAAAGCTTTCATTAAGGTCCGAGAAAATTCTCAGGTGTTTTCAAATCTAAAGTCAAGGGCTAGACACCCCATGTGTCTTTGCTTTCCCATTTTTAACACCTAATCAAAACTGACCATGGGGCTGCCGTTTACATCGTCATGGAAGGGTTCTAACCAATTAAAAATTAAATGTGCCCTAGCGTCAATTTAGGAAATTCCGGAACAAAGAGAAAATGCAGACTACATAACACAGATTTTGACGCATATTTTGACCTTGGCTTTTTGACCATATGTTTACGCAAATATTTACTTAGTTACTACTCCTAGCTAGTTATTATTGCTGTTAGCTGATCTTTTAGTTTGTCCCGTCCCGTTAATTAAGTGGGAACCCGACCACCCGACGTTCTGCTAATAAAGGTCTTTCGAGAGAAAGATGGACATTGTCTAGCCATGATTGCAATCACCCGTCTTATATTCCGTTTTATTACACACACACACACACACAAAAGGCAGGAGACTGACCACTCCCTTGCTCTCAGCTTTGTTTCTCCTCCCCCCTCTTTTTAAGGGGTCTTTCAAGAAATATATATATATATATATATATATATATATATATATATATATATACTTTAATATAATATAAATCCATATGGTTTATTTTAGAATCTCCAAAAATGGGACAGACGTTCTTTTATACTGGCAACTGATCACTGTTGATTTCTTTTTTTTTCATACTCTTTTTAACGTAAAAAGTCAATTTAACGAATTTTAATGATCCGGAACGCCAGTAGATGTCACTGCTATGAGCTCTTCAAAAACCAATATAACATCAGAAATAAGAATCACCAATCTAAAAATTTTCTCTAGATTTAAATAAATTTTTAAAACTTTCCAATTGATATATATTTTGTTAAAATTAAGCAAATGGTTTATAAATTAAAGATTTTTTTTCAACATATTATTGGTGGAATTCAACTTATGCAAGCGTTATTTTTAAATTTACTCCGTATAATTACCACTTTAATATTTTAACATGAATGTACTCATTGTTCTTCAAAAATACTATAGTTTAGCATATGGCTTAAAAAGTTTGAGTAAATGTTTCAAAAGTTATTAATTTTTTCATTTTTGCATAATACTACTTAATGACTGAACTTATAGCTACTGATGTTTTTAATCTATCTGCTACTTCTTTCATTGGAATTCTACAAATTTTCGATTCCTATATCCCTTGATATCTCTATAAGTTGATATTATTCATGTGGATAAAAAATTTTTAGCTTTCTGAAAATATTCCCTTTGTGTCCACTATTTAGTTAAGCACTTATTTATTTAGCTTAATGTCTATGATTTAAAATTGTGACTAAAATATTTAATGATCTCTTAAATTTGCTTTACTGTTATATCATTATCTTTTTTAATAAGTGCTTCTATATCAAGTTATCCAATTTTGCACATTTTTTTATTTTCAGAATGTTAATTGTTTTATTCTAAATCATCAAAATATTCTAAATATATTACGCTTTTTTAATCTGCTACCTCAGGGGAATACCTTAAAACCGTATTTTTATTTCTTAATCCTTTGTGCGTAATTTTTGTTTCTATTACCTCACTCATATTCATTTTAAAAACTTTATTTCAAACAATTCAATTTTACTTTATTGCCACTAAATGATACTAAAATATTTTCCCGTTTTACTGTTCGAATAGTTGGGAGTCGAAACAGGCAATATCCATAAAATTATTTAAACGGCTTAAAATTTGGAAAAAACAGGAAATTACGAGTAATGTGATTAGAAAAATTTTTGTTTCCTTTTATCCAACAGTTCTGTATATATTTCCTTAAATAAAGTTAAATATCTTATTTTTTTAATTTGTGTGTGGTTCTATAAACGTAGACAAAATTTCACACGAATATGTAGGTTATTGTATATTCTTTATTTTTTATTTCCTTTACATTATTCCTATTCATTTTAAAACTTTATATTAAACAGCTCAATTTTAGTTTTGTTATGACGTCCTAAAAAGGTAATAAAATATTTTTTCTTCTGTCTGTACGTATTCTCGACTCGTCGGTGTTTGGGATGAAAATCCACGGATTTATTTGGACAACTTAAAAAGTTAGGAAAAAAAGTCGAAAATTTCAGCAATGTAATTAATAGATAAAAATTTTCTTTTATCCAACTTCAACGGGTTCATGGACGCAATATCCTCCAAGTTACGAAATGATACCTTTTGACTAGAAACCAAACCTGATAGGTCTTCTTTTTTATCCTTGCTTCTAAATTACAAGGAACCGTTTTGTTTGTTTGAGTTGTTTTTAGAATGTAATTTTAGATGTGTGTACGGTGCTACCATAATAAAATGGCCAACAAATATCTGTTACTTAATAGTGACGAATACTACAAAAACAAGTGCTCTTGCATT
Organism: Pardosa pseudoannulata; assembly: GCA_032207245.1. Classification (NCBI taxonomy): domain Eukaryota; kingdom Metazoa; phylum Arthropoda; class Arachnida; order Araneae; family Lycosidae; genus Pardosa; species Pardosa pseudoannulata. The sequence goes on along the minus strand of CM063505.1, from coordinate 113,296,393 downwards.
GAAAATCATAAAAAATAATGATATTTTATCCAACTGTTCTGTATATATTTTTTAATAAATGCTTTTTCTTTTTTTTTTAATTTGTGTGGGGTATTGTAACCGTAGACATTACCAAAAATTCACATGAAAGTGCAGCTATTTTATTTTCTTACTTCATTTTTATTTCCGTTAAATTATTCCTATTCATTTTTAAAACTTTATTTCAAAAAGCCGAATTTTACTTTAGCTATGACTCCCTAAAATTTCAATAAAATATTTTCGCTTCTGTCTGTAAGTATTTTCGACTCTTCGGAAAAGGCCATAAGTTTCGAATCAACATCCATGAATTCATTTGAACAACTTAAAAAATTTTGAAAAAAACTTAGAAAATATCAGCAATGTGATTAACAGATGAAAATTTTCTTTTATCCAACGCTAACAGGTTCTTGGACGTAATAGCCTCCAAGTTACCAAATGATACCTTTGGATGTGAAACCAAACCTGGTAGGTCTTCCTTTTTATACCTGCTTCTAAATTTCAAGGAACTATTTTGTTTGTTTGAGTTGTCTTTAGAATGCAATTTTAGATGCCTATATGGTGCTACCGTAATAAAATGGACAACAAATATCTGCTTCTTGGTAGTGATGAATACCACAAAAACAAGTGCTCTAGTATTGGAAATTAGTAAAAAATTATTAGTCTTTTATCCAACTGTTCTGTATATGTTTTTTTAAATAAAGTTCTTTCTCTTTATTTTTATTTCTGTGGGGTTCCGTAAGCATAGACATCTCTAAAAATTCACATGTTAGTGTAGGCTTTTTATATTTTCTTCTTTATCCATTAATTTAGTTACATTATTCCTATTCATTTTTAAAACTTTATCTCAAACAGCTCAATTTTGTTTCAGCTATGACTCCCTAAAATGGCAATAAAATATTTTCGCTTCTGTCTGTAAGTATCTTAAAAAATTGAAAAAAAGCATCGAAAATATCAGCGGTGTGATTAATATATAAAAATTTTCTTTTATTCAATGCTAGCAGGTTCGTGGACGTAATATCTTCCAAGTTACCAAATGATACCTTTGGATGTGAAACCAAACTTGGTAGGTCTTTCTTTTTATACCAGCTTCTAAATTACAAGGAACTATTTTGTTTGTATGAGTTGTGCAGGGATAATGTTACTTTAATTTAGCACTTGAGAAAGAAGAAATTAAAACTAATTAATAAATCACACCCTGACTAATATGATTTTACACATTAAATACCTAACACATACAACAGGAATACAACTTATCGCTTGTTGATGTAGAAGACTCCTCTGGATTCGGCTTCGGTCTCGGAAAAATGGTATCACTTTTCCTTTGTCTCCAGTGTCTTCAAATATCTATACCGCAAGCAGAGGAGGCTTGCAGTGTCCACCCTCTTTTTTTACTGGAGACAGGCTCATACTGAAAAAATCAGCCTAACCTCGGCGAGAAAAAACAGGGGATAGCTCGGCCAAACCAACAGGCCCTTCTTTTGGTTAGGAGAAGTTCAAAGTTTCTTCCTAGCCCTGATTGCTCCTGTTCTGTTTGCCTTTCGTGATGGCTTACGAGAAGAGGTAAAAAAAAGTTGAAGCACGAAATGTAACTTATTGTTACAAGTAGTGTTTAGAATTTAATTTAAGATGTATATATGGTGCTACCATAATAAAAAGGCCAACAATAAATATTTGCGACTTAATAGTGGCGAATGCTACAAAAATAAGTGTTCCCAATTGGAAATAGCAAAAATTAATAATCGTTTATTTAAAGGTGTTATATATATATATATATATATATATATATATATATATATATATATATATATATATATATATATATATATATAAAATAAAGATCTTTTTACTTTTTTTAATTTGTGTGTTGTTCCATCAAAGTAGACATGATAAATTAACATGAATTATATTTTCTTACTTAATTTTTATTTCTGTTACATTATTCCTATTCAATTTTAAAACTATTTCAAGCAGTTCAAATTTCACTTTAGTTATGACACCCTACAATAACAATGAAATCCTTTGGCTTCTGTCTGTACGAATCCCCAACTCTTCAAACAAGGCCAGTAGTTTGAGATCAAGTCATATATTTATTTGAGCGCTTTAAAATCTGGAAAAAAGCATAAAATATATCAGCAATGGCATTAAAAAATAAAACTTCTTTTTCATCCAAAGGTAACAGGTTCGTAGTCCAATATACTCAAAGTTTCTAAAGGATACCTCCAAATGTCGCAAGCCAACCTAGGTGGGTTTTCTGCGGGATTCCTGTTTTTAAATTACAGGGAACCACTTTGTTTGCTTGTGTTGTAATAAGAATGTAATATAGGACTGCAAAAACAAAATGGTGCCCATAATAACCACCCTGGTGGGTCTTCTGCTTGATTATTGCTTTTGAATTACGGGGAACCATTTTGTTTGTTTGTGTTGTAGTTAAAATTTAATTTTGGACTGCAGATATTATATGGTGCTCCCTCAATAACCAATTTTTTACGTCTTCTGCTTGATTCCTGCTTTTAAATTACGGGGAACTGTTTTGTTTGTTTGTGTTGTAGTTAAAATTTAATTTTGGACTGCAGATATTATATGGGGCTCCCACAATAACCAATTTTTTACTTCTTCTGCTTCATTCCTGGTTTTGAATTACGGGGAACCATTTTGTTTGTTTGTGTTGTAGTTAAA
>CM063505.1:113263699-113288699 GCA_032207245.1 Pardosa pseudoannulata | reverse complement strand
ACAAGTACCTCCTCTATGATTGATAAATCTTTATTGGGCTTTAAGGGACAGCTACACGATACTGACAGCCCTTTAATGCAATTTAAAGAAGATAGCTGAGTCAATCAGCCTAGTGCCGGTGTTGCTTATATATCTGGTTTCACGAGGGAAAGATGACAACGAAGACATACGTTGAAGATGAATCGTGGATAATTGAGGAACTAAATTTCAAAAGCAATTAATATTCAATTATATCCGTATTCATTCGTTAATCGCCATTAATAACCTTTAATTGTTCTCTTTTCACTGATGAGTGGATAGTAAGATAACCAGGACCTGCTACTCGCTCCCCAATGCCCGAGATATCGACTATTATAGCAGCGAAAGATTGATGATTTGAGACAGTATCATGTTAGATTACCGCACATCTCTCCATATCTTTAAAAGAAGCACTGTGGCTGATTTCAGATATAAAAGAGATTTTGGGTGCCCGACGTTTGCCTTCACAGTGTACAGGTGTCCCTCTTTTCTTTTTGAGAATGACAACGTTCCATGTTCAGATCACCTGGTCGACTATTTTCTGGAAAGTGAAGGTATTCGCTTGATGAACTGACCTGTCAGATTTCCAGACCTGAATCTCATAGAGGATGTCTGAGAGGACACTCTGGAGAGTCTAAATACAACTCACTACCCTCTCCAAGAACAATCTAGGGTCACTAAACAACATTGTTGAACTAGTAGGTCTACTTACCACAAGAACTTTGCCTTTATGTCCAAACTTGTATTCTTTAAATTAAACAATGTGAGGCCTTTATATCTGCAAGACGGGATCATAACCCATATTAACCCTTCTTTATTCTGTAACTACATTTTCATACTTTCTGACTCCTACAACTGTTTCGCACTATTACGGGTGGGTATTATAACTGTTCAATGGTTAATTTTTTATTATATAAACGTGTGTTCAAATCAAATTTCATTAAAATTATTTCAGTAGTTTTGGATTCAATCAACGAAATCTAAAATTTGTCTTCATTTTGAACACCAATGTACTTCAAATGTTAAAATATAGTCAGAATACTTATTTACATAACTTCAATTTAAAAAAAAATTACAGTTAAAAAGTGAATGCACATCATTCAAATAACATATGTAAGTCATTTCATGTAATCTATGAAATTTATCTGTAATAGAATACATTACCTGTAGTGTATGCAGCAACTTAAATATCACTCAGTTTTATTGTAATGCTAAAAGTTATTTATGACTTACTGCACATGTAATACTAAAAGTTATTTATGATTTACTGCACATATTATGATTCTGCACGGATTCTAAAAATTTATTTCATTCTTCAAATTTTAAACAATATATACGATACATTTTAGCTAGTAATAGTTTAGCTTTTTTTTCAATATCACTCTGGAGTAGTAATTTAAAAACAAGAGTAAATTCTTGCAGAAACAATTTTACAAAAAGAACGTAATTGTATAAAGCAGTCCAAAAATTACTATTACAAGAACTAAATTTCAAATGGAGGTGATATTTTATGAGAATAATTCAATTTTTTACTACGGAAAACATCAGATTTCTTTTATTTCCATTTTATCTCGAATTTGGCTGCAAAATTATGTATTTCTGTCGCTATTTAAAATAACACTTTCTTTCGTTTGAATATTTTAGATTGATAAATGATTTCTGTAATTTCAAGCTCATTACATTTTTTGATTTATTTTGAAACTTTTGATATTTCTCGAAATGAAATTCTCTGTAGTGATGCGTTAAAACTTGCTATCGATTTGGTATATTAAGTTATGAAGCATTTTCGTAGAATAAGTGTTTGAGTAATGTGTTCTGGGATGGAGCAGTTTCTTTTTACTAGTTACATAAGCAATATTTTAGAAATGAATGCGAAAGAAAATTACTTTTTGGAAAATACGGGAAACTGGAAATATTTTAAAAGCCTTTTTTTCACGACAAGTAATTAGTTTGAAGAGATCAAAACGCTCAGATATGTATGTTGCAGCGGCAAGTTCCATTCATGCCTCAAAAGAAATTTGCTTAATTAATATCAATTACACTGGTGGATAAAAACCTAAGGAACAAATCCTTTTTAAATGCTACAATTTGAAATGTAAAGGAAAAATATTGTAGCTATATATTTCAGTAAGATACTAGAGTTCACTAAAATTTTTTATGGTAGCATAGCAAAAAGTAAAAAATGACACACATGCTCAGTTCTCATTAAATTTTCATTTGACTCATATTTTCGTAATTTTAAAGTTGAGCTCAGAACAATTACCATTGATGCTACCAAAAGTTTTTAATTAGGTTCCCTTCTGTGAAAGACAAAGATGTAGACTGAAAAAGAATCCAGAGGCTGGCAAAATTTGGACTTTTATGCCATGGAGGTAAAAATCGGGAGATCTATGGCTGATGAGATGATAGTTTGAGGAAAATATCTGAATAAGGAACTAAAATTTTTTATGGTAGCATAGCAAAAAGTAAAAAAAGACACACATGCTCAGTTCTCATTAAATTTTCATTTGACTCATATTTTCGTAATTTTAAAGTTGAGCTCAGAACGATTACCATTGATGCTACCAAAAATTTTTAATTGGGTTACCTTCTATGAAAGACAAAGATGTAGACTGAAAAAGAAAACCAGAGACTAGCAAGATTTGGACTTTTATGCCATGTAGGTAAAAACCGGAAGATCTATGGCTGATGAGATGATAGTTTGAGGAAAATGTCTGAATAGGGACAGGGGTCACCTGGGGATGTTGTGCCAACTAGAGATGTAAAAAACCAGGAATTTTGAAGAGATGGGAATAAACCTGGGAATTTTGGGGAATAAAGCCGGAATTTTGGGAACTTTGGGAAGAAATCATTTTAACAATGTTTACATTTATTTTTTTCATCAGTGGCTATTTAAAAACTAGCATATTATTTCTAAGAGTTTTTTTTTCTTACTTTTAGCTATATATATATATATATATATATATATATATTCAAGAAATAATAGCAATGATCATTTCAATGATTTAATAGTAGTACTTATGTAATTAATTACCCTGTTAGACTTATCAAACACATAACTGGTTGATTCAATTTTAATTGCTAATTTAATAATTATATACATTATTTTTTATCCTTAATTCTTATGTAATTTTCTTTTCCCCCCTCCTTTTATAATATAAGAATAAATATCTTTAAATTTAAAATAACAGTTTTTTATTTTTTGTAGTGCATATATCATTTAAAGGTGTAATCAGATGACACTGTTGCATTTTGTGTCCAATTCCTACACACACACACACTATATATATATATATATATATATATATATATATATATATATATATATATATATATATATATATATATATATATATATATATATATATATATATAGAGAGAGAGAGAGAGAGAGAGAGAGAGAGAGAGATCGAAGAAAAATAATGATTTATGAGTTTTGTGACACTACAGATAATTGCCTAATATTTATGTAATATTAAAATTATTGGACATTTCTCAAAGGAAAAATATACTCATACTTTCATGCTAAATATACCTTGCCAAATATAGTTAGTTAATCCCAATTATTCAATTTTTTTTCATAGCATATAATAGTTAAATGTTGTGAAAATATCAACTTTTGAGGTCTACAACAAAGACAGAAAAAATGGTGGTTCTCATTGTTTCATAGGAATTGGCGACTGAAAAATACTTCAAAATTCTCATGTTTTGGAAATATTCAAAATTCCCTTCCCAAAAAATTCAGTTTTTTCCCGGGTTTAAACCGGGTTTTTCCACTGCTCACAACTCTAGTGCCAACTACGGTCAAATAATTCTAATACGACAATAGGATTTTTTTTTGTTATCTGTCTGACCTTTAAGAAATATTTTGTGGCCAGTGAAATTATTGAGAAGCTGGAAAGTGAATGAAGTTTTGAAAGTGTCGTTAAATGTCATTCGTAGAGACATTTCGTGGTTATTATTACATTCCATATAAAAGGCGTACAGCTAGTTTATAACTACTGTTGCCCTCGAAAAACATTATCATTGATGACATTGTACTGTTCTGAATACCGTTCATTATACAGCCTCTCCATAGCAACACAAAATCAGTGTATACACTTTTTATTATTCTTTAGCTTCTTCCACAATAGTGTATGTTACAAACGCTAGGATTGAAGTAATTAGCATTATAAAGCACATGTTCCAATAAAGCGCATCTTTATAAAGCGCATGTTCCTGTGCATAGTAATGCCCATTTCTACTATTCTAATGTTTGGACAGTAATGATCAGCAAGTTTCCTCTGATGTTTAGCACAGTAGCATGGTGTAACTGAAGACTGAGTTTCTTTAAAGAAATTACACAAAAATATAAAAACATCAAAGTTTATTTTTTTCTTTCTCAAAACAACATAAATAAAAAACAGTTAAACAGAAGTCCGCTAATACAAAACAGTTGTCCAATAATACAAAACTAAGTTTCAAATTAAACATTCTGCAAATGACTAATTTATGTAATTTACCGATGGAAAAAAAAACTATGTCGACGAAGCAAAAACACGACGAGCACCAGCAAGCAACAGGCAAAAGCTGAACGTAAAGTGCCCCCATTTACACAACTTGATTTCGTAAACTTTATAAATATTCACATGCTGAAGAAAAAAGACCACAGAGCATACAAAAAACGATTTTCAAAATTATTAACTAAACTGCTCTCATATCTGCTTCAGACATGAAAAATAAAAAGAGTTCAAGTAACCAAGATTAAAAAATAGTTAGAGTTAAATTCCCGTGATTTATGTTAACCTTTATCAGATTGAAATTTAATAGAAACCAACTTAACCCACTTAACTTAAACACACTTGCTTAGTGTCAAAAAGATTAAATGAGGATTTAAAGTTTAGAGAATTACAAGGAATATGATCAGTGTATTTGGTAACCACTAAGCAAGGCCAAATGGGTTTCCAACAATTCGTCATTTAACTGAAAGTTTGGTATTTCTATTTCTCCAAATACTTAAATCTAAGAATAAGAAGCATAAAATCAAAGTTTTATTATTTATCATGCTATAATAAAAGTACATATTACCGATATGTAATCGCAGCCCAGACCATAACTCAAAGTGTTCGTCTAGTATAACGTTCAATAACGCACTACAGAAGGTTGCTTTCACCAACCTGGCTTCGGATATGAATACAGCCATCATGTTGTAAAGCAGAATCATGGTGCAAAGCATTCAGGAAAACCCATATTTTGCATGTCTGCACGCAAATATCTATGTTAAAGAGCTCTTTCGTCTTGAACATGTTCTTGAACCATACCGATGTTCTTGAACCGTGGCTGATGGAGAGAAGAAGGTATTGTATTAAGCAGTTCTTGCACGCAGTACACAGTGCAGTAGTGTCAACGTATTGAGGAATTTGACAGTGATAAACCATGAAACCCTTTAATTTTATTAAAGTTTTAGTTCAATCACTTTATTACTTCTCAATGTTGAATTTTTTTTAAACGAAACTTGGTTATTCTGAAAACTTGAAGATTTGTGTTGTGCATACCAGTTTCTAAAAACCATATCATATAACATTTGTCTAAATATGAACATGAAATGCAATTTACTTTAAAAAAATAATATTCAATTCTAAAAAACATATCCCGTATGAATTTTATCAATTTTCTATGCATTAATTAACAATTAGAAAAATAGTCCTAATTTAATCCTAATTTAATTCGTGTAATTCGCTCTTTCTACATCTAGTAAAACACACCCAAAACAAAATCTAATTATAACGTATAACTTGTTATTTAACAAATTCAACATCACACAATTTTAAAGTTAGAGATAATCAATATTCCTTAATATAAATTAAGTTATTGGTTATAGTAAGTATAATTGATTAATTCTTCACGGATTTGGAGAATGAGATCTATTTCCCCCGGGTATATTTTAAAGTTCTGTAATACCATTATAGCGGAAGATTTAAATTCACATATTGATCTTGTAATTGTTAAAGAAATACTTTCAGAGATATAATAACCATGAATTTATGTTATTAATTTAGGGCTAAATTGTTGCGAAATTTAAAATATAAAGAAGGTAAACGTATGCATATATATATATATATATATATATATATATATATATATATATATATATATATACATATATATATATACATATATATATATATATATATATATATGTATATATATATATGTATGTATATATATGTATGTGTGTATATATATTATATATATATATATGTGTGTGTGTGTATGTGTAATATTAAAATCCCTTATTTACGTATTTTAATATTAATTTAAAAACTTTTGTTCATAAGGTAAGTTCACGGTTTGCGCGGTCATTCTGATTTTTCCCTCCAGACACGCTATAGACTTAATTCGGCCTCTATCTGTACAACTTTAGCCAATAGTTAGCACGTTCTCTTTAAACATAGGGATTATTTATCACGTGATCAATTGTGCTTAAGGATTATTCGTAGTCTTTTTACCTGAGGAATCCCTACTTGAAAAGTGTATGTACGGGATCACATTGTCTATGTGCACGAAGTTGTTAAAGTACTTGACAGTTGTATGGATTTCGTGTATATCACCAGAAATAAACTGTGTTTTGATTTGGAATGAGTCTCGCCCATATTACATATATACATCCATACATACACACGTACGCATATATATAATATAAATATATGTGTGTGTGTCTGTAAAAAAATAAACGAAATCAGTAAAATAATGTAGAGAATTTGTATGAAATTCCGAAGATTGTTCCTTAAGGAATATATTGCCAGAAATCTTACTGTCCATCCCGCCTACATAAATTTATAGACCAAATACCTCATTATAGCTCGAAAAAATTTTCAGAGGTTTTAAATCTAAAGTGAAGGGCAAAAACCTCTCGCCTGTTTGATTTCTCCTTTTTAACGCCTCATCTAAAATCACCCATGGGACAAACTGTTCAAGCCCTCAGGGAAATATCCTTATCGTCTTTACTTGCCCAGCAAGTAAAAACAATAAAGTCTACAATTTTTATTGATACCGGTGACATAAATTCCGTTGGTTTACACACACACACACACACACACACACACACACACACACACATATATATATATATATATATATATATATATATATATATATATATATATATATATATATATATATATATATATATATATATATATATATATATATATATAGTTATATATATATGTATGTATGTATGCATATAAGTATATATATGTATATATGTGTATATATATAGGTATATATGTATATATATATATTGTAACGAATTCTCGTTACATTAAATTCTGATACAGACTTAACTAAAACCTCAAGAAAAGACGGCATGATGTATAAGAACAGCAAACGTGCCTTTTGTGAACTTTCGAACTGGGCTCTTCTTTACATAGTGAAAGGCCGTTGTTTAGCGTAGAATGGGATGCTGAATAGAGGATTGTTGACATCGAAGACCATCTTAAATCATTCTGTCTGAGACATTCATTGGGATGCTAGCGAACTGTTTCCAGTGTTCGTTTCAATGGCATCCCGAAGAAAGACTCTCACACTACAGCAAGTCCTCTACATTGCAACAATACTACAAGCCACAATACTTACTTATCTTGTTCGCCAAGGGTTGTCCAAGGGCAACGCGAGATTGCTCTTGATTACTACAATCTTGAATGACACCTGCTGGCGAGAGAGCCGACACGCGTTTTCCCCAACACGTCATCAACCATCTATCCGATCAGCTGGGACGGACATTCTTGAGGAGACGACTATATATAAAGAGAGAGTTCGAGGTCCAGAGAGAGGATTTTTGACCGATCGAGTCGGGTGTGAACTCATCGACCCAAAACTTCGAGGGAGCGACTGAGAGAGTAATCCCCCCCTTTTTTTTCTCTTAGGAAGCTGATGTCCTGCATCGATCATTCTTTTTCATTGTAGATATTCATCGTTTCATCTATATCTTATCACAACTTCAATATCGTGTTTCTTAATAAATATCATAGTCTGTACGTAGGCCTCCGCTATCCTTTTTTCGGGCTCACATAGAGCCCCAGTACGCTACAATATATATATATATATATATATATATATATATATATATATATATATATGTATATATATATATATATGTATATATATGTATATATATATATATATATATATATATATATATGTATATATATATATATATATATGTATATATATGTATATATATATATATATATATATATATATATATATATATATATATATATATGTATATATATATATATATATATATATATATATATGTATATATATGTATATATATATATATATATATATGTATCTATATATATATGTATATATACATATATATATATATATATATATATATATATATATATATATATATATATGCGTGTGTGTGGGTATAAATATATATATATATGTAGTCCAAGAATTATACATTTGAAGTTGTAGTCCTTATTCTTTTTACTTGCCCAGGCTGCTGGGCAAAGAGAAGCATAATCAGTAATAACGATGCAGTCGGGCCAATGAAAGACTGGCACTAGTTTAATTAAAACTTTATCTCAGAGCTGCTAAAACGGTCATCTTTACTAGTCAACCACAGACAACTGAGAGACACAAAAATCACTCTGCTCGAACAGAGATGCACCCAAGAGCGAAGACAGAAAGAATTTTCCCAAGGGACAAGAAATTTACTCAGTGAATTAATGCGAAGCCACTTACCGGCGATGGCTGGAAAACGTGTTGAATAGACAAAAAATTTACATCTATAGGACAGAAAGTTTTCGGAAATATATCGAAAGAATTTTAAGTCGAAGACACGCCTTTGATTAAGACATTTAGAGGCTGGGAAAAAATTTTGAGGAATTAGAACGCGAGAGAAGAGGTTTTTAAGGAAATATTAAAGTTAAATAATTTTGATATATTACATATAATTTATATATATATATATATATATATATATATATATATATATATATATATATATATATATATATATATATATATATATATATATATATATAAGTTGCGAATGGTGCATAGATGATCTGAATTCACCACAATCCCTGAAATTTTAAAGCGATGACTTTTTATACAATTTCTATTTAAATTTCATGCATATTTATTTATCTATACTTTTGTTTATTTAATTTCTTTACTATTTGTTGTTTTGCGTAACTATTCTATTGTTTTGAGTAGTTATTATTACAAGACATTTAGAATGCGTTAAATAATCGTATATTTCTGGATTTTCAGTAGCGTAACAAAAATATCTTTTTATTTTCTATACTCTGTACTGAAAAGAAGATTTTTAATCTACTATGTCAGATTAAACAAAGGTAAGAAAAATTTAGTCATACACTATTCTTAATCAAGGTGAGCCTAAAATTGCATAGTCACTAAAAAATATATATATATATATATATGAAACATAACGTGGCCTGCTATGCTTTGAGGATGCAACATAGTTGAAGGGATGTAGTCGTTACCGAAAAAGAATACTATTTTTCAGGAGAAGTTTTGTAGCATCTTTATTAGGCAACGCACAAACAAAAATCCAAGAAGGGATGGTCGTACAGCCTTATATAACCTTCGGGATGCCACCTGTGTAAGAAAGGAATTGTTAACTCTGCAAATTATAAGTGTACATAAGTATCAAAATAGGTTGGGGAGTTAAGCTCGCCAACAGGAAGGAAACAAAAGAGTTTAACGCTGAAAGGCTACTAAAAAGATCATGAAATTGTGGATTTGGTAGTTTTTTAATAGAATAGTTAGAAAAAAAAATATATATATATATATATATATATAAATATATATATATATATGTGTATATATATGTATGTATGTATTTATATATATATATATATATATATATATATATATATATATATATATATATATATATAAATATATATATATATATGTGTATATATATGTATGTATGTATTTATATATATATATATATATATATATATATATGTGTGTGTGTGTGTGTGTGTGTGTGTGTATGTTTCTAGATAGGTATAGATATAAAGATATATAAACATATATATATATATATATATATATATATACATACATTATATATATTATAAAATGAGTATCTGACTACATGCATTCTAAATAAGTACTATTTTTGTATGTTACCTTTTAAATGTATGCTAATGAATTATTTTCTATTTCCATAATATGTAATAAAAATAAAAACAATTTATAATTACCTAGAAAATCAACGTTTATGACCAAATGAGAAAAATTTATAAAATACGTGCATTTACTTTGTAAGACCCTTACAGTTTATTGATTTTGTATGGTAAACTGACAATATTTTAATATTTTAGAAAAATGCCTGCACATCAGTAACACTAAAATTTTATACTAGAAAAAAACTATTAAAAAACTGATTTTTTCTTACCTCGCTGAATATTTTTTAAATAAAAAGCATCCCACTAACAGCATTAGGAAAATCCTTCACTAAAACAATGCTGATGTAAGGAAAGTTTTAAACGAGTTTCCACGGTATAACAGTGAATGTCGGCAGAAACATCGAATTTCCGATCTCCTGATAGTTTGCCTTGAAAAGGAAGTGGTGAGAAAATCCAATTAGCGGTAAAAATCTATTTCAATATTAGATTTAAACGCACCCTCCTTAGAAATTCTGATTACATACGAATGGAAATACATGTAAAGAGAATATTTTCCTTTATCTATGTTAAGTTTTTAGGATTTTATTTTATTGTGCCGGTATTCGTAGGTTCGTTTTTTATTTGATTTTCGAGTATACTATAATTACTCGTGTAAACTGCTCTCTATTTTAAGAAACATTTAGCACAAGGATTCATGATACGGTTTATACACGATTACATTTTTACTTTTTCCTACAATACTATGCGTAAGTAAAGACTAGTATTTGGAGAGGAAAATAGAAAGAGATTAATCTTAATTTGTAGAAATATTGCTTATGCAGTTTCTACACCTGTTTGGACACCTGTAATAGAAAAGAAAAACAAACTTTATTCAAAATCAATAGTTGGTAGAGCCTCCATGAGATTCAATTACAGCGTGAACCCTTCCGGACATACTTTCCACAAGTCTTTGTATTACAGCTAGTGGTATTGTTTTCCACTCGGCTTGGAGTAGACACACCAAGTTCCTTCACCGATTTTGGACTGTGTAACAATAGCCCCGTTTACATGTGCCAAAAGCAGCGTAGAATGCAGGGTAGATACGCGAATTGTACTCCCCTTCCAAGAATTATCCCTAGCTAGGGAAAAAATTGAGGGGTAGAAAGAACCCACCTTTCTACCCGGGTAATAGCAGAGTTTACTCTCCTTTCCCATCATCCTTTGGGCTTACAGATGATTGCCGTCCCGTATGATCACGTGACTTCTAGCGACGATCCCGGCGAAATGAAGGGTAGAAATAATTGACCATGTAAACGGGTTTCTCCGACCCTCCAAGCAAAATCCCTTTACCCGGGTAAAAAGAAGGGTACATGACTGGCACATGTAAACGGGGCTAATAAGTTACATTCGGTTCAGGTCCCCGTGGGTTTTTAAAGGGGACATGCCGGGGCAGGACCGGTTTGAATGCTGAGAGACTTCGGACTTCTCCCAGCCAATAGAGGTGTCCATTCATTTGGGGAATTTTGACTCCCCCCCGCCGTTTTGGAGTGGACTTTTTTTTTGTCTCCGCGGACAGTGGAAAATTTTTTGTAGCGGACAAGGTTGTTACGAGAAGAAAGAGAGGTGAACGGCTGGCATCCACGTTTTGTGGGAGAACCCTTGGCAAAGAAAGTTTAGCCATTTTTTCTTAGGGTCGACGCCGACTCGAGAGCAGTCTTCGATCTACAAATGATAAGTTGATTCAAATTTTTGTAATCCTTAGGCATTTATCTATGTTTATAAAATAATTTAATCAAGACCTATTTTTCATGTGTTTCTTAATGGGTTTTAATTTCTTTCTCAAACACTAGGCCAACGTAACATTATTATTTTTACAGACGGGTAGTACACCCGTTAATTCGGCTTTGCTTCACATTAACCGAGCAGCGCGGTTAGACTTTGGGATCAAAGGCTTATAGGCAGCAGCACGACAATGAAAACCAAGCAGATGTGCTTCCTTACGAATGGTATTCATTGAAACAATACTCCCGGATGCTTGTTAAAATTCCTCGCGGATGAGGGCCATCGGTTGGATGCGGTTCTTCCGAATTTCTCTTTACAGCACTCGTCGGTCTCTATCTCCCAGTTTTGTTCGTCTGCCTACTCGGGGCACATTCTGACAACCACCGCTCGCCTTCCACTTCTTAATCACATAGACCACTGTCGATTTTGGGCTCTTCAGATCGCTAGATATGTCCCTTAAGGATCGGCCTCATTTGTGATACCCGATAATTATACCTTTCTCGAAATCAGAGAGCTCCGAACTACGCGGCATCTTGCATGCGACTAATGCCGGTGCTGTTTCTTACACAATGTATATCAGCGGAGGCCGTGAAGTACCTCAGGACTGCAGATATCGTCATTTGCATAGGTGTCCAAATACTTATTGGTAGACAGTATATATGTAATCCAGCAAAATAATACCTTCTGGTCACTATAATTATGTAGCCTCTATTATTTTTACTTGCCCGGGCTACTGGGGAAGAAGAAGCTTAATCCGCTAACAGTAATAAAAATGTAGTCGGCGGACATTGAAGAGAACGACACAAGTCTAATTAAAACTTTATTTCACATCTGCTAAGACGGACATCTTTACTAGTCAACGACATTAAATAGAAAGACACAAAAATCACTTTTTTCGAACAGAGGTGCACCCATGAGCTAAGACCGAAAGAATTTTCCCACTTCCTCAGAGAACTTAAGTGTAAGATCAGGAAAAAAGCTGAGCCATTTGCCGGCGACAGCTGGAAAACGTGTTGAATAGACAGAAAATTTACATCTATAGGATAGAAAACTTTGGGAAATGGATCGAAAGTATTTTAAGCAGAGAACACTCGTTTGATTAAGACATTTAGAGGCTGGGAAAAAGATTTTAAGGAATTAGAATGGGATAGAGGCGGTTTTTAAGGTTTTGATATATTACATATATATTGATAAATATTACTTGTATATTCCTATCTTACTGTACTTACTTTATACAACAGAGCTAGTAGCACTTATTATTAACTTTTAAATCCTAGTTTACTCAAGTTATAGTTGCCATTTCTTGTTTCATATTGCATTATTTGCAATTTAAATGATTTGTGTCTAGATCTCATCGCCATCTTACCGGTACGCTGTTATAAAACAATTACTGTTATAAATGAAGAAGTTTGGTTTGGTTTGTCTTGCTTATGAGACTGGGACCTGCTGCTTAAAGCCGATTCCGAAAGGCCACAAACATCCATAGAAGCAGCGAGATTCGAACCTGTGAACTCCAATCCTTAACAGCAACACTCTACTATTCGACCATCGTTCGGCTATAAATGAAAAGGAAATAAAAATAATACAATTTCTTGCATAAAATAAGTGTAGCACAACCTCAATTTCAGCCTCCGTGTTCATTTCATATTAGACAAAACCATCCTCGCCTTAGAACACCAACAGAAAACATGAAGCACTTCGTTAAGATAAGTCTGTACCTACAATATTGGATTTTTTTTTCTCAGTGTTAACTTTTAGACAAAGTAAAGTTGACTCTGGCTAGCTCTCATTTTAAGAATTAAAAAAAGAAAATTATACAGTTTAATAAATTCTTTAGGATGCTACATGTTCCTGTTTTTTATTTATCTCCTAAATATTCTTATTTGAACTTAAAAAACAATACCAAAATGTCTCCCATAAGTTAAATAAATTTTCTTGATACTTTTTTGAATAAAGAGAAAGATAGCATCCTACTGAATTTGCTGTTCAGTCACGTAATATAAGTTTTTTAAAGAATTAGCAAAATATTAACCTTTGAGAGGAAACTGTTTTGCTCGTAGGTTAACACTGACCGAGAGGAATCCAATAGGGCAGACACAGACAGACTTTAAGAATGGCGTTATATTCATTATGACATAGAAAAAGCGCTGAATCTTCACTCATTGGTTCATAGTAGCGATTGCTTTTTGATCTGGAAAGTTACATATATGTCAAATGTTTGGTCCAAGTTATATAAGGGATATGAATTGAATTTTTCATGATAGTTAAATGTTAAAATTTCTAGTTCATAGAACTGATAAGTATGTGCACAAAATATTGGTAGATTTTAAATATAATAGCATGTTTCCTAGTGCAATGAATAGGTAAATATATGCTCAATATTTTATTAAATTTTAAATGTAATATATTTAAAATTATTAAAGCAATCATATTCTATGTAAACTAAAATTGTCCCTTAAAAAACAAGGCACGCGTTATACACGAGTAAATACGGTATACAAGAAATGAATATTGGGTTCAAAATTGTTATTAATTATCTGATATGAAAGAATAAATTATCCAAGTTCAATCCAATGTTTGACTGACCTCGAAGAAAAAAAAATTCAGTCCTTTTGGATCAGCTGTTCTGTTCCCAGATGGTCGAAAGGCATTTCCTCAGATCCATCGACTTAATCAACTTAATGGCCTTTTTGTAACCGCTAATGGGCGGCAAGGTGCACTCTAATTATGTACACACACTTTCCACAGCGTCGTTCCATTCAGCAGGTTTACAATGCCCAGACGATGAGGAGCCGGCAACGAACAGTTTTCAATTAAGGTGCTTAGACCACCTGGTTCTATTCGAGGCTAATCGTGAGTCCACGGCGAAAGGTCACCTTCGGGCTCTCGTTCTTTTTGGGGTCATGTAACGGATCGTTACAATATATATATATATATATATATATATATATATATACATATATATAAATAAATATATATATACACATATATATATATATATATATATATATATATATTTATACATATATATGTATATATATGTATATATACATATGTATATATATATATATATATATATTTATTTATTTATTTATTTATTTATACTGGATACGTTTTGACCAGTAAGCGAAATTTGATCTCCGTTACACTTTTTATATGCAGCAAAAAGTCTATCAATTATTTAGAAAATCAATGATAATTTGCCAAAGAAAAGATAATAGTGTGAGAAAAATATTGTATTAAATGCCAAATTATCTATAAAATATTGAGCATATATTTACTTATTCATTCCATTAGAAAACATGATATTATATTTAAAATCTACCAATATCTTGAGCACATTCTTATCAGTTCTATGAATTAGAAGTTTTAACTTTAAACTTAAAATATTTTTTGCCAGTTATGTTGAATTTCTAGCATTTTTGTTTATTTGGTGTAGCAATTCTTTGTTATGATATATATATATATATATATATATTTATATATTTATTTATTTATTTATTTATTTATTATTTATTTGTACTGGATACGTTTTGAGCAGTAAGCGAAATTTGATCTCCGTTACACTTTTTGTATGCAGGAAAAAGGTCTAACAATTATTTAGAAAGTAAATGATTATTTGCCAAAAAAACAGATAATAGTATGAGAAACTTATTCTATTAAAAGCCAAATTGTCTATAAAATATTGAGCATATATTTACCTATTCATTTCACTAGAAAACATGATATTATATTTAAAATCTACCAATATGTTGAGCACATACTTATCAGTTCTATGAACTAGAAGTTAAATCTATTTTTGTTCGTAAAAATTTCAAAAAAAGGGAATGAAAACGCAAGTCAACACTAATTCATTTGAACTCCGGCTCCATTTAAAAATTTCATTGGTATTTTAAAAAAGGATATCTATTTAAAATTTTGCAATCACTAATACATTTGGAAAAGCAAAACAATTTTCCAAAACATGATCAAAATCTACCACAATTAGTTCATACCCAAGTTATTTATATGTAATATGACCGGATCTCTAAATTTTAATAATATTTGGCAATTGAAGAGAAATAGTAAAACAAACGTATTTCACATCCTATATCCATAAAAATTGACTAAAGACATAAAAGAAATTTACGAAAATAGTATAAATATTTGTGAATCAAAATTTAAGACAAGAGATTCTTTCATAAATTTAATATCTGCTGTCCATTTTAATACATATATTCAATTAACCCCGTGTCTGTAATGCCCGAACACAGTTCGGGCAACGCATATGCACTAATTTTAGAATGTCCGACCTGAGTAAAGGGCAAGAGAAAAATCGGTGTTTAAATTCCGTAAAATCCGAACTTAATTCTTCTAATGGATATCTAATTTACTATTATTTCAATAAATGACAATACTTTCCCGAGAATAGTTCGGCAGTTTTGTGCCATTGTCAGATATTGTAAAGGATTTGTAAAACTCAGTTGAATCTAAGGAAATTTATGACAGTTGCTATATATAATAATATTGTGGTATTATTATGAGTAACACCTGTCATTATATAAATAATTATTATTATGTATTAGGCAATTATATTACAATTTTCATGTTATACTTAGTATTAATATATTATATTTATATTGAAAATTATGTCATTTGATTTATTTTAGTATAATTTGAGCAAAAATTGTTGAAATCCATTAGCATTTCCTATATATGTGAGAATATTCAATACAGTTGTTATTTCGCTTAAAGTTTTGTATTTTTTTAATAAAAATAATCGATTTCTAACATTTGTATCATAAAAACGAACAAAGTTAAAGAGAATTCTTTTTTCCATTTCTGCCAAGTTTTTCCCAAATATATTCCACAGGCAAGGGGTTAAAACTGTAATTCATTACTGTTGCATGCAAACCCAAAGGAAATGTTAACTTTGAAGCTCTGGTGAAATCAAATGTGAGACAAAATGAAATATGTTGTAATTTCATATCGTATTTCAGTGCGATATCGTATTGAAAAAAGATTCTAAAATGCAGTCATGTAGTTATATTGCACAAGAGCTGTAGGCTCAATGGCTTCAAGCAAAAAATTATGAAATGCTTGAGCTTATGCTTACTTATTTGCGAAAAGATTTAGAAAGATATTTTTCAAGTTTCAAGATTATTACTTTCTATTGCTACAAATAGATTTAATGTCCAAATTTAAAAATTGCTGATGCCGAATCCCTGTTGCGTATAAATATAATACAGAGTGTATCCATTTGTAGTATATATGAGTTACATTAATGCTAAGGGACGGTAGATGAAATATAAGGTGTTTAGAAATTATTAGCTTACAGTTACGAAACTTAATGCTTGCATACACTGAAATATGATTATATTCATAAATCACATTTAAAATTTAATGGTCTGATTTATTTTTTGAAGATTATCTATTTGAAATATATTGTTAATTTTAAAATGTTCGATTCGCATTATTTTTCATTTTTTTTCCAATAGTAAGCTTATTCACAAAAATATCTTTACGATATTTGAGATATTATTTTGTCAACAGATTGAAAGTAGTTAATTTACAGGAAATTTCGTAAGTCTAAAAATTGAATTTTTGTGAAAAATTCATAATATTTTAAAATTAAATCAAGTTGTAATAATCTAAATAAAGTCAAAACTTAAAATGGATGCTCAGATTTATTGTAGTATATATTATAAGTGTTTGGTAAATCTTTTGTGAGATTCTATAAAAATCCAAGCCTCATTGGGCATTTTTAATTTCGACAAATAATTATTTCGTAGAAATATTAAATTCTATAATAAATTTTGATATGATTAATTAGTTTGCATCATTCAACTGTTTGTCACTATTATGTTTATAAATATCCTTAACTAATAATTTAATAAAAAGGCTTTGCAATACACACTATCTCCTTAAATATATGGCTGGGTAAAAAAATGATGTTCAAACTTATGTCTCTTTGTTAGCTGTCTACAGAAGTATTGCACATTATAAATATATATATATATATATATATATATATATATATATATTATATATATATATATAGATATATATATATATATATATATATATTATATATATATATATATATATAATATATACATATTTATATATATATATAATATATATATATATATATATATATATACATATATATATATATATATTATACATATATATATATATATATATATATATATATACATATATATATATATATATATATATACATATATATATATATATATATATACATATATATATATATATATATATATATATATACATATATATATATATACATATATATATATATATATCATATATATATACATATATAAATATATACATATATATATATATATATATATATATATATATATCTATATATATATATATATATATATATATATTATATATAATATATAAATATATATACATACATATATATATACATACATATATATACATATATATATATACATACATATATACATATATATACATATATATATATATACATATATATATATTATATATATATATATTATATATATATATATATATATATACATATATATATAATATATATATATATGTATATTATATATATATATATATATATATATATATATTATATATATAAATATTATATACGTTTTTTAGTGTTTCTGTGTAAAAATTATTCTGTTGCTATTTATTTATAAATTCATATTAGCAAATGTAATATAAGATAATTGGTGATAATTCTTATATATATATCCTAGAATAAGTTTATTTAAATTATATATATTATTTTTATATATAGCAACAATTTTACACAATGCTTTATATATTTTATATACGTGTTGTAATATATTCTAAAATAAAAAACTTTTTTTAAATAAATATGACCTCTCCTTTTGGTAACTTAAATGCACATATCTAAGGCTAGATACAATAATAACATAACAATAATTGAATAAATTTAGAGCACTAGGAGCCTTTTTAATGAATGTTACTGGACTGCTGATCTCCTAAAAAACTTACACATAACAGTAACATTATACATTTATAAACACATACTGTCAAAATTTAGACATCTGTGAAATTTTCTACAAATGCTCCCTAGCGATGTGCTTATGCAAAATATGTTTATGAAGGGGATAGAAGTCATCAGAATGCTATTACATGTAAAGTCTCATTTGAATTAATGTAATATATTTTTAAAAATAAAAAAAAATTTAAAATAAATATGACCTCTCCTTTTGGTAACTTAAATGCACATATCTAAGGCTAGATACAATAATAACATAACAATAATTGGATAAATTTAGAGCACTAGGAGCCTTTTTTAATGAATGTTACTGGACTACTGATCTCCTAAAAAACTTACACATAACAGTAACATTATACAGTTATAAACACATACTGTCAAAATTTAGACATCTGTGAAATTTTCTACAAATGCTCCCTAGCGATGTGCTTATGCAAAATATGTTTATGAAGGGGATGGAAGGCAATGTACGTCTCATTTGAAATTAATAATAAATAATTAAAAATGAAAAAAATATGACAGTGGTAAAACAATAATGAAGGCCATGTTCGAATATAAATCTAATGCATCGAATTTTGTAAGAGCTTTTAAATTAATGTAATATATTTTTTAAAAATTATACATTTGACCTTTGAATTTGGAAATTTAAATGAATGTGCTACGGTCTAGAAATGTCTTAACATAAAATTATGGATAAATTTTAGTGGGATGGTTTTGTTTCGGAGTGCTACTGTCTACTCTTTTAGAACTAATACAGAACAGAAACTACAGCTTATAGCTAACTGCAAATGAATTAGACATAGTGAACTACAAACCAGCGACGGTAACAAAATCGTTCGACTATAAAGCTAATGGAATTCATCGAATGCTTTTACAAGTAAAGTAAGCTTTTAAATTAATGTAATATATTTTTTAAAAATTAATAAATTTGACCTTTTAATTTGGAAATTTAAATGCACAGGCCTGCCTAAGGTGCGATGCAGAATATACAATAATAACATAAAAATAATTGGATAACTTTTAGTGGACTAGGAGCATTTTTATTGAATGATACTGAATTACAGATCTTTTAAAGAACTAATACAGAACAGTAACATTATACAGAATTATAAACACATACTGTCAAATGAATTAGACATATGTGAAATTTTCTACAAATGCTTGCCAGCGACGTGCGTAGACAAAATACGTTTACGAAGTGGATGATAATCATCAGAATATTATTAGAAGTAGAGTAAGCTTTTGAATTCATGTAATATCTTTTTAAAAATTTTTTGACCTAAAGTTTATTTTTTTTTTAATTATTATATCAATTTCACAACCTAGACCTGTACAACCTTAGACCTGCACAACCTTAGGCACCATTTGCACAACCTTAGGCTGTGCATTTAAGTTTTTCAAATTAAAAATTTGGAAACGTAAATGCACAGGCCTAAGGTTCGATGCGATATATACAATAATAACATGAATATACTTTTATAATTTGTAGTGCTTTCGGAGCATTTTTACTAACTGTTACTGCACTACCGATCTTCTAAAGATCTTCTACAGAACATTAACATTATACAGAATTAAAAATACTTGCTGTTAAATGAATTAGACGTGTGTGAAAGTTTCTACAAATGCTTGCTAGCTACGTGCGTATGCAAATTATGTTTATGAAGTAGATGGAAGTCATCAGAATGCTATAATAAGGAAAGGAGGCTGTGAAATTGATGTAATATATTTTTTAAAAATTTAAAAATTTGACCTAAAAGGTCAAATTTTTAATTTTTTTTTAATATATTACATCAATTTCACAACCTTAGACCTGTACAACCGTAGACCTGCACAAGCTTAGGCACCATTTGCACAACCTTAGGCCTGTGCATTTAAGTTTTCAAATTAAAAATTTGGAAACGTAAATGCACAGGCCTAAGGTTCAATGCGACTAGATGAAATAATAACATGAAAATAATTGGATAATCTGAAGTGCATTAGGAGTATTTTTAATAATTGTGACTGGACTACTGATCTTCTAAAGAACTTATAATGAACAGTAACATAATACAGAATTATAAACACATACTCACAAATGAATTAGACAGGTATGAAAGTTTCTACAAATGATTGCTAGCTGCTTGCGTATGCAAAATATGTTTGTAAGTCATCATGATGCTATAATAAGTTAAGTAAACTTTTAAATTGATATATAGATTTAAAAAATTTAAAATTAAATTTAAACTTTTATTTTGGAAACTTAAATTCACAGACCTAAGGCTAGGCGGGAAGAGGCTAGGTACAATAATAACATAAAAACAATTGGATAATATTTAGTGCGTTAGAAGTAGTTTTAACGAATGCTACTAGACTACTGATATTCTAAAGAAATATTTTGCATTTTAATCAAAAAAAAAGTTTTTCTTAGATTTTAATGCTGTACATTCTTTATCAAACAGCATCATTTATCTACCTATTAAGTGTACAGTTGTAAGTTGAATAGTTTAAAAATTGAGATCTAAAATACATGTCCCTCCAGATTCAAAACCGAGAGAGAAAGTTAAACTGTCTTAAAAATATTTTTAGCAATTGTTGCATTCCTTTTAGTCGAAAAAAACCAGTTCTTTTAAACAAAATCTCAGTTAAAGTTTTGAAAGGATCTCATTTACTCTTTTTTCTCTAAATTTCTGTAAAATACGCCGTTAAAAAAACTACAAACGATCTTAAAAGAAAAAAAATATAATAACAATGAACTGGAGTGAAATAAATACCATTTCAAACTCCCCTTTTTTTACCCTCTTTTAACGCGGTGAAAGACTTCTCCAGAGAAATTCAAGTGTTTCTAGACCACAAGAGATACGATATTTTATAATTTAGACTCTCACTTGTGTCTATGACTAATATTGAAAAGGCGAAGTGAAAAGGACTTTTTTTTCTCTTTTTTTCCATCTGACTATATTGAGTAGGGAAAAAAAGGGAAAATTCTTTCTAAAGTAGTATCACGATATGAAAATGCAAGCGAAAGAGACTCTTGCAGACATTTTCTTAGATCAAAGCGATAAAAAAAGATCTGTCAAATGATTTTTTTTTCAACTCGAGGGAAAAAAGCCATTTATTTCGCTTTTTATTACTATAACTTCAAACTTTTCCAATTCTTTTAAGTACTTTTCATTAAAGTTGCTTTAACTGCCCCCTTTTTTTTCAATTTAAGATAGTTTCAGAATATGTATCAATAGAGGGCGAAAAAATATGTGTGAGCATATAATT
Source organism: Pardosa pseudoannulata (assembly GCA_032207245.1). NCBI lineage: Eukaryota > Metazoa > Arthropoda > Arachnida > Araneae > Lycosidae > Pardosa > Pardosa pseudoannulata. The sequence continues at coordinate 113,266,478 of CM063505.1, read as the reverse complement.
ATCGTTCAACAGCACTTAAGCGGTCACCTCGCTTATGAGGCACCCTTTTTAATGTTGGTAATTATGACTCAGGCGCGAGGGGTAATTGTTTTGATGCATTTCCAAAGAAACTCTCATCTCTGAGTTATAATGTAATAGATAGAGATAATTAGAGTTTAGCAGTTAACGTAATCCATTTAACGTCTAAAGCAATTTATAAAAACATATTTCGAATTTCGACCTATTTATAAGTAATACTTCATTTTCTAACACATTTTCATTGTTAAAACTTGGATACGCAGGTTTTCTGATCATTATCATCAGAGAGCATAGTTGCATATATCTACTTATACAGTAAAATTATGTAGAATCATAAACACATACTGTTAAATGGCTGAACGGTAGCCGAAAAGTTAGGACACTGCTACTCGGTACAGAAGTTCGTGGGTTCGAATCCCACTCTGGCAAGGATGTTCGCAGCCATGCGAAATCGGCTTTAAGCAGTAACTCTCAGTCTCATTAGTTCTCGTGTAGCATAAAAAAGTAAGACCGTAGCGCTCTAAAGAAAAACAAACCAAACCTCTTCATTTATAAGAGTGTTTTATGACAGCGTGCTGGTAAGATGGAAAAGAGATCGAGATACAAAGAAGCATTTTATTTGCAAATAATGCAATATGAAACAAGAAATGGCAACTATGACAAGAAATGGCAAACACTACTGTCAAATGAATGAAACATTTGTGACTACAATGTGTGTTTTTACAAATGCTCGATACCTTGATGCGTATGCAAAATATGTTTATGAAATGGATAAAAGTCATCAGATTGTTATAACAAATAACGTATGCTTTTGCATTTCGAAAGAAATACAGGGGAGAAATTATAGATTTTCCACCATTTGAAAATATGATTATTGTTGTGGCCCAATTAGTTGGATCCCCGATTGTGAAGATAGCAGATCTTACTGGGTGATCAGAAACAGTTATTTCGAACGTTTTGGAAACAAAATCGATATCCTTTATTCAAAAGAAGTAACTACGGTTTCAACACAGACCGTGGTCGTCGTTGTTTTCAACAGATTGTAGGCCATAAAAGCGGGTTCTACTGGGCTTCAACTGACAGAAAGTTTTACCTAAGACTCGTCCCAAATGATCTGGGTTGAAATCATGAGCAAACAATTGCAAAAGAGGGGATTACGAAGTCGGACGTGTTTTAGAAACTTCTTATGACTGTCTGGAAAGGCAGAATTCCTTTACAGTTGGTATTTAAAAAGAGCAAACTGGACAACAGAGGACTGTAATAAGGTTATGCAGTCAGATGAAACCATCTGACCTCTTCTCACTATGACGAGGAAGTGGTGTTGGGCTTGTGTCTGTTGGTATGGAAGTGGGCTCGCCTTGCTCATTGAAGGTAACTACCCAGCCTTGCAATACCTGAACTTAATGGCAAGTTATATACATTAGCTACTTGTTACAAAACTCAAAGTTTTAAGATTCCTGGCACCAAATATTATCTTTCCTTTATAATTCTTCGTGTGCATAGAGGATTCATTGGTACAAGAAATCATCCCCAAATATTTATTATTTCTGTAGTCAAGTTTCTTTCAGTAAGACTCCTATAAAACAACCTTCAAAAAGAAAGAAAATTTAACAATTTCATGTTTGAGGATATGACAAGTTATATACAGTAGCTACTTGTTTCAAAATTCAAGATTTTAAGATTCCTGGCACCAAATGTTATCTTTCTTTCATAATCCTTCCTTGTGAAAAAAGAATTCAGTGGTAAAAGAAATCATCACCAAATATTTCTGTAGTAAAGTTTCTTTCAGTAAGACTCCTATAAAACAACCTTCAAAATATCACGCTGCCCTATATTAAATTAAAACAGACTCTTTGGTAGCTCATGGCAAAGTGAAATAACAAGATTTATTAAACACAAGAAATCATAATAAACACAAAAAATAATAATACCAACGCCCTAGGGACATTACGCACAAATATTTAAGCTCAAATTACAAATAGGGACATAACTCCCATTTTGTGGTGCCAAGGAATGCCTCTCCTCTCCTTTTCTCTCTCTCTGTGGTATATATATATATATATATATATATATATATATATATATATATATATATATATATATATATCAATTCCTCTTTGTTAGATCGAGGAAGGAGTTCTAGAAGAACCCAACCTTGTGATAAATCGATAACAGGGATCTTGTGGTTATCAATCATCACGAGATCGGGGAACTTTCAGGGGAAGCATTCATTTTGCACGTGCACAGTTTAAATATTAACCCTATCTAATCCTTTCAACTCCCAAGGTGATCACGAGCTGTAGTGCCTTACAAATGATAATGTGACGTGAGCAACGTCACAAAAAAGAAAGAAAATTTACCAATTTCATGTATAAGGAAATGACAAGTTATATACATTAGCTACTTGTTTCAAAATTCAAAATTTTAAGATTCCTGGCACCAAATGTTTTCTTTCTTTCATAATCCTTCGTGTGCATAGAGGATTCATTGGTACAAGAAATCATCACCAAATATTTATATTTCTGTAGTAAAGTTTCTTTCAGTAAGACTACTATAAAATAATCTTCAAAAAGAAAGAAAATTTACCAATTTCACTTTTGAGGAAATTCTCAATTTCTGATTAATAATTTGTCAATCTTCTTCTGATATCTTCCTTGGGGAATTATGCATGTACCAAGAGCAAGCCCCTCCAAATTATGAGAGTGGAAGAGTCTAGTTTTATAAAAGCAAGAAGTTAAGCGAACACAAAGTGTGTACAAAT
>CM063505.1:113251199-113258699 GCA_032207245.1 Pardosa pseudoannulata | reverse complement strand
AGTCATAAACATTTGATCCTACTAACTTTGGTGAGTCGAAAAGAAACTCGAAGCATCGGACTTTCAGTAATATTTACATGATTTAAAATTCTATCTCTAGTTTTGTTTTCTTTCGAATTCAGATGTAACAACCATAAAAATATTTAAGCCAGAAGTTCCCCCCACCCCCACTACATTCTTCGATTTCTATGCACTCGGCTATAGAATCATTCGTTCATCCGCTTTCATTATCGCACCAGTCTTCGGCGAGACACTTACAAGGAAAGAAACAGGCTGTGAAATAGGATTTTTTTATTTTACTTAATTCCACGTTTCAACAAAACTGAGGTTATTCAACTCATGAAAAGTTTTAAGGGACAGGGATGTTAGAATATTTCAAAAAATATATTTTTCAATTAATATTTAAAACAATAGTAGGGATATTTCATAAATTCTAAAAATGAGTATTTTATATAGTTTTCTACCATGGAAACTATATAATTTTAGATTTTAATTGTTAACAATTCTTTTAAAGCAGCCGAACGGTGGCTGAATGGTTAAGATGCTGGCCTGCGAAACCGGAGTTCGTGGGTTCGAATCCCACTTCACTATGGATGTTCATAGCCGTTCGGATTCGGCTTTAAGCTGTAGGTCCCTGTGTCATTAGCCCTCGTGTTGCAAAAAAAGTAGACCGTAGCACTCCAGACCTTATTTAAAGTGCTGTTTAAAGGAATTTTATTTCTTCTTTGATTCGATATTTTCATTGTTAATATACCACATGCTTTAAATTTATTCACATTTTTTAAATAATTGTTAAATCAAAAAAAAATTTTTGTTAAGCTTCATACAATTTTTTTAACTTAACCTTGAATATCAGAATTTTGATCACTAAGGTTTGAATTTTATTATAATAACGTCCCTCACGAAACTAAATCCTCACTACTACTCTGCACAGGTTTAACAGGAAAGCATTTGGCTTAATTTTAAAAGGCTCGTGAAAACCTTTTATTGTAAACACGATGAAGGAATAAATCTTTAGGGCAACTTCTCGGGAGAAGAGTGTTCCCAAAAGCAGATCACTGATACCAGACCTCTATTGTATCCAAAACCAATATCGTGGACATAACTCACATTTTGAGAGGATTGCTTTTTCTTGAATTTCTCAAATTTCTTAATCTTTTCTTTCTTGTTGACATTTACAGCCAGAGCCAAATGGTAACAAAAAGGAACAAGATGTAGCCAACTGGGAATCTTTATCGACTAAAAACTAAGAAATTTCAGAATCAGAATTCCATGTGTATTAACATACACTAGAAACTCTGATACATTTAATTGAAGAAGAACTGATTACATCAGAATTCCCAACAGAAGAAGCGTTTGTTAAGAACATTAATAGTTCTCAGTTAAAGAGCTATTTTATTCGATTCCATACCCCTCGGCTTCCTCATTTTCGAACCTGCCACCTGAAGGTTAATCGGATCCACAGATTTATCCTCCATAATCTCGTGTAGATTTTTAGTACGCCTGTCATGTTGGACCTGACACATTAAGATTTCAGCTCAGCACGCTGATCAAATCTTGCTCAAGCAATGGAAAATGTTTTAAAATATAAACTCTCTTAATATTAACGTTCTTCGAATGAATATGCGTCAGTGAATATGTATAATGTACAATTAGTTTCACTGGTTGACTAATTGCCAGGGAGACAACAAAATTTAAATAAAAGGAACGGAATTGACCAAGTCTTATGATTGTATAAGATAAAACAAAATAAAACCCAATTTCTGGCCTAAGACCTACCTCTGAAAGTACCTCTGGGGGAGTGGGCTGCCTTACCGAAATCATAAAAAATACCTGAACTTTCCTGGACTTTAATTAGATGAAAAATTATTGAAACTTTCTTTTTTTTCTTAGTATATATGTTTACTCTTGCTTTAACAGTGTTAGGTTTATATTACTTTTCTTTTTAATGGTTGTACGATCACCACTAATTTTATATAAATGTTTTAGTTGTAAAAACCAGGAATAGAAAACATACGAGGAAGTGCATTTGACTTTTAAGAAATATTTCGGTATCCTACTTATGTTAAGCCACCAGTTCCCATCAGATCTGCCAACGTCCACGTAACTCAACTCTATCGCCAGTATAGCTGAATCAGATAGATCCTTGATTCCCAAATTATGTGATTGTATTGCGAGAGACACCGCAAAAATATTTCAGTATCATAGACAACTTTTACGACAGTAATAGATCCAGATGACGAATAAAAATGTATTGATTTTTGTTCTCGATATGTTGTGGTAAAAATCTATTTAACAATGTTTATGCACCGGAAAGTAATATTGAGTTTAAGTAATATTCTGTATCATTTGTGCAATAATTATTTCATAATTAAATTAAAGAGGATTGTTGTATCTAATTCAAACGATATATTTGGGAATTTGTGTAGTGAACATGAAACTTATACCTCCGATTAATTATTGGTAAGCATGTTAATTAAATTTCTTGCTGAACTAAAATATATGATTTATTTATCAATGTATTTTTAAAATAAGCAAATCAAATCAATTTCATTTTATTAGGTAGATCCATGTGTTTATTTAAGTGACAGAGCAAATTTCTGACATATTAAGAGCGCCGGGAACCAAAACTTTTTGAAAACAGCTAGGGTAGAGGATTTCAGACAACTCTCTCACGCAAAATAGTTCTTGAATCACATCATGATTCACCATAACAAATTCACCTTATAAAATACAGTACTAAACTAAAATATATAATTAATTTTTCAATGTATTTTTAAAATAAGCAAATCAAATCAACTTCGTTTCATTAGGTAGATCCATGTTTTGATTTAAGTGACAGTGCAAAATTAACACATATTAAGAACACCGGGAACCAAAAAGGTGTGAGAACCACTGGCTAGAGGATTTCGGACAAGGTTCTCGAGCTAAATAGTTCTCGAATCATATCAGGATTCATCTTAACAAATTCACCTTATGAAATACAATACTAAAATAAAATATATAATTCAGTTATCAATGTATTTTTAAAATAAACAACTCAACTTCATTTCATTAGGTAGATCTATGTTTTGATTTAAGTGACAGTGCAAATTTATGACACATTAAGAGCTCCGGGAACCGAAAATGTCTGAAAACAGATAGGGTAGAAGATTTCAGACAACTCTCTCACGCAAAATAGTTCTTGAATCACATCATAATTCACCATAACAAATTCACCTTATAAAATGCAGTACTAAATTAAAATATACAATTAATTTACCAATGTATTTTTAAAATAAACAAATCAAATCAACTTTTTCATTAGGTAGATCTATGTTTTGATTTAAGTGACAGTGCAAATTTATGACACATTAAGAGCGCAGGGAACCAAAAATGTTTGAAAACAGCTAGGGTAAAGGATTTCAGACATCTTTCTCAGGCGAAATAGTTCTTGAATCACATCATGATTCACCTTTACATATTCACCTTATAAAATACAACACTAAATTAAAATATATTATTAATTTATCAATGTATTTTTAAAATAAACAAATCAAATCAACTTCGTTTCATTAGGTAGATCCATGTTTGGATTTAAGTGACAGGGCAAAATTTTCATATATTAAGAACACCAGGAACCAAAAAGGTGTGAGAACCACTGGCTAGAGGATTTCGGACAAGGTTCTCGAGCTAAATAGTTCTGGAATCATATCACCTTAACAAATTCACCTTATGAAATACAATACTAAAATAAAATATATAATTCAGTTATCAATGTATTTTTAAAATAAACAACTCAACTTCATTTTATTAGGTAGATCTATGTTTTTATTTAAGTGACAGTGCAAATTTATGACACATTAAGAGCGCCGGGAACCGAAAATGTTTGGAAACAGATAGGGTAGAGGATTTCAGACAACTCTCTCACGCAAAATAGTTCTTGAATCACATCATGATTCACCATAACAAATTCACCTTATAAAATGCAGTACTAAATTAAAAGATACAATTAATTTACCAATGTATTTTTAAAATAAACAAATAAAATCAACTTTTTCATTAGGTAGATCTATGTTTTGATCAAAGTGACAGTGCAAATTTATGACACATTAAGAGAGCAGGGAACCAAAAATGTTTGAGAAACAATAGGTAGAGGATTTCAGACAACTTTCTCACGAAAATAGTTCTTGATCACATCATGATTCACCTTTACAAATTCACCTTATAAAATTACAATACTAAATTAGTAAAATTCCAATGTATTTTTAAAATAAACAATAAAATCAATTTTTCATTAGGTAAATCCATGTTTTGATTTAAGTGACAGTGCAAATTTCTGACACATTAAGAGAGCAGGGAACCAAAAATGTTTGAAAACAGCTAGGGTAAAGGATTTCAGACATCTTTCTCAGGCGAAATAGTTCTTGAATCACATTATGATTCACCTTTACATATTCACCTTATAAAATACAATACTAAACTAAAATATATAATTAATTTACCAATGTATTTTTAAAATAAACAAATCAAATCAACTTTAATTCATTGGGTAGATCCATGTTTTGATTTAAGTGATAGTGCAAACTTATGACACATTAAGAGTGCCGGGAACAAAAAAGTTTGAGAACTGCTGGGGAGTATTTCGGAGAACGTTCTCGCACGAAATAATTCTGGGATCACATCATGATTCATCATAACAAATTTACTTTATGAAATACAATACTAAAATAAAATATATAATTAAGTTATTAATGTGTTTTTAAAATAAACAAATCAAATCAACTTCCTTTTATCAGGTAGATCCATGTTTTGATTTAAGTGACAGTGAAAATTTATGACCCATTAAGAGTGCGGGGAACCAAAAATGTTTGAAAACAGCTAGGGTAGAGGATTTCAGATAACTCTCTCAAGCAAAATAGTTCTTGAATCACATCATGATTCACCATAACAAATTCGCCTTATAAAATGCAATACTAAACTAAAATATACAATTAATTTACCAATGTATTTTTAAAATAAACAAATCAAATCAACTTCGTTTCATTAGGTAGATCTATGTTTTGATTTAAGTGACAGTGCAAATTTATGACACATTAAGAGCGCAGGGAACCAAAAATGTTTGAAAACAGATAGGGTAGAGGATTTCAGACAACTCTCTCTAGCAAAATAGTTCTTGAATCACATCATGATTCACCATAACAAATTCAGCTTATAAAATATAGTACTAAACTGTGTGTGTTAAGTTACAAGGCAAATTTATCACGGAGTAAGAGCTCCGGGAACCAAATAAGTTTGAGAACCACTGAGGTAGAGGATTTTGGACAAGATTCATGCACAAAATAGTTCTGGAATCACATCATGATTCACCATAACAGATTCACCTTATAAAATACAATACTAAACTAAAATATATAATTAATTTACCAATGTATTTTTAAAATAAACAAATCAAATCAACTTTATTTCATTGGGTAGATCCATGTTTTGATTTAAGTGATAGTGCAAACTTATGACACATTAAGAGCGCCGGGAACCAAAAAAGTTTAAGAACCGCCGGGGTAGAGGATTTCGGAGAACGTTCTCGCACGAAATTATTCTGGAATCACATCATGATTCACCATAACAAATTCACCTTATGAAATACAATACTAAACTAAAATATACAATTAATTTACCAATGTATTTTTAACATAAACAAATCAAATCAACTTCGTTTCATTAAGTGGATCTATGTTTTGGTTTAAGTGACAGTGCAAATTTATGACACATTAAAAGCGCCGGGAACCAAATAAGTTTGAGAAACACTGGGGTAGAGGATTTCGGAGAAGGTTCTAGCTCGAAATAGTTCTGGAATCCCATCATGTTTCCCCTTAACAATTTCACCTTATAAAATACAAGGTCACAAATTATGTAAGGCAGAAAAAGGGCGCTGTTACGAAAAAAAGAGTGCGAAGCATAAATTCTAGCGTTAACATATGAAACTGTGATTTTAATACTGCTTCTAGTCAGCATTGCAAGAAAAAATATCTATTGCAGTAGAATAATTTAGAAAATACTTCTGCAACACGTAGAACTTTTTTTTTTCTTTTCATGCCTTTTTGCGAGATAAAAAAATTCTCATATCATTCTTCGTTAGTATGCTCCATTACTTCCGCTCAAAATATTAGAGAGAGTGAAAATAAAACAAGACCGTCAGACAGGGGGGAAGAGAATAGATACAGGGATCAAATATCCGCGGAAAAGGGAGAGAAATATAAATTTCCAAATCCCGAAGATTTACGGTGCATTTGATGTACGTGAGGATCCATGCCTAAGCTACTACAATCTGCCGTTTCATTTATTCTAAAATATGGCCGAGCCCATTTTGCTTTGAAATTTTCCCCCCAAGGCTGGCTGGAAGCTGGCTTACTGCTAAAAACAATCGGGGAAACTGTCGGATTTGGCGAAAAGCAAATTCAGCCAAGAGAATAAAAAATGGTAGTGAGAGCTATTGTAAGATGCAAATAAACATGCATGCATTTTAATCTTTTCACACCATGGAACTTCTAGAATACATTTTGTGATTTTTTTTTTGCAAGAAATATAGTGAGAGTTGAGGCAGACGATATTTTTCAAGCACTTTTAGCTATATAAATGTTTTACCAACAAAGTAAGGATAATTTCAAGGCGTATTTTAATAAAATTTATTGCTAGTGATTCTAATACTCCATGGCCTGAGTCCATGGTTTGTTGTAGTTTAAGAAATTTGCAGAATCCGTGCCTTGCATTCAGATTTTATTGAATTTTAAATCCATACAAACGTTCTTCAGAGAGCTAGACAGATCAGGCTTTTCTAATAGGAATCAGTATATTTTTTATGAAAGAACATTAGAAAAAAGAATTACACATTGAGGAGATACTTGGGACTAAATTAATATATTTATATACTTCATTATACTTCATTAAATTTTACTAATCCACACAAAAAAATCACGGTGTTTCGATTGCGTAATTTTTATTTGTTCTCTGATGAATAGGAGACATGTCATGCCCTGTATCATTTAACATGATTGAAAACTATAATTATTTCCAAATACCACATTAGGTATCAATGACAGATATGTTCATCAAGGTATGCGTCCGAATTCTTAAGTAATGATGCAAAAAGCTTCACAAAGTTTTCCTTGTTTTTCCTCGTGTGCAATCCACACCTGAAATCACTATTCTGAAAATATATCCAGGAAGCCAAGCGTTTCATTAAGCAGTGCGAAAATGTTTAATTGACTTAAAGCAGCTTTAAAATACAGATAACACATCAGAGTTTCTATAAATAAAATTTGAAAAACTTTAGATAATACGGATAAAAAATGAACCATATTCCTAGGTGTAAAAAGTGATATTAAAAAAAAGGATTTAACGTCTTGGGGGTGGATTAAAGATATTTCAACCAAGTGGACTAAGAAACCAACGTTCGAGCCTGGACCATATCATAAAGGGTTTGTTTATATATATATATATATTATATATATATATATATAA
>CM063505.1:113218699-113243699 GCA_032207245.1 Pardosa pseudoannulata | reverse complement strand
CCGATTGAAATGAAAAAAGTTCAAAATTTATTTAATTTTTAAATCATCAGTTAAAACAGTATATTTTTATTTATTTTTTTCAATCAATAAATATTCACTAGTGAAATTTTGTTGATTTTTTAAGTTCAGATTTTCATATGTTTCATCAGTATTTAGTATTAGATAATACAAAATTTTTGCGAATTGCGATTTTTTTCTGCCTCAGCAGTTTTCGTTACAGATTTTGTTTTAAACGTGTTTCTGGTATTTTAACCCTTCTATTAAGAAACATTAAAATGTGCTATTTTGAACTTTATCCACTTCACTCGGATAGTTACATTTTTATAATTTTTAAATCATCAGTTAAAACAGTATATTTTTATTTATTTTTTTCAATCAATAAATATTCACTAGTGAAATTTTGTTCATTTTTTAAGTTCATATTTTCATATTTTTCATCAGTATTTAGTATTCAATAACGCAAAATTTTTGCCGGTTGCAATTTTTCTGCCTCAGCAGTTTTCGTTACAGAATTAGTTTTAAACGTGCTTCTGGTACTTTTAATCACTGCTGTTAAAAAACATTAAAATCATTTCACTCGGATAGTTTTATTTTTATAATTTTCAAATCATTAGTTAAAAAAGTATATTTTTATTAATTGGTTTTTTTTTTTTTTTTTTTTTTGTCAATAAATATTCACTAGTGAAATTTTGTTCATTTCTAAATTTCATATTTTCATATTTTTCATCAGTATTTAGTATTCGATAACGCAAAATTTTTGCCGATTGCAATTTTTCTGCCTCAGCAGTTTTCGTTACAGATTTTAATTTAAACGTGTTTTTGGTATTTTTAATCCCTTCTATTAAAAAACATTAAAATGTGCTATTTTGAACTTTATTCATTTCGCTCGGATAATTTCATGTGTATAATTTTTAAATCATCAATTAAAGAAAAGTATATTCTTAGTTATTTTTTCCGTCAATAAATATTCGCCAGTGCAATTTTGTTTATTTTTTAACTGATAATATACTGATATTATACTGATATCATACTGATGGTTGATTTTATACTGATGAAAAATATTTTTCTTATTTTTCATCAGTATGTACTATTCGATAACGGAAATTTTTTGCCGATTGCAATATTTCTGCCTCAGCAGTTTTCGTTACAGATTTTGTTTTAAACGTGTTTCTGGTATTTTTAATCCCTTCTATTAAAAAACATTAAAATGTGCTATTTTGAACTTTATCCATTTCACTCGTATAGTTTCATTTTTCTAATTTTTAAATCATCAGTTAAAAAAGTATATTTTTATTTATTGTTTTTCTGTCAATAAATATTCACCAATGAAATTTAGTTCATTTTTTAAGTTCATATTTTCATATTTTTCATCAGTATTTAGTATTCGATAACGCAAAATTTTTGCCGATTGCGATTTTTCTGCCTCAGCAGTTTTCGTTACAGAATTAGTTTTAAACGTGCTTCTGGTACTTTTAATCACTGCTGTTAAAAAACATTAAAATCATTTCACTCGGATAGTTTTATTTTTATAATTTTCAAATCATTAGTTAAAAAAGTATATTTTTAGCTATTGTTTTTCAGTCAATAATTATTCACCAGTGAAATTTTGTTCATTTTTTAAGTTTATATTTTCATATTTTTCATCAGTATTTAGTATTCGATAACGCAAAATTTTTGCCGATTGCAATTTTTCTGCCTCAGCAGTTTTCGTTACAGATTTTAATTTAAACGTGTTTCTGGTATTTTTAATCCCTTCTATTAAAAAACATTAAAATGTGCTATTTTGAACTTTATCCATTTCACTCGGATAGTTTCATTTTTTTTATTTTTAAATCATCAGTTAAAAAAGTACATTTTTAGTTATTATTTTTCTGTCAATAAATATTCGCCAGTGTAATTTTGTGAATTTTTTATTTTCATATTTTTATATTTTTCATCAGTATTTAGTATTAGATAACGCAAAATTTTTGCCGATTGCGATTTTTCTGCTTCAGCAGTTTTTGTTACAGATTTTAATTTAAACATATTTCTGTTATTTTTAATCCTTGCTATTAAAAAACATTAAAATGTGCTATTTTGAACTTTATTCATTTCATTCGGATAGTTTCATTTTTATAATTATTAAATAATCAGTTAAAAGAGTATATTTTATGTATTATTTTTCTGTCAATAAATATTCCCCAATGAAATTTTGTTCATTTTTTAAGTTTATATTTTCATATTTTTCATCAGTATTTAGTATTCGATAACGCAAAATTTTTGCCGATTGTGATTTTTCTGCCTCAGCAGTTTTCGTTACAGATTTTGTTTTAAACGTGTTTCTCGTATTTTTAACCCTTCTATTAAGAAACATTAAAATGTGCTATTTTGAACTTTATCCACTTCACTCGGATAGTTACATTTTTATAATTTTTAAATCATCAGTTAAAAATATATATTTTTAGTTATTATTGTTTTTCAGTCAATATATATTCACTAGTGCAATTTTTGTTAATTTTTTAGGTTCATATTTTCATATTTCTTATCAGTATTTAGTATTCGATAACGCAAAATGTTTGCCGATTGCGATTTTTCTGCCTCAGCAATTTTCGTTACAGATTTTGTTTTAAACGTGTTTCTGGTATTTTTAATCCTTGCTATTAAAAAACATTAAAATGAGCTATTTTGAACTTTATTCATTTTACCCGGTTAGTTTCATTTTTTTATAATTTTTAAATCATCAGTTAAAAAAGTATATTTTTAGTAATTGTTTTTCAGTCAATAAATATTCCCCAATGAAATTTTGTTCATTTTTTAAGTTCATATTTTCATATTTTTCATCATTATTTAGTATTCGATAACGCAAAATTTTTGCCGATTGCGATTTTTCTGCCTCAGCAATTTTCGTTACAGATTTTGTTGTAAACGTGTTTCTCGTATTTTTAATCCTTGTTATTAAAAAACATTAAAATATGCTATTTTGAACTTTATTTATTTCACTCGGATAGTTTCCTTTTTATAATTTTTAAGTCATCAGTTAAAAAAGTATATTTTTAGTAATTGTTTTTCAGTCAATAAATATTCCCCAATGAAATTTTGTTCATTTTTTAAGTTCATATTTTCATATTTTTCATCATTATTTAGTATTAGATAAAGCAAAATTTTTGCGAATTGCGATTTTTTTTGCCTCAGCAATTTTTCGTTACAGACTTTGCTTTAAATGTGTTTCTGATATTTTTATTCCCTGCTATTAAAAAAAAAATAAAATGTGCTATTTTGAACTTTATTTATTTCACTCGGATAGTTTCCTTTTTATAATTTTTAAATCATCAGTTAAAAAAGTATATTTTTATTTATTGTTTTTCTGTCAATAAATATTCACCAATGAAATTTAGTTCATTTTTTAAGTTCATATTTTCATATTTTTCATCAGTATTTAGTATTAGATAACGCAAAATTTTTGCCGATTGCGATTTTTCTGCTTCAGCAGTTTTTGTTACAGATTTTAATTTAAACGTGTTTCTGGTATTTTTAATCTCTGATGTTAAAAAACATTAAAAAAAGCTATTTTGATCTTTATTCATTTTACTCGGTTAGTTTCATTTTTTTTTATTTCTAAATCATCAGTTAAAATATATATTTTTAGTTATTTTTTTCAATCAATAAATATTCACCAGTGAAATTTTGTTAATTTTTTAAGTTTATATTTTCATATTTTCTATAATTATTTAGTATTCGATAATGCAAAATTTTTGCCGATTGCGATTTTTCTGCTTCAGCAGTTTTCGTTACAGATTTTAATTTAAACGTGTTTCTGGTATTTTTAATCCCTGCTATTAAAAAAAATTAAAATGTGCTATTTTGAACTTTATTTATTTCACTCGGATAGTTTCATTTTTATAATTTTCAAATCATCAGTTAAAAAATTATATTTTTAGTTATTGTTTTTCTGTCAATAAATATTCACCAATGAAATTTTGTTCATTTTTTAAGTTCATATTTTTCATTAGTATTTAATATTAGATAACGCAAACATTTTGCCGATTTCTATTTTTCTGCCTCAGTAGTTTTCGTTACAGATTTTGTTTTAAACGAGTTTCTGGTATTTTTAATCCCTGCTATTAAAATCATTAAAATGGGCTATTTTGAACTTTATTCATTTCACTCGGTTAGTTTCAATTTTTTTAATTTTTAAATCATGATTTAAAAAAGTATATTTTTAGTTATTTTTTTCAATCAATAAATATTCACCAATGTAATTTTGTTAATTTTTTAAGTTCATATTTTCATATTTTTCATCATTATTTAGTATTAGATAACGCAAAATTTTTGCCGATTGTGATTTTTCTGCTTGAGCAGTTTTTGTTACAGATTTTAATTTAAACTTGTTTCTGGTATTTTTAATCCCTGCTATTAAAAAAAATTAAAATGTGCTACTTTGAACTTTAATCATTTCACTCGGATAGTTTTATTTTTATAATTTTTAAATTATCAGTTAAATAAGTATATTTTTATTTATTGTTTTTCAGTCAATTAATATTCACCAGTGAAATGTTGTTCATTATTTAAGTTCATATTTTCATATTTTTCATCAGTATTTAGCATTCGATAACGCAAAATTTTTTACCAATTGCAATTGTTCTGCCTCAGCAGTTTTCGTTACAGATTTTGTTGTAAACGTGTTTCTGGTATTTTTAATCCCTGTTATTAAAATACATTAAAATGTGCTATTTTGAACTTTACTCATTTCACTCGGAGAGTTTCCTTTTTATAATTATTAAATCATGAATTAAAATAGTTTATTTTTAGTTATTGTTTTTCTGTCAATAAATGTTCACCAGAGAAATTTTGTTCATTTTTTAAGTTCATATTTTCATATTTTTCATCAGCGATTTTTTTAAAGACAAAAGATTATGTACATTAAAAATGGACTGGAAATATTATAAATTAAATAATTTATGGTAAACAGTTAAAATAAGATGTAAAAATATGATGCATGATGACAAGCTTGTTTATCACTCTGTATCTAAGATTTACAAGAAAAGAAAAACCAATTTTAGTGCTTTACAGTTCTTCTCCCTCAAAGTCACTCATGCTGCTTGGATGAACACTCAGTTCCGCTTTCATAATTCGAATCGCATCTTCTAATTTTAGACAATGTTATGACAGCGTAAACCACACGCGTTAACAAGCCTCGTTAACAGACCTCTTTGCTACATTGAACTGCACTGCTGACATCTCACAGGATCTCTACGCGAGTAAGCTCACACGGGATATAAAATAACTCGACCAGAGCGACAGGAAAATTATAAACAAGTTTCAGTCGTTTCGGGCAATAAAATATGGAGATTCTCACATGAGCGACAGTTCGTCTCCAGCAGAAAATATTTTAGGAAACTGCTAGAGGTTAATTCTTTTCATAATCGACCTGTCGTAAAATGTAAATAACTACTGTAAAAAAAGGACTCGACGTGGAATTGGATTTGCGGTTTGGGATATAATTGAGATAAATTGTGACACGTTTCAAGTATTTATGTAAATAATATAAATAATGAAAAAACAGTTGGATCGTTAAGATGCTAGGAAATGATGATTTAATCTTTTTCGGGTAAATGATGACTAAAAGTTTACGAAATAAATGTACTTACGTATGTTAATGACGAATGCGCATTAATAGCTGTTTTGTCGAAAATATATATGAGCTCTAATCAAATTCATTTTTGTAATATTAAAAAGTCCCAGTTTCTAAAAAATTTTAGAAATTCGTAAAATTTAAATATTTTTTTTAAAGTTCTCAATGGGGAATTGAATTTGTTGTTATGAAAGTAACTGATATAAATTGTGACGCATTTCAAATATTTATCTAAACATTGTAAGTAATTTTTTAAAAATATCTGATCGTTAGGATGCCATAAAATTATAATTTAATCTTTTTCTAGTGAATAATGACTAAAAGTTGAAAAAGTTCTCAATGGGAAATTAAATTTGGGGTCATGGAAATGACTGAGATAAATTGTGACGCATTTTAAGTATTTATTTAAACATTTTAAGTAATTTTAAAAAAGTCAGATCATTAAGATGCTTGAAAATAATAATTTAATCTTTTTCGGGTAAATAATGACTAAAAGTTTTCAAAATAAATGTACTTACGCATGTTAATGACAAATGCGCAGGAATAGCTGTTTTATCGAAAAGGTATATCAGCTCTCATCAGTCAAATTCTTTTTTGTTATATTAAAAAATCCCAATTTTTAAAAAAAAAATTCATAAATTCGTGAAATTTAAATATTTTTTTTAAAGTTCTTAATGTGGAATTGAATTTATGGTTATGGAAATAACTGAGATAAATTGTGACACATTTCAAGTATTTATCTATACATTATAAGTAATTTTAAAAAAGTCAGATCGTTAAGATGCTAGAAAATTATAAATTAATCTTTTTACTCGTAAATAATGACTAAAAGTTTACGAAATAAATGTACATACGTATGTTAATGGTGAATTCGCAGGGGTATCTGTTTTGTCCAAAGTATATATCAATTCTAATCATTCAAATTCTTTTTTGTAATAGTAAAAAGTCCCAGGTTTTAAAAAATTCATAAATTCGTAAAATTTAAATATTTTCTTTAAAAAGTTCTGAAAGTGGAATTGAACTTGTGCTTAGTGAAATAACTGACATAAATTGTGACGCATTTTAACATTTATCTAAACATTATAAGTAATTTTAAAAAAAGTCAGATCCTTAAGATGCTAGAAATTTATAATTTAATCTTTTTCTGGTAAATAAGGATTAAAAGTTTACGAAATAAAAGTACTGAAGTATGATAGTATCAAATGGTAGGAGTCTAAAACAAATATCAGCTATTTTCCTGTAGTAACACTAAAAGGTCTCAAGTAATTAAAAAAATTCAACAAATTGTAAAAGGTTAATAACTTTTGATAAAAAGCCTCAATATGGGATTGAATTTGCGGTTTGGGAAATAACTGAGATAAATGGTGACACGTTTCAAGTATTTTTCTCGATATCAAAATTATTTTTTTAAATTCAGATCGTCAAGATGCCAAGAAGTAATAATTTAATACTTTTCAGTTAAATAATAACTTAAATAATAATTAATAACTAAATAAATGTACTTATATATGTTAATGGCAAATGAGCAGGAATAAATGTTTTGTCCAAAACCTATCACCTCATACCGGTGAATGTTTTCTTAAATTACTTGTTGAAATTCTACCCTATTATAATATTAAGGTGTCTTAACTCAGAAAATCGTAAAATGTAAATAACCCCAGTAAAATATCTCGAAGTGGAATTGAATTTGTGGTTTGAGATATAATTGAGATATTTTGTGACACGTTTCAAGTAATTATGTAAATATTATAAATAATGAAAAACAGTTAGATCGTTACGATACTAGGAAATGATGATTTAATCTTTTTCGGGTAAATGATGACTAAAACTTTACGAAATAAATGTACTTACGTATGTTAATGGCAAATGCACACGAATAGCTGATTAGTCAAAAACATATATTAGTTCTAATCACTCAAATTATTTTTAGTAATATTAAAAAGTCCCAGTTTTTAAAAAAATTCAGAAATTTGTAAAATTTAAATATTTTTTTAAAAAGTTCTTAATGTGGAATTGAATCTGTGGTTATAGAAATAACTGAGATAAGTTGTGACGAATTTCAAATATTTATCTAAATATTATAAGTAATTTTTAAAAAGCCAGATGGTTAAGATTCTTTAAATATATAATTTAAACTTTTTCTAGTAAATAATGACTAAAAGTTTACGAAATAAATGTACTTACCTATGATAGTGTCAAATGGTAGGAGTCGAAAACAAATATCAGCAATTTGCTCTCAGTAACACTAAAAGGTCTCAAGTGTTTTAAAAATTCCAAAAATTGTACAATGTTAATAACTTTTGTTAAAAAGCCTCAATATGGAATTGAATTTGTGGTTTGGGATATAATTGAGATAAAATGTGACACCTTTCAAGTATTTATCTAAATATCATAAACATTCTTTTTTTAATTCAGATCGTCAATATGCCAAAAAGTAATAATTTAATACTTTTTAGTTAAATAATAACTAAATGTTTAAGAAATAATTGTATTTACTTATGTTAATGGCAAAAGCGCAGGAATAGCTGTTTTGTGGAAAGCATATATCTGCTCTAATCGGTCAAATTCTTTTTTGTAATATTAAAAAGTCGCCAGTTTTTTAAAAAAAATTAAAATTTTGTAAAATTTTTAATACCTTTTTTAAAAAGTTCTCAATGTGGAATTAAATTTGTGGTTATCGAAATAACTGAGATAAATTGTGACACATTTCAAGTATTTATCTAAACATTATACGTAATTTTGAAAAAAAAATGTTAGATCGTTAAGATGCTAGAAAATTATAAATTAATCTTTTTTCTATTAAATAATGACTAAACGTTTAAGAAATAATTGTATTTACTTATGTTAATGGCAAAAGCGCAGGAATAGCTGTTTTGTGGAAAGCATATATCTGCTCTAATCGGTCAAATTCTTTTTTGTAATATTAAAAAGTCTCAGTTTTTAAAAAACTCCGAAATTCATGAAATTTAAATATCTTCTTTAAAACGTTCTCAATGTGGAAATGAATTTGTGGTTATGGAAATAACTGAGATAAATTGTGACACATTTCAAGTATTTATCTAAACATTTTAAATAATTTTTTAAAAAAAGTCAGATCGTTAAGATGCTAGAAAATTATAAATTAATCATTTTCTGGTAAATAATGAATACAAGTTTACGAAATAAATGTACTTAAGTATGATAGTGTCAAATGGTAGGCGTCCAATATAAATATCAGCAATTCTCATACAGTAACACTAAAAGGTATCAAGTAATTTAAAAATTCAAAAAATTGTAAAATGTTAATAACTTTTGATAAAATGCCTCAATATGAGATTGCGGTCTGGGAAATAATTGAGATAAATGTTGACACGTTTCAAGTATTTATCTCGTCAAGATGCCAAGAAGTAATAATTTAATACTTTTCAGTTAAATAATAACTAAAATAATAATTAATAACTAAATAAACGTACGTTAATAATGTAACGTAAATAATGACTAAAAGTTTACGAAATAAATGTACTTACGGATGTTAATGACAAATGAGTAGGAATAGCTCTTTTGTCGAAAAGATATATCAGCTCTCATCAGTAAAATTCTTTTTTGTAATATTAAAAACTCCCTGTTTTTTAAAAATTCAAAAATTCGTAGAATTTAATTATTTTTTTTAATGTGGAATTAAATTTGTGGTTATCGAAATAACTGAGATAAATTGTGACACATTTCAAGTATTTATCTAAACATTTTAAATAATTTTTTAAAAAAAGTCAGATCATTAAGATGATTGGAAGTAATAATTTATTCTTTTTCTGGTAAATAATGACTAAACGTTTAAGAAATAATTGTATTTACTTATGTTAATGGCAAAAGCGCAGGAATAGCTGTTTTGTGGAAAGCATATATCAGCTCTAATGAGTCAATTTCATTTTTGTAATATTAAAAAGTCCCTATTTGTTAAAAAAATTCAGAAATTCGTAAAATTTAAATATTTTTTTAAGTTTTTAATGTGAAATTGAATTTGTGGTTATAGAAATAACTGTGATATATTGTGACTCATTTGAAGTATTTATCTAAACATTATAGGTATTTTTTTTATAAAAAAGTCAGATCGTTAACATGCTAAAAAATTATAATTTAATCTTTTACTGGTAAATAATGACTAAAAGTTTACGAAATAAATGTACGTACGTATGTTAATGGCAAATGGTAGAAGTCCAAAATAAATATCAGCAATTCTCTTACAGTAACACTAAAAAGACTCAATATAAGATTGAATTTGAGGTTTAGGAAATAATTGAGATAAATGGTGACACGTTTTCAAGTATTTATCTCGTCAAGATGCCAAGAAGTAATAATTTAATACTTTTCAGTTAAATAATAACTAAAATAATAATTAATAACTAAATAAACGTACTTATATATGTTAATGGCAAATGAGCAGGAATAAATGTTTTGTCCAAAATCTATCACCTCATACAAGTGAAAGTTTTTTTAAATTACTTGTTGAAATTCTACCCTATTATAATATTAAGGTGTCTTAAAAACTCAGAAAATCGTAAAATGTAAATAACCGCAGTAAAAAGACCTAGAAGTGGAATTGAATTTGTGGTTTGAGATATAATTGAGATATATTGTGACACTTTTCAAGTATTTATGTAAATATTATAAACAAAGAAAAAATTAGATAGTTAAGAAGCTAGGAAATGATTTAATCTTTTTCGGGTAAATGATGACTAAAAGTTTACGAAATAAATGTACTTAAGTATGTTAATGACAAATTCGCAGTAATAGCTGATTTTTCGAAAAAATATATCAGCTCTAATGAGTCAAATTCATTTTTGTAATATCAATGTCCCAGCTATTAAAAATTTCCCAAATTTGTAAAATTTAAAGAATTTTTTTTAAAGTTCTCAATATGGAATTAAATTTGAGGTTATGGAAATAACTGATATAAATTGTGATACGTTTTAGTATTTATCTAAATATTATAAGAAATTTAAGAAAAAAGTCAGATCAATAAGATACTAGGAATTTGTAATTTGATCCTTTTCGGGTAAATAATGACTAAAAGTTTACTAAATAAATGTACTGAAGAATGTTAGCGCAAAAGTCCAAAATCAAAACCAGCAATTGTCCTGTACTAACAATAAAAGGTCTCATATGCTTTAAAAATTCAGAAAATCGAAAAATGCTAATCTCTTTTCATAAAAATCCTTAATGTGGAATGAATAAATCAATGTGAATCTTCAATGTGAATTGTATTTGCGGTTTTGGAAATAAATAAGATAAATTGTGACACCTTTGAAATATTTATTTAAATATCATGAACAATTTTTTTAAAAAATTCAGATCATTGAGATGCTAAGAAGTAATATTTTAATACTTTTCGTTAAATAATAACTAAAAATTTAGAAATTAACGTAGTTATATGTGTTAATGGCAAATGTGCAAGAATAACTGTTTTGTCCAAAATCTATCATACCAGTGACAGTTTTATTAAAATTACTTATTAAAATTCTTCAATGTTAAGATATTATGGGGCCTCAGGTGTTTTAAAAATTTAGAAATTCTTAAAATGTTAATAATTTTTCATGCAAATCATGAATGTGGATTTGAATTTGTGGTTTGGAAATAATTGAGATAAATTGTGACAGCTTTCAAGTATTTATCTAAATACCATAAACAATTTTTTAGAAAAATTCACATCGTTGAGAAGCCAAGAAGTAGTTAATAACTAAAACAAGTAAAATAATAACTAAAAATTTAGATATAACGTACTATATACGTTAATGCCAAATGCGCAGGAATAACTGTTTAGACCAAAATCTATCCCCTCACGCCAGTGAAGGTGTTTTTAAAACTACTTATTGAAATTCTTTCATATTATAATATTAAGGGGTCTTAGGTGTTTTAAAAATTCAGAAAATCTTAAAATGTTAATAACTTTTCATACAAATCATCAATGTGGAATTGAATTTATGGTTTGGGAAGTAATTGAGATAAATTGTAACAGCTTTCAAGTATTTATCTAAATATCATAAAGAATTTTTTTTAAATTCAGATCGGTGAGATGCCAAGAAGTAGTTAACAACTAAAAAAAGTAAAATAATAACTAAAAATTTAGATATAACGTACCTGTATATGTTAATGTAAAATGCACAGGAATAACTGTTTAGTCCAAAATCTATCACCTCACGCCAGTGAAAGTTTTTTTAAAACTGCTTATTGAAATTCTTTCCTATTATAATATTAAGGGGTTTTAGGTGTTATAAAAATTCAGAAAATCGTAAAATGTTAATAAATTTTGATAACAGGCTTTAATGTGGAATTAAATTTGTGGTTTGGGAAAAAAATGAGATAAATTGTGGCACCTTTCAAGTATTTATCTAAATATCACAAACTATTTTTTTAACAAAAATTCAGATAGTTACGATGACAAGAAGTAATAATTTAATACTTTTTAGTTAAATAATAACTAAAAATTTACGAAATAAACGTACTTATATATTGTTAGGAAATTAAAAAAAATAGATTTCTTCCTTACAACATCACCTCATTATTAGTTATATTCATCCGATGCGTTTAAGTTTCAGTCAGCTTTAACCGTGACTGAAACCTGCATGTAAATTTCCTACCACATGTGTGTATTTAAGCCTGTTCAGCGTTGTTAGCATGGGGAAGCATTTCTAGCTAACGCTGCAGGTGAACAGATTGTTTAATTTATGTGTTAAGTCGATACATGTTTAATTTTCATAAATAAAATTTTAACTTAAAACATTCGAAGTGTAAATTTTATTGAAATCCTAATACTTCATCAAACCTCTGACGACTCTGCATGTTTTAGAAGTGTTGGAAAATTATATGAAACTTGATTAATTTTCCATCATATAAGTTAATGGCAAATGCTCAGGGATAACTATTTTGTCCAAAATATATCACCTCATGCCAGTGAAAGTTTTTTAAAGAACTTATTGAAATTATTCCCTATTATAATAGTAATAGGACTCAGGTGTTTAAAAAATTCAGAAAATCGTAAAATGTAAATAACCTTAGTAAAAAAGACTTCGGTGCGGAATTGAATTCTTGGTTTGGGAAATAAATGAGATAAAATGTGACAAGTTTCATGTATTTCATTAAATATATTAATAATTTTTTAAAGAGTCTGATCGGTAAGAAATTGTATATTAAGTATGTTAATGACAAAAGTAATAATTGTTTTGTCCAAAACATGTATTAGTTTACAGCCATCAAATTCTCCTGTAATAACATTTAAAGGTCTCAGAAGTATTAAAAATATAGAAAATCACAAAATGTCAATAACTTCTGTTAAAAAGCATCAATTAAAAATTGAATTTATGATTTTAGAATTAATTGAGATAAATTGTGACAAGATTCAAGTATTTAGCTAAATATTATAAATAATAAATAAATCCGATCATTCAAATGCTAGGAAGGGATAATTTAATATTTTTTTAGTTAAATAATAACTAAACTTTTTACGAAATAAACATACTTATATATGTTAACAGCAAATGCGCAGGGATAAATGTTTTGTCCAAACCTATCACCTCATACCAGTGAAAGTTTTTTTAAACTACTTGTTGAAATTCTTCCCTATTTTAATATTAAGGTGGTCTCAGG
The DNA here is from genome assembly GCA_032207245.1 of Pardosa pseudoannulata. NCBI lineage: Eukaryota > Metazoa > Arthropoda > Arachnida > Araneae > Lycosidae > Pardosa > Pardosa pseudoannulata. Next base: position 113,230,468 of record CM063505.1, on the reverse strand, counting down.
TGTTTTAAAAATTCAAAAAATCGTAAAATGTAAATAACCCCAGTAAAATGGCCTCGATGTGGAATTGAATTTGTAGTTTGGGAAATAATTGAGATAAATTGTAACGCGTTTCAAGTATTTATGTAAGTACTATAAATAATGTAAGAAAATTCAGATCGTTAAGATGCTAAGAAATGATAATTTAATATTTTTCGAATAAATGTTTTGATCAAAATATAATAGCTCGTACAAGTCAAATATTTTTTAAACTGCTTGTCAAAATTCCCTTGTAGTAGCATAAGGGTCTCGGATTTTAAAAATTAAAATTTTTGAAATAAATTTTATATCGTATTATTTTTTGCAATATATTCTGAGCATTTAAAAAATATTTAATAAATATTTCTTAACTCGAATCACTAATTGGTTTTTAAAAATGTTGTGTCTCTCACACATTTTTTAATTTTGATGCTTTTACTCGAAATAATAATTATCACCATTATCCATTTAATTTTTGATATGTTCTAAGGAATATTTTTTTGGAATTTTTGATACTGGAATATATGCTTGTTTTCTGTAGATTTATTTGGTTTGGAGCGCTATGGTCTACATTTTGCAACAGCGGGGCTAATGAGACCGGGGCCTACAGCTTAAAGTCAAATCCGAACGGCTACGAACACCCATGTCACAGTGGGATTCAAACCCACGAACTTAGGTTCCGGAGGCCAGCGCCCTAACCATCCGGCCACCGTTCGGCCCTCCTTTTTGTAGAATAAGTCAACTTAATGGTAATAATGTAATACTTTTTAATAATTTTTTAAAATTGAAATGAAATAAAAAAATTTCCATTCTAAAACCTTTTTAAAAAGTTTGGCATACATTAATTGTGTAGTTCAGTCATCACTGAAACACTGTTCGCAGTAGGAAGATCGAATATTTTATGTTATATCCTGTACTGTATACTTCGGATTTTGTTTGCAAATGTTACGTAAAGAAAATTTCAGTATAGCTTATATTTACACTACATAGCATACTACAGAAACGATTAGCCTGTAAAATACTGAAATTTTGTGTTTAGAACTAGTATAAGCCTAGTTTTATACCTTCATTTTCGATAGTACGTAATTTGTTGTCTGCACAACGAAAAACATTAGCCCAATCGGTCTACAATGGTTAAAATCAAAGATATCTAAGCATTTATATGCAGTTGTAACAATGCCTTTAAAGTATATTTTTAGAAAATAGTTGAAAGTTAATTACATACAAATAATAGTTTTGTTTTTAATTCTTATAACTTCCTGATACGGTTTGGTTTGGAACTCTAAAGGTAAATTTTTGCAACACAAGAAACTAATGAGACTAGGACGGACTGTTTAAAACCAATTCCGAAAAGCTACAAGCTTCCACATATGGCCACAATGGGATTTGAACCCAGGAACTCCGGTACGGAAGATCAGCAATTAACCACCCGTCCATCGTTAGACAATTACGGAAACGAATATAAAGGATGAATTTTATTCTCGAAAAATTTTGATTTAGATAAAATATATTCGCTATATAATAATAGCCTAAGCTATAGGGGGCATTCAAACAGCCCCATCGATGATTGCTGAATCACTGATCTAGATCGCTCGCTGTTTGGGATTTAACTGTACCCCTCTCTATTGGGCATCGCTTTCCGAGTATCGCTGTTGAACTTCAGCAAACTTCGGAAGATTTTCCCCGAACCCACATCTTTGAACCAATTACATTCCGCGGTGGTCAACTATATTTCTAAATGTATTCAACGTGATTCTAAACTGCATTGACAGAATTGGGAGATTTTAGAGGAGTATGAAGATAAACAAATTATTGACCGTGTACCAGATAATTCTCATCCAAAACTCAAGCCATTTTTTTACTTGCCTCATAGGGTACTTTACAATTCTGAAAAATAAAAATTTTACGGATCCCGACATATGACAGGCTATACACTATACTTTGAAATGGAAATCATCGATTTAATGAATACTAACACTGGTCACAATCAGTTGGCATCGTTTGAGCTCTACTCAAACATCACTGCTACCCGGGAAAAAAAAAACACATTTCAAATTTAAGGAGACTAATCAAATGGTAATTCTGATGACTCACCATACAGAATAATATGTGTATAATTTAATAGGCATGAAAGGAAGTCATGTGTCCACATCAAAGATTTATTGTAAGAAATAGGCTCCACTTTATATGTGAATCAGTACGGTAATATCACTTCTGCAGAGCACCATTTTGCTAGAATTTACTGGCAACAACATTAACGCCAGGGAAAATGGCAAATGCGCAGGAAAACTATTTCGTTAAAGCAATTTTCGTAACTACTTTAACTGCGATTATGATGTTCCTTGTGTCGTGTTATAAGTGGAAAATTACCAAGAACAAATATTACAGTAAAACCAATTATTATACCTATGCTTTGGAGAAATAAATATAAGTGCTACTGAAATTAGTACTGTGGGGATATTAATGGCAAATTCACAGCGACAAATAGTTAATTATAAATAAGAGTTATATGGTAACGCTGTATTACGTATGGAAGTCAATTGTGCTGTAATATTTTTATTGCCTTTAATATTTAAGCTTATCTTAAAAACAATGATAATTTAAGGTTCTTCATGAATTCTAAATTATTAAACAGCATAAAATATGAATCATTTATCAAAAACTATAGAAAAAAGCGTTTCCTGTAAATAGATAAGAAAAAAACACTAAGCCTTTTCTGCAGGTAAAAACTACTTATATATAAATATATGTGTGTATGTAGATATATGTATGTATATGGACGCATACATATATATATATATATATATATATATATATATATATGTATATGTATGCGTGTATATATATATATGTATATGTATATATATATATATGTGTATATATGTATATGTATATATATGTATATATATATATGTGTATATATATGTACATATATATATATATATATATATATATATCTGTATATCTATATATATGTATATATATATATATATATGTATGTGCGTGCGTGTGTGTATGTATGTATGTATGTATATATATATGTGTGTGTGTGTGTGTGTGTGTATGTATGTATGTATATATATATGTGTGTGTGTGTGTGTGTGTATATATACATATGTATATATATATAAATACACACATATATATATATATATATACATATACTACATTACGCCTATACATTATAAAACTGGGAAAATATTTATTGTAAGAAATCGAAAAAATACATCTTTTATTAAGAGTAAATATCACATTATAAGAAAACAATCCTCTCTGATGGATAAACATTAAAAAACTAGAGTCATATATTTTAAATCGATAACGTTTCATATGTCTATTTTACGGAAATATTTCTATATCTTTCCTTTTAATTTCCCTTCTACGAGCCATCAATATAAAACTGTCGGAAAGTTTAAACGATTGTTTTTCTCATTTGAAACCATCCCTTCCGATCGCCTTACTTCCTTAAGAAAGTTTGGCCGCTTCCTGAAAACAAATAGAAACGATGGGGAGCTAACCGTTAGCCCTCGAGGAAATGATCTGCGATACCGGTTACAAGTCACAGAATTGATATCAAATCATTTGCTGTCATCCGCGCTATCAGCGAGACTTAAAAATGATAACAGCCGTCGAGATATCCGCAGCGGCAGAATTGGAAGATTGAGGCAGGAAGGATATTGTATATCTATGACAGAGAAGTACTCTCAATCAAATTCTGAAATGAAACTGCCGCAGAACGTTGCCTCTAATGTCGATTAGGTCACAGTATAGAAGTTAAATTTATATTCACAATATACGAGAAACGGAACAATCAATTCTTCAAATAATTACGATATTTCCTTTCAAATGATATGTGAAGGGACATATTTATCCATATATTTTTTCTCGTAACTGAATTATTTTGAGAGAGTGTTTTTTATACATTTATACGTATTTTAAACCTTTTGTTTATCCTAAATTATTTTCAGGAAGAGTTCAAAATGAAAAATAATTTTCAGCTATGAAATATTTGAAAAACTACTTAAGAAACAGTGCATGCGAATTTTTAAATGAGCGATACACACAAACATATATATGTTTGTGTCTCTGTGTGTATATATATATGTATATACATGTATAACTATACAAGTATTTATATATTTATGAATATACTACATGTATAATATGTATATATATATATACATATGTATATATATACATATATACATATATATATATATACATATGAATGTATATATGTATATATATATATATATATATATATATACATATATATATATATATACATATGAATGTATATATGTATATATATATATATATATATATATATATTTATACACACATGTATAATATATATAGAGATATGGATAGATATAGATATAAATATATGTTTGACGACCTAATAGATGTTGTCCTTTTTTAACTCTGTAAATACAAAAATTGTAAAATATTTTAAAAGTAAATTATAAATTGGACCGTTTTGATGGAAAAGTAAGAAAAAAATACTATAAAAATACTTGATGCCATCAAGCGTACAGTCATAACAAACGTAATTAGGTAAAATTAAAATCCCCGCTTTGCTTCTATGGGGAATTGACCCTCTGTCTTCTCGCTCTGTAGCCCGCTGCGCTAACCACTGCGCCACAGAGAAGTCGGCCGTAAAGGGTCTCAAGGGGCATCATAATAATCTCATTAAGCTTGCAATTCTGGTTTTTTGAAAATATAAAAACATTTTATATCTGATCAAGTTGTGAATCTAAACCATTTAAAAATCAATTTAATTACATACACAAAATTTCATCAAGATCAGTATTTCCATTTAGGAGGAGTTCTATTACAAAACACGGACGGAAAAATTTTATATTTATCTATATATATATATATATATATATATATATATATATATATATATATATATATATATATATATATATATATATATATATATATATATATATATATATATATATATATATATATATATATATATATATATATATATATATATATATATATATATATATATAATGAAAAGTCAATGATTTTTCAGAAATAAAAATAACTTTGTATAAACTAACATTTATATAAATTGTATTTCATTACACTCTCGTATTTTATGCATTTCTTTTAATTGTCACTATTTTCAAAGCCCGTTTTAATGCCCGTTGCGCTAACCACTGCGCCACAGAGAAGTCGGCCGTAAAGGGTCTCAAGGGGCATCATAATAATCTCATTAAGCTTGCAATTCTGGTTTTTTGAAAATATAAAAACATTTTATATCTGATCAAGTTGTGAATCTAAACCATTTAAAAATCAATTTAATTACATACACAAAATTTCATCAAGATCAGTATTTCCATTTAGGAGGAGTTCTATTACAAAACACGGACGGAAAAATTTTATATTTATCTATCTATCTATCTATATATATATATATATATATATATATATATATATATATATATATATATATATATATATATATATATATATATATATATATATATATATATATATATATATATATATATATATATATATATATATATATATATATATATATATATATATATACATATATATATACATATATATATACATATATATATATACATATATATACATACATATATATATATATATATATATATATATATATATATATATATATATATATATATATATATATATATATATATATATATATAAATGAAAAGTCAATGATTTTTCAGATATAAAAATAACTTTGTATAAACTAACATTTATATAAATTTTATTTTATTACACTCTCGTATTTTATGCATTTCTTTTAATTGTCACTATTTTTAAAATTATTAAATTATTTTAATCCATTTTTATAAGTTAGATGTCTTATTCTAGTAAATAGGAATATTTTTTCCTGTGGTTTCTTAATTATTTTTGTTGAAGTATCTTTATTTTTATTATTTTTTAACAGGTGGTTATTCTAAACTAAAGAAATTGCTATTTTCATGGCAATAAAGTTATGTCGCTCCTAAAATTTATTTCTTAATATGCTACTTATTTAATCATTTATAATCCAATGTTTTAAAATACATGGTATATATTTTGTTTCTAGTAAAGGTAATATGGAAACAAAATATCGTACACATTTTGTTTCCAAACAATATATGATACTAATTATTTCCAAACAGAATATCTCACAGTTTTCAAAATCATTAATAATTTGGTTTATTTTATTTTTACTCCTATCGAATTGTAAAGATAAAATAAATTGACTTTTCATACTTTCCTTTATGTGCAATATAAATTTAAGTTCTCAAGTCGTACCTTGTAACGAGAGAGTTAATCTTTTTGAAAGAATGTAAAGTTTTTTATCGTCCTCTTGTTGTCCATCTGAAACAGTACCAAGTGCAAGAACATAACTTCTACCTCTTCTTGAGAGAAATAGAACGAAATCTTAAATTCGCAGTTTTTATATAATAAAATCAAGAAGTTATGAACAATTATTAACCCCTTAACGTGCATGCTCGACTTAATTTGAGAGTGCTAAATTGACCAAACTCTGCACACTCGAGATAATTCGAGCAGCGTTGTACTTTATGTTGCTATAATTTTTCACATTCGAATGCAATCAGGAATTTAAAATAACAATGTGAAAGCAAAAAAAAAAAAACAATCGTTTTATTGATATTTATCATTTATATGCGATTGTAAGCTATAACATTTACTTATTCAAGAATAATATATATATATATATATATATATATATATATTCTAAATTCAACGTTCTAAGTTGTGTTTTTACATTAAAAAAAATCGGGAGGCCTTTTTCAAAAAAAAACTGTGCACTAAGGGGTTAAACAAAAGTTTCTATTGTTTATCAAGTTACGGAGTATGAATCTTGATACATGGATCCTCATAATTGTTCGGAATAGACTTTAAGCTTGATTCAGGTCTCATTAGCCCTTGTGTAGCCAAAATATAGACCGTAGAACTTCAAATAAAACTAAAATTATGTAATAGTTTTGTAATAGTTTCCATTATTCATATGTAGTTTTACTTATACATGTACGGAGGTATTTCACTATGAAACCTTTGAGAAATATTCCTAAGTTTTGAATGCCTGCTTAGTTTGTATCTGTTACCCATAATCCAATTCATAGAGCAATGACAAAACTCTTTTGCAACCTAACTGAATAAGTCACATTGTCTTTGCTTAAATTGCAAATATCTGTACAAGAAACAAATTTTTATTAATTTATACCAAACAGTTCTGGGTTTTGTAGCTGTTAATAATTAGTCTATAGAGCGGTCCATAACTAGTTACACGTTTTCATTCATGGATAGACGAGTAAGACATCCCTTTCTGGTTATGAAAATTAGAAAATACTTCGACAGAAAGTATTTTGAAGTATGTCCAAAGTCCGTATCTGAATGTAATTAACAAATGAGTTCCCAACCTCATACAAAACAAAAAAGAAATGGCAAAACTTTGTTAATAGAACAATGTAGCATTTCATTGTGAAACCCTTGAGAAATATTCCTAAGTTTTGAATGCCTGTGTAGTTTGTATCTGTTACCCATAATCCAATTCATAGAGCAATGTAAAAACTCTTTTGTACCCTAATTGAATAAGTCACATTGTCTTTGCTTAAATTACAAATATCTGTACAGAAATCAAATTTTTTACTGATTTATACCAAATTTTTCGGTTTTGTAGATGTACTTCAAAATAGTTTATAAAGCTGTCCATAAATAGTTACACGTTTTCATTCAAAGATAGATATGTAAGACATCACTTTCTGGTTATGAAAATTAGAAAATACTTTGACAGAAAGTATTTTGACGTATGTCCAAAGTCTGTACCTGAATGTAATTAACAAATGAGTTCCCAACCTCATACAAAACAAAAAAGAAATGGCAAAACTTTGTTAATAGAACAATGTAGTATTTCATTGTGAAACCCTTGAGAAATATTCCTAAGTTTTGAATGCCTGTGTAGTTTGTATCTGTTACCCATAATCCAATTCATAGAGCAATGTAAAAACTCTTTTGTACCCTAATTGAATAAGTCACATTGTCTTTGCTTAAATTACAAATATCTGTACAGAAATCAAATTTTTATTAATTTATACCAAATTTTTCTCGGTTTTGTCGCTGTACTTCAAAATAATGCAGTCCATAACTAGTTACACGTTTTCATTTACGGACAAATAGCTAAGGCATCACTTTCTGGTTATGAAATTTAGAAAATACTTCGACAGAAAGTATTTTGACGTATGTCAAAAGCCTGTACCTGAATGTAATTAACAAATGAATTCCCAACCTCATACAAAACAAAAAAGAAATGTCGAAACTTTGTTAATAGAACAATGTAGTATTTCATTGTGAAACTATTGAGAAATATTCCAAAATTTTAATGCCTGTGTAGCTTGTATCTCTTACCCATAATCCAATTCATAGAGCAATGATAAAACTCTTTTGTAACCTAATCGAATAAGTCACATTGCCTTTGCTTAAATTGCAAATATCTTTACAGAAAACAAATTTTTACTAATTTATACCAAATTTTTCTGGTTTTGTCGATGTACTTCAAAATAGTTTATAAAACAGTTCATAACTAGTTACACGTTTTCATTCATGGATAGACGAGTAAGACATCCCTTTCTGGTTATGAAAATTAGAAAATACTTCGACAGAAAGTATTTTGACGTATGTCAAAAGCCTGTACCTGAATGTAATTAACAAATGAATTCCCAACCTCATACAAAACAAAAAAGAAATGGCAAAACTTTGTTAATAGAACAATGTAGCATTTCATTGTGAAACCCTTGAGAAATATTCCTAAGTTTTGAATGCCTGTGTAGTTTGTATCTGTTACCCATAATCCAATTCATAGAGCAATGACAAAACTCTTTTGCAACCTAATTGAATTACAAATATCTGTACAGAAAACAAATTTTTATTCATTTATACCAAATTTTTTCGGTTTTGTAGCTGTACTTCAAAATAAAGCTGTCCATAAATAGTTACACATTTTCATTCAATGATAGATATGTAAGACATCACTTTCTGGTTATGAAAATTAGAAAATACTTTGACAGAAAGTATTTTGATGTAAGTGAAAAGCCTGTACCTGAATGTAATAACCAAATGAGTTCCCAACCTCATACTAAGCAAAAAAGAAATGACAACACTTTGTTAATAGAACAATGTAGCATTTCATTGTGAAACCCTTGAGAAATATTCCTAAGTTTTGAATGCCTGTATAGTTTGTAGCTGTTACCCATAATCCAATTCATAGAGCAATGACAAAACTATTTTGTACCTTAATTGAATAAATCACATTCTGCCTTTGCTTAAATATCAAATATCTGTACACATAACAAATTTTACTAATTTATACCAAATTTTTCTCGGTTTTGTTGCTGTACTTCAAAATAAAGCGGTCCATAACTAGTTACACGTTTTCATTCACCGATAAATATCTAAGACATCACTTTCTGGTTATGAAATTTAGAAAATACTTCGACTGAAAGTATTTTGACGTATGTCAAAAGTCTGTACCTGAATGTAATTAACAAATGAGTTCCCAACCTCATACTAAACAAAAAAGAAATGGCAAAACTTTGTTAATAGAACACATTAATTTCATATTTAATGCATTCATTTCCATATTTCCCATTTAAGAAGCACGAAGTTTCCCTTATCGTAAACCGAGCACTTTCTTTTGTTTACGCCGGTCTCATTTTATCATATCTAAAAGACGATTCATATGATAAACCCATTAGCCGAATTGCAGGTATGTGGAGACTTTCATTTTCGTGCAACACCGTGGAGAGTTTATATTTCACTTTTCTCGGCGGTTTTATTACATTTCCATGTGATTTTTTCCCTCGTAAGGGGACATTTTCTTTCTCCCGTAAGACAACGCTTGCATTTCTTGCACTTTGAGAGATGCAATCGGGGAATTTTTTTTCTTGCATGCTTTTAAGACATTGTAACTGCTATACCACTGTGATAAAACAAGGTAAAATACAAGGTAAAATGAAATCAAAATAAAAGAGAAGGAAATGAAAAGAATTTTGATTTTCTTACAGTTCCGATGAAGAGGAACAGAAAAAAATTGGACAAAAGAGAAAAATATGAAGGTAAAAATTTTTAAAAAAACGAACTTTTTATTTTTATATTTTAACTAGCATATCGCCCGTCATATGACGGTATCAGTGAAATTTTCAATTTTCCAGAATTATAAAGTACCCTATAACGCAGGTAAAAATAATATTTATAGTCACACACGTAATCAAATGTCAACCATTATTGTTATTGCTTTTCATTTAAATCATTTATATAATGAACCTGACATAAATAAATTTCTTCAATTTGCAAAGAATAAAGTGGGCAGGCCATCTAATCAGAATGGACAATGACCGCACAACAAAAAGGGTCTTCGATGCAACAGGAAAGCGAAGGATGCAACAGGAACACGAAAACAAGGAAGACCCAACCTGAGATATACAGACTGCTTGAAGAAGAGCCCTTCAGGTACTTAAAGTAAAAAACTGGAAGAATATGGCCTCCAGAAGGATGTCATGAAAAAAGCTTATTGAGAATGCCAGGGCCTATCCTGGGCTGTCATGTTACTGAAAAAGAAGAAGAAAACGACTTGTATAAAGAAGATATCAATTACATAAATTTTTTAAATGTTAATTGCCATTATAAATATAAATTATATTTTAAAAAATGTTAAACACTTTCAATGAGTGCTGTAAATAATTTATTTATTTGTATTCATACACGTTATCAAATATCTACCATTATCGTTATTGCTTTTCATTTAAATCCCTTTGAAAAACGACAGATCGAGGACCTACTGTACTATGTAGAGAGCAAAAATGAGGAGTCTTTGGACTTGAACGTTAAAAATGAAAAACTGATATTCCTGGAGCACATCCCATCTCGTAGAAAATGTAATTTCTTCAAATATATCAAAGGTTTTATCTTCTATCTTTTAAATACTTCCAATGAGTGTTGTAAATAAATAATTTATTTATAGTCAAATACGCAATCAAATATCTACCATTATCGTTATTGTTTTTCATTTAAATCCCTTTGAAAAACGACAGATCGAGGCCCTACTGTACTATGTAGCGAGCAAAAATGGGGAATCTTTGGACTTGTACATTAAAAATGAAAAACTGATATTCCTGGAGCACATCCCATCTCGTAGAAAAGTAATTTCTTCAAATATATCAAAGGTTTTATCTTCTATCTTTTAAATACTTCCAATGAGTGTTGTAAATAAATAATTTATTTATAGTCATACAAGTAATCAAATATCTACCATTATCGTTATTGTTTTTCATTTAAATCCCGTTGAAAAAAAGTCAGATCGAGGCCCTACTGTACTATGTAGAGAGCAAAAATGAGGAGTCTTTGGACATGAACCTTAAAAATGAAAAACTGATATTCCTGGAGCACATCCCATCTCGTAGAAAATGTAATTTCTTCAAATATATCAAAGGTTTTATCTTCTATCTTTTAAATACTTCCAATGAGTGTTGTAAATAAATAATTTATGTATAGTCATACACGTAATCAAATATCTACCATTATCGTTATTGTTTTTCATTTAAATCCCTTTGAAAAACGACAGATCGAGGACCTACTGTACTATGTAGAGAGCAAAAATGGTTAATCTTTGGACTTGAACATTAAAAATGAAAAACTGATATTCCTGGAGCACATCCCATCTCGTAAAAAATGTAATTT
>CM063505.1:113211199-113213699 GCA_032207245.1 Pardosa pseudoannulata | reverse complement strand
TATGAAGGTCTATTGTTCACACATATTTTATAAATTAATTCTTGTAGAATTTCTAGGTTTGAGATAATTTTTTAGTATAAGAAGAATTGAAATTAAAATTACAATGCATATTTGATCAAGAAAATTTTGCTGATTTACTTTTATTAAGCTATAAACAAAATGCATTAGGGTACAGCCCAGCTATTTGCCAGTTAGGAAAATTCACAGCTATTACTTGTAAGCCAAACATATAACTGATTACAATAGAAAGAGATGTAAATAAAACTGAAAATGCTTTTGATAAATCCTAATTAAGCTTATTCTAAATTTTATACAGCTATTATATAACAAAATATTATTCGTAAAATATCGCTAAATAATAAATAAAGTCAGCTTTTAAAATATCATTTTATTAGTGACAAATTCTCGTTTATTTATCTATATAGTACATTTATTGCCTTATTATCTCTATTCAAATAAGGCCAGTTAACGATAATTGTACTTTCAAAGAAAAAACTGAAAGTAAAATTCTAAATGATATATTTCCTTTGTCATAACTTCACTATATCTAAATTAAATGGATGTTAAATGTATGAAAATGATAGTAAACACTTGAACATAGCAAAGTTCGATACGTCAAAATGCTTTATTACAAATTTTAACGCTAGAAGACAAAAGCTCAGAATATCTAAGTCATAATTAAAAGAACATTTTCTCTTGTCACGACTCAAAATCGCTGTTTTAACAAGAGCCAAGACATGCTAAGTTCATCTTCACAATCGACCTTAAACGCAGCTGCCATTTAACGTATAATCTAAGCTAAAGGGTCTGTTATTTCAGCGATGAAAAGTCGTCTAGCAGTTGCTTACCTCCCATTAATCAGTTTGCCTTTGAGCAATTTTGCTTCCATGGCAAACTTGGGGCGCTTTAATGTCCTCCTGAAGGCAAAATCTCGCCAAAATGCGGTTGGATGAATGGTGTGCCATTGAGTACTGATAGAGGCAATTAATCCTCTTAAAAATCTGGGTTAATTAATTAAGGTGGGAGGGTGTTGCTGAATTCACCATCGCGGTTCCTCGAATTTTCTGAGTGATCGGATAGATTAACCGCGGACGTGCATTGTTAATGATTGCAGCAATTTTAAGCCTTGCATTTATGTAATTAGTTTGAGAATTAGTTTTAGTATCTGTGAAATATTCATGCAAAAATACCCTGTAATTTCTCATGCTGAAAGCTGCTAGGCTATGGATATCATAAATCACACCATACCTAATAAGTACATGAGATATTTTTAAAGAAATGCAATAAGTATATTAATATATATATATATATATATATATATTTATTTATTTATATATTATATATATATATATATATATATATATATATATATATTTACATATATATATATATACATATATATATACATATATATATATACATATATACATATATACATATATATTATATATATATATATATACATATATATATATATATATATATATATATATATATATATATATATATATATATAAAGTAAAAAAAATAATAGAAAAAATGCATTTTCAAACTACATCAACGCGTCAACAGACTTATATAATAATATAGTGGACAGATGTAGAAATATTTCTTAGACCTTGAAATTCTGAATTTCAAAAATATATAGTTCAAATATTTATTGTCTAGAGTGCAACAAAATGCAATAAACATATCTTCAAATTCATACATATTACTTAAAGCTAAATCATTTATTTACAAAAAAAATAATCTTCAAAAGGAGCTTTTAATCAGTTATCATAAGAAAAGTATCAAGCCGTTTAGCACAATTGATTTCTTATAGGTATTAACAGATTTCCATTAAATATTACATTGGTAAATAAAGTTCATAATAATCAGTTATGTAAATTAAATTATTTCGTAGGCCAAAATGCTTATTAGCTGTAACAAAAAATGGTTATAAAGAACCAAAAAATAGGATGAAGTGTTGGAGTTTAACACACATGAACCTCTTAATTGAAAAAATTAGTTTTAACTGTTAAAAGTTTTTTATTTCTCATATTAATTTATTATGCTTTCTGAAATTTCTAAAAATCATTTTTTAGAAAATAAACTTGTGTAAAGTAATTTTAAAACCTTCGTTCAGAAAGAGTAAAAATAGACGAAACTTTAAAATTTTAAATACCATACCATTTTTGCATAATATTCGTAGATCCTTTTAAATTCAAATCTATTAATTTCTTACTATTACTTCTATTACTTCTATTAATTCTCATAAAAGTTAACAGAATTTTGTCTGTTTATTAAATAGGATAAATGATTATATGTACATCTCCTTTATAGTCGTGGTAACATTATTTTCCAGTATTTATTATTATTGAACCTGAAGAAAAGAGTGTTAACATTATTTTACAGTATTTATTATTGTTGAACCCGAAGAAATAAGTGTTAAACTGGAGAGAAAAAAAATCCTATAAAATCAACTTTTCAGCAATTTTCATCTATCAGCTTTGTGATAATC
>CM063505.1:113058699-113206199 GCA_032207245.1 Pardosa pseudoannulata | reverse complement strand
AACGTATATTACAACATACATTATTTGAATTTCTGTTGTTATTGAACAGCATACATTATTTGAAATATTCCATTTCAAGTAATTATATTGAAAAATGTTGAAGAGTCTACAGATTAATGTATAGCTTCGTTTTTTTAAAGTCAGCTAAAATGTTTTAGTGCATGCTGAAAGTCTATCTGTTTTGATAAACCGTAAAGTTTTAAATATTTTTTTTAAATTTTACAAAAAATTGTGGGGCCTTTATGATTTAATTTTGCAATTGTTAAGCCCTGAAATATTCAATTTTAATTGATTTCAATGAAAAATATTGGACAGTTTACTCCTTAATACACTCATGTCCATAAATTAAGGATAATGAAGTTCAGGCAATGAAAGAGACAAAAGCAAAACAATTTGACTTATTTGTAAAGTCTATTTATTAAACAAAAGGTAAAGAGCAAAAAAGATGCTATATGTTTGACATAATTAATAAAAATTGCAATTTTTACTCCCTGGAGCAAATTTCAAAAAAGAACCTATTTACAGAAAACAGTATAACATGGTTAGTATGATGGTTAATACGGAGTATGTCTCCCGGACGATGCAATACAAGCGTTACAACGCCTACGCATGCTGAGTATCAGATTATCAATCTGATCTTGGGGAAAATTACACCACTCATCAAGCAATGCCCTCCGAAGTTCCGATAGACAGTTGGGAGGGGGTTGACGGGCTGCAATTCGTCGGCCAAGCATGTCCCACACATGCTCTATTGGATTCAAATCCGGTGAGTATGCTGGCCAATCCATACGGGTGATATCCTCCGATTGAAGGCATTCGTCTACAATGTTTGCACTGTGAGGTCGGCGTTGTCATCCATATATAGAAATTCAGGACCCATGGCGCCCCGAAACAAAAGTACATGTTGTTCCAGAATGACATCCCGATAGATGTGGCCTGTCATCGTTACACTCTGAACATGCAGGTCAGTTCTGGAACCAAGAATAATTCCTCCCCAAACGAGCCATCCTGCACCACCGTAACGGTGTCGTTCAATGGTGTTCTCTTGGTGGTAACGGGTACCTGGCGCTCTCCATATGAAAGTCCGGCGAGAATCAGAATGTAAACTGAACCTGGACTCGTCGGAAAACATCACACAAGACCACAGTTGCGGTGTCCACAATGCATGCTCTCTAGCCCAGCATAATCGCAGGCGACAGTGAGTTACGGTAAGGGGAACACATCTGACAGGCCTACGAGCATATAGACCAATGTTCCCTAAGCGTCTGTACACGGTCTGCCTTGAAACTGTCGTACCGGTAGCTGAAGAGAGCTGACGAGACAGGTCTGATGCTGTGCTCCGTCTGTTTCTTTTGGCAGTAACTGTCAAATACCGGTCATCATTCGGCGTAGTAACTCGGGGGCGACCTGTGCTGTAACATCTACATCACATTACCATCATGTTTGAATCGTTGCCAAAGTCTGGAGATACACTCTGGGCGATTCCAAGTTCTTCGGATACTTCCAGCTGGGTACGTCCACATTCCAGTCGTCCGATAATTCTACCACGTAAAAAATCATCCAAATGCTTCCTTTGTGCCATAACTATGCGGTTATTGCACTGAAAGGCTTTTAAAGCGCTTGTGAACAATTTTACTTCTTTGCTACCATTCCTTATATACCCCTTTCATACACTCTAGTCATTGTGACGTACTATCCGCGCCATCTGGTGGTTTCCTGCAATTTGCATACTCTTCTGCAAGATGTGTGTGATAATTCTACAGGTGAAATTTTTATTTTAGAGCTCAATTTCTGTGTGATTCTGAATTATCCTTAATTTATGGACATGAGTGTATCTACCGTGCATTTTAGAGACAGCTAAAATGTCTTGATGCATACTGAAAGTGTATATGTTTCAATAAATCGTAAGTTTTCAAATACTTTTTAAACAATACAGATATTTGTGAGAAATCTGCGACTTGTTTCTATGTTTATTAAACCCTGATATATTCCATTTTTATTCATTATAATTTAAAATGTTGAACAGATTACAGATTAAATCCTAACATTGTTTTTTAGTTAGATAAAATGTCTTGGCACATACTAAAGAGGTATCTGTTTCTATAAACAGTAAAATTTAAATACTTTTTTTAAAAAAGTATACAAAAATTTGTGAGATTTTCACAACTTGTTTCTACAGTTAAAAAGCACTGAAATATTTTATTTTATAATTGATAAGGATATTTTATTTATTTAATGCTTAACGTTTTTTCCAGATTAAACTAATAATAGGTTGTAGAAATTGTATGATTTCTCTGGTTGCTTTTTCCTTTACAGCGAAAGTAGAGAGCAATGCTATGAATAGTCTACCTGTTGATATATGCTATTGTTAATAATTTTCTCATTTGAATCACCACTTTATGGTTTTTCGATGCTTAGACATAAATTACGTGGATTGAAATCCTGACGAATTGTTTTATTTATTGTAAATCTTTCCTTTTCAGTACTGTGATCATATAATATAAAATAAATTAATTAAATGTCTTATGAAGTTTTTCTTTTTAATAAGTGCTATCACATGATCTTGAAAACGTCATCTGGTCACTTTTGAGAAAGAAACTGTAATATTCAAAGTTGCTTAAAAGTCATATATGTTTTACTGTGTGCAGTCGATAATCATTTATATTAGACCAAAATCGTTTGAAGAATAACGTGATAACACGGAATTTGGGTCGAAATTATACTATATTACGGTCCGCAAAATAATTTAGAATATAAGTATCAGCCTACAACTTAAATAATCAGCCTCAAATTTAAATAATCTCAATTACATTCTATATAATTAATAAATAATATAGAAATCTTTTGGATGCATTTATTAAAATTTTATGTAAATTTCAACAAAAATCGAAGAAATAAAATATAGACTATCGTAGAATTAAAATTAAAGCTAATTAGTCCTTAAATGTAAATTAATATTTATTTATCTGAAGGATAATAATTTATTCTATAGATAACACAACTATATACAAAGGAAAATTTTTGTGCGTATGATGTATTGACTAGAACTTTTTAATCTAATTTATATTGATGTAACATAATTTTAAATTTTTCTATATTAATTGCTCCAAATTTTTAGTGCAATCAACTAAAAATGACAATGACATTATTTTATAAAAGTTAAAATAAGCATTAAGAATGTCACAAATTTTATATTTTTGTTATTATTATTTCCAGTGCCATTTGAACAGGCCAAGCGTGTGAGTCGGAGGCTACTCGATTTACGAGGGGATCAGAGGGATGCATCTTTCATTTTAAGAAGACTACGATGGACAATCAGAAGACCCTCTAGGCTTGGAGATACCATAACTCAACAGATATGGTTTCAACTTGAAGAACATTACGGTCCCAACCCATTTTACGTGCCCCAGCTGCAGTTTATGAACATAAGGGTCTTTACCCGATTTGTGTCTCGAACTCACAACTCTCTAACTGTGAGTTAACGTCTTTGTCTATTAAGCTACAGCGGCTCAAAACCTATTGAAATATGTATAAGTGGCTAAAATACTATTAGAAAAGGAGTCTAAAAAATCTCTTCAATTTTTTAGACTCCTTTCAATTTTCAGCTGATTTTTGTTCATTTTGGGGCATTTAAAGTTTTGAAACCCCTTAAAGAAAAATTATCGATTGCATCCTGTGTCTTATGATATTGAGTAAAATTTTAATCTCATTCTTTTTATTTTCAGATACTATTAGAATGCTTGTCTCCTGAATCGAAACTTCACTCAATATAGAATCAATTGTTAATACTATTGATTGTTGCGGCTTTTGCGTGGGATGTGTGACGTCATTCACCTTTGAAAACTTGTGAATTCCCCCATCCTTTTCCTTCTTGAACTCCAGTTTTAGCATCATTAACAAAATCATTTATTAATTCATATAATTCATTCACCTGAATTTATATTTTATGTCACTTGGTGAAATGAAGTGAGTTAAGAAAAGAAATGTAAGTTGCTTGGTATGTTCTCTAAAAGGGGAGTAGTGTAAATGCTGATATGCTTTTGAGTTGAATTAAAATTGTTGTTTCAATAATCCCAGTGAGATTTATTTGTACTTGATCTAATATTGACAACCATTAAGCATTGGGTAGATGTACAGAGCCCCTATATTAGGAATAGAGTTTATTTATGCGTATTTTCAACAATTGATATTAAAATTTCGGACCTTATAATGATTTTCCAGTAAAACGGACAAGGTAGTTTCCAAAATATGTGTATTTTTCTTTTCTTTTCTTTCATTCTTTTTTTATAAAATGTGACTAATAATTTCTTGTAAACTACTGCATTTTGTAAAACTCCAATTTATTATTTCCATTAAATTCCCGGTTAATCCCAGGGATATTATTGAGTACTTGTTCTAATATTTCTAATATTGACAACCGTTAAGCATTGGGTAGATGTACAGACCACCTATATTAGAAATAGAGTTTATTTATACATATTTTCAACAATTGATATTAAAATTTCGGATTTTATAATGATTTTCCAGTAAAACGGACAAGGTGGTTTCTCAAAATGTGTGTATTTTTCTTTTCTTTTCTTTCTTTCTTTTTTTATATAATGTAACTAATAATTTCTTGTAAACTACAGCAAGTTGTAAAACTCTAATTTATTATTTCCATTAAATTCCCGGTTAATCCCAGTGAGATTATTGAGTACTTGTTCTAATATTGACAACTGTTAAGCATCGGGTAGATGTACAGAGCCCCTATTTATGGAATAGAGTTTATTTATACGTATTTTCAACAATTGATATTAAACTTTTGGAACTTATAATGATTTTCCAGTAAAACGGACAAGGTGGTTTCTCAAAATGTGTGTATTTATCTTTTCTTTTTTTATATAATGTAACTAATAATTTCTTGTAAACTACTGCAAGTTGTAAAACTCTAATTTATTATTTCCATTAAATTCCCGGTTAATCCCAGTGAGATTATTGAGTACTTGTTCTAATATTGACAACCGTTAATCATCGGGTAGATGTACAGAGCCCCTATTTTAGGAATAGAGTTTATTTATGCGTATTTTCAACATCTGATATTAAAATTTCGGACCTTATAATGATTTTCCAGTAAAACGGACAAGGTGGTTTCTCAAAATGTGTGTATTTTTCTTTTCTTTTCTTTCTTTCTTTTTTTATATAATGTAACTAATAATTTCTTGTAAACTACAGCAAGTTGTAAAACTCTAATTTATTATTTCCATTAAATTCCCGGTTAATCCCAGTGAGATTATTGAGTACTTGTTCTAATATTGACAACTGTTAAGCTTCGGTAGATGTACAGATCCCCTATTTTAGGAATAGAGTTTATTTATACGTATTTTCAACAATTGATATTAAAATTTTGGAACTTATGATTTTCCAGTAAAACGGACAAGGTGGTTTCTCAAAATGTGTGTATTTATCTTTTCTTTTCTTGCTTTCTTTTTTATATAATGTAACTAATAATTTCTTGTAAACTACTGCAAGTTGTAAAACTCTAATTTATTATTTCCATTAAATTCCCGGTTAATCCCAGTGAGATTATTGAGTACTTGTTCTAATATTGACAACTGTTAAGCATCGGGTAGATGTACAAAGCCCCTATTTTTGGAATAGAGTTTATTTATACGTATTTTCAATAATTGATATTAAAATTTTGAACCTTTTAATGATTTTCCAGTAAAACGGACAAGGTAGTTTCCAAAATATGTGTATTTTTCTTTTCTTTTCTTTCATTCTTTTTTTATATAATGTAACTAATAATTTCTTGTAAACTACTGCAAGTTGTAAAACTCTAATTTATTATTTCCATTAAATTCCCGGTTAATCCCAGTGAGATTATTGAGTACTTGTTCTAATATTGACAACCGTTAAGCATTGGGTAGATGTACAGAGCCCTTATATTAGGAATAGAGTTTATTTATGAGAATTTTCAACAATTGATATTAAAATTTCGGACCTTATAATGCTTTTCCAGTAAAACGGACAAGGTGGTTTCTCAAAATGTGTGTATTTTTCTTTTCTTTTTTTTTATATAATGTAACTAATAATTTCTTGTAAACTACTGCAAGTTGTAAAACTCTAATTTATTATTTCCATTAAATTCCCGGTTAATCCCAGTGAGATTATTGAGTACTTGTTCTAATATTGACAACCGTTAAGCATTGGTAGATGTACAGAGCCCTTATATTAGGAATAGAGTTTATTTATGAGAATTTTCAACAATTGATATTAAAATTTCGGACCTTATAATGATTTTTCAGTAAAACGGACAAGGTGGTTTCTCAAAATGTGTGTATTTTTCTTTTCTTTTTTTTTAATACAATGTAACTACTAATTTTTGTAAACTACTGCAAGTTGTAAAACTCTAATTTATTATTTCCATTAAATTCCCGGTTAATCCCAGTGAGATTATTGAGTACTTGTTCTAATATTGACAACCGTTAATCATCGGGTAGATGTACAGAGCCGCTATTTTAGGAATAGAGTTTATTTATACGTATTTTCAATAACTGATATTAAAATTTCGGAGCTTATAATGAATTTCCAGTAAAATGGACAAGGTGGTTTCTCAAATTGTGTGTACTTTTCTTTCCTTTTCTTTTTTCTTTCTTTCTGTTTTTATATAATGTAACTAATAATTTCTTGTAAACTACTGAAAGTTGTAAAACTCTAATTTATTATTTCCATTAAATTCCCGGTTAATCCCAGTGAGATTATTGAGTACTTGTTCTAATATTGACAACCGTTAAGCATCGGGTAGATGTACAGATCCCCTATTTTAGGAATAGAGTTTATTTATACGTATTTTCAACAATTGATATTAAAATTTTGGAACTTATGATTTTCCAGTAAAATGGACAAGGTGGTTTCTCAAATTGTGTGTACTTTTCTTTCCTTTTCTTTTTTCTTTCTTTCTGTTTTTATATAATATAACTAATAATTGTTTATAAACTACTGCAAGTTTTAAAACTCTAATTTATTATTTCCATTAAATTCTGATCTACTCCAAATCACAATCATGAGTTCCGACTAAGCTACTATGGCCAGAATTTATTGTATAACTTAATTAAGTTTTTTAATTTTGAATAAACAAGTGGCAATAAACTCATTGATTGATTCTTCTTGAATAAACAAACTACAAGCATTTTAACAATGAGAAATTACAAACATGCTTGAACTAAATTATTTGCGTAAGGTTGATCATCTAAAAAATACTTTTGGTCTCGAAAAAAAATTGCAGACATGCCTACTAGTACGAAATAATCGTAGTTTCTACGAATTTAACAAATAATTACGATCCTACGAAAATCGGTCAAAAAAATACGATTTTTCGTCAAAAAATATATACAGGAATAAAAAATTACATCAAAATGAATCAAAATGAATGAATATATTTCTTCAAGTAATGTAAAAATATCCGTAAAAAACTTTTTCAATCAATTCGTGTAAGTACGGTGCGATACAATACTCTCTCGAAAGTAGAAATTTTTGGATTAAAAATTAGAATTTTTTGTCTGATAATGCTGGTTATAACCGGTAAAAAAAAAATACGAATTTTTGTCAAAAAATATATACAGAACAAAAAATTGCATCGCATCCGGGAAATCAAACTGAAGAAATAATTTTCGCAAGTGATATAAAGTAATCCGTAAAAAACTTTTTCAATCAATTTTCGTGCAACTACGGTGAGATGCAATACTCTCTCGAAGGTAGAAATTTTTGGATTAAAAATTAGATTTGTTATCTGATAATACTGGTTATAATGCAATAGTATATTTCTGAGTTCTTTTTTAAAAATTATTATTTCTTACAATAAAAATGTTAAGGTGTGAAATAACATTTAAATACAACTAAAATAAATCTAAATAAAATACTTCATCTAACTTTTTATGGGGGGGGGGGGGTTCAGTTCAGAAATGTATATAAATGTACATGATATTGTGAAAATGAAAAATTGTCTATTTGAAATTTTATATGGGATTTTAGTTACTTTAGTATAACTGATTGTTTGGTTTGAGCAATAAAAATCATACACACAATCATATAGTATGTGCATTGTGTTATGGCATGCATGCAATTAGCCAGGATTTATTGTGTAAAAACTCGCCATTCAACCTACCTCTCAAATTAGTATGCTACTATTTTTGATTTCAAAACTTGTCAAGTGCTACTATTTTCAATATTTAAAAGTTGGCAGGTCTGGAGATTGGCACCGTAGTAGGGTTGTTGCATCGAAGAGGAGAGTTTTTGAATAGAGACGACCAAACAGAATTATCAGTCAAAACAAACGGGTTTTAACATACATTTAAGACTCCTTAAGAAGGTATAAGGCGTCTTAAGAAGAACCAAGACATAATTTTTTCCAAAAAGGGGCATTTTTAAATTTATCTTTACTTTATTTAATCATTTAATTAATCTTAAAATTTATGGTGAAGATTTTTAAATTTAAAAAATATTCAAACTGCATATTTCTACAACATCATAAGCAGATGTGTTTTTGTGAGACATAAATTTATCCAAAAAGTTACATTTTTAAATGTATCTTTATTTTATTTAATCATTTATTTAATCTTAAAAATTATGGTGAAGATTTTTAAATTTAAAAAAATATGCAAACTGCATATTCCAACGATAACTGTTGTCAAATGAAACACCTTGGTTTGTTCACTCATACACAAAATACTAGTCAAAAGTACGTGTCTTAATCTAACCTTTGGCCAGGCCGACTTCTCAACTCCATAAAATAGCCAGCTTCTAATTGGGTAAGGAAAATTTATCCCAACGAATTTAATAATACAAGTTCTTACTAAGCGGTTCATTTTAATTGTTTGTTGCTTGAGAAGTCGATTGCGTAATGATGCAAAACAACTTCGCTTTAGAGGTTGCTCGTGCCTGGTTCAGGGTTAGCCTAAGTTTTAGTAAGGTCAAATGTATTCATTTTTGTAATCGTTTTCAATGTTTTTCTTTTACTAGTAGTAATATTGTTTAAATTTAAGTTACCAGTTTAAAGAATTCTATACCATGTTTATTTGCCTTAAACCTTTTCTTTGTATGTTTTAAGTAAATTAAACGTTAGTTTTATTTTTAAAAGTTTGTTTATGTTCATTTACATTTAAAACACATTGCTGATACTCTGCAACGATAACTTTTACAATTCCATTTTTTTACAATTTAAGACTGTTTAAGAAGTCTGTTTAACTTTTAGTTTGACTAAATTAGATTGACTATCAATAACATCATAAGCAGATATGTTTTTGTGACACGAAATGTGCAATGTACATAGTGCTTGCCAAATCCGTGTTGAAATGAGCATAAAAATATTTAGAATTTTATTTTCTGAGGTCCTTAAAAAGTTGTTTTATATTCCAAACTAGAGTAATTTATCCACTAGTTTTTCATAATAATTTTTGAAAAATATTAAATTACAGTGTCTGTCAGATGGAGTGGTTTTTTGATTGCTCTTGTGATTTGTTGTTATTTAACTAGATTTTAAATGTTATTTCAAGTTTCAAATTTAGTTTTTAGTTATAAAACTCAACACCTTGAAATATCCTTATTTAAAATATGAGAACCATGAAAAGAATTTCTTACTTTGATTAATAAAATCTCTTAGACAATGTTTTCAATAATAACATAATTAAATCACATCTTAATACAGATAAGGCGAACGTTTTAAAATGTTATTGTATAATATTAGTGTTATAAAACTATATATTTACTTTCACTGAAGTACAGCTAAGTTAATCACATTATTTTATTAAATTTTTGAAATATTTTGTTAATCTTTAAAATACTTTTTTTAATTTAATTTTTTTTAATTATTCATAATAAATATATAAATGTGTATTTTAGTTTAATTTATGTTTTAACTTTTTCATTATTAAAACCCAAATTAATATCAAACTTTTCAAAAGGAATATTCAAACTATAAATATAAAAACAATCTCAAATATATTTCAAGTACATTTTTAAGCAATACTAAGACAAAATTAGGAGAAAATAAAAATAATTAAAGCATAAAGAGCATTAAACTTTGTATTTAAAAAATTTATATGATTTTTATAAATTTTTAATGCGATTGATTTAGTTATATTTAAATTTATATGTGCATACAGTTTCATAGTTAATTTAATAAATTATATAAATACTTTCTAAAGACCACTATCCCTAAAAATACATTTACTTTTTCCTCAAATATATTATGTCATATATATATTAGATCCTTTAAAAATCTTTCAAAAACTGTAGAACTTCTATAGAGGAAGAATGTGATGAGGCGATTTAGGTCAGTAATATAATTGATTCATTCATACAAGAAGTAAAATGCTCAGGATCTAAATCTGACCTCATCACATCTTTGTAAAACGACAGAGGACCATAAATTTATATTTTACGGATATTGTTGTCTTGTACGGTGGTCTCGGACGGGGTTCTGATCCCAGTCCCAGATTAGAATCCCGTCTCCATACTTGACATTAAATAAGAATGTACCTTTGTGGAGTATTTATGAGTCCCTAAAGGACAGTGCCCAATTAGAAGGGATAAGGTTTTTCACGTTGGCGGTCTCAAGGCGGGGTTTAAGCAGACCAATTGGATTCTTACAAATACCCCGATTGGAGGATAAGAAGGAAGAGGGGACAAGAATGAAATTAATTAAATAAGAAAGATCGAAAAAAGAAAAGGTGAAGAGGTTCGATGGAGGAAATGAAGAGAGGAGTCCGGCAGAAGATGTTCGGAGGTCCCAAAGAAGGTGTTCGATAGTCGAGACTAGAGGAGAGTCCGACAGAAGGTGTGTTCGAGAGTCGAGACGAGGAGAGAGTCCGACAGAAAGTGTTCGATAGTCCAGACGAGGAGAGAAATCCGACGGAACGAGTTCGAGTCCAACAAAAGGTGTTCCAGTCCCAAGTCCGACGGAACGAGTTCGAGAGTCCGACGGGAAACATTCCTACATCAAATAGCACGGCCGCACCCCAAACACTCAGGAGGAAACCCCGGACCAGACGGACGAAATATCCATAGATACCCATTAACCAGCAGTTTTCCGGGCACACCATCTTTACTTCCCAAAGGTACCCCTTTTACATACATTTTTGAAATTGAGATTAGGTCCTCTCTCTATTTACAAAATTTCTTAAGTATTAAAAAATTGTCAGAACTAATTTAGAAGATGTTGACAAAGCTTATTTTATGAAAATTAGCATCCGTTTTGTATGTACATAGATGTATATATATTATAATAAATTTACTTTTTTATATTAAGCTAGTTCGGATGCTGTTAATTTAGCTTTTAATTTATCTTCACATTTATGTCTGTAGTTTCTCAGAACCTGTGGTTAAATTTAGTACAAAAATACTTTACACAACGCAATCAAAATAAAATCACCACTATACATTTGATCACTGGTTGATACTCAAATATAAACGAAGACTACACGACAAAGAACAATCCTGGGAAATTACGACAATGAATCTACGAAAGACAAATGTATCTTTGTGCTTGTGTGTATGTGTCTTTGCTCAATAAAACCTACATCCTGTTATTGAAAGGTTACACTTAATGGTATGATATTTAAAATCGACCAATTTGCTTTAATAATATTTTATGAGTTGATAACAACGTTAAAAAGCAATGCAAAACCAATTATGTTTGATAAATTACGAGCTATTAGAGAATCATTAATTACGGTGCTTAGAAACGTAACGCGATAAACCGGATTCCTTTCTCCAACTTTCCTCGCCAAAACTAGTTTTTGAGACATTTCTTCACTTATTAAGATATTTCTGACGGAGATATCGTTGGCTGATGACAAAGGTCATTACTAACGATCATGAATATCTTCAGATTTGTGTTTCGAATCAGAGCTCTAGATTTGCTGGTTATAATTAAATGATAATACCTGGATTTCGTAAGTAAGGGAGGGGTCTAGGAAGTAGGTACAACTCTGTTAGTGAGCGTGGCAAATCCATCTTTCAATTCGAGATCAGAGATAAGGCCATCCGTTTGTAATTTCAATCACTCCACCTTCATTTTTTTCTTTTTACCATGGTATATTTTGAAGACTGATGATTTCCTATTTATCAAAGACATGGAGACTGTAGAAGGAAAAAAAATAAATGGAATTCATCTAGGAATTGATTGCATTTTCTGATGCTTGTTATTTTGATTTGGGTTACTCTTTTATGTTCGCCGGCATATCGAATTCGTGACCTCTTAAACTGGTTCGATCTTGTGCTGATAATAATTATAGAAATGTTCTGCCTGAGGAGGCGTTTTGCTGTTGATAAACAATTAGAATTTTCTGTCTGATCTTCCCTTTTTGGTCTATATCTACTAATATGTCTTTTGTATAAAAGATAAAACATTTGAAATAAAGCTTTTAAGTTCTAAGTACCACAAAGTCATAATTAAATTTTAGAAATACTTTCTTAATATGGAAATAATATAATTGAAGTCATGGTATAGCATAACTCGTAATTCGAGATTTATTTATGCGGTCACCGCTAAATGATGTCCTGGAAATATTAAGAGTTTATTCACGAGTTAACACTGTAAAACATCCTAGTGCACTGATTCACGAATCTTCTCGAATAATGGAGTCTTTATTTTAATTAGAATTTTTCCACAATGTCCTACTCTAATTATAATTATTAAGTAAGCCATTAATTCATCTGTTTTTCCTCTCATTAATAATAAATTGAAGGCTTGTGTTTTGAAATATTTTTCCTTTTAATTTGCATTCATGAGAAAGTCCTGGAACAGGCGGTTCTACAATTATTATACGAGGGATAAGAACCCACACATGGAAAACTCTATATATTTCACAAACCTTTAGCTTTTTACAAGCTTCAAATAAGCTAAATAAATGTTTTGATGTACACAAGGCACCACCACGGTTGTGATTGCTCAAATCCCTGGTCTATTTAATTTGACAACGGAATAGAATATTAATTAAAACATTTTAATAATATTTGAATTAAGATTTAATTAGGAATAAATAGGGTTGGCATGTTTTTGCCAAAGTGGAAAGAAAACCATGGAAAATCCGGTAAAAACCGTCTTGGCAAAAATACATTTTTACCACTTTTGTTAAGAGGCAAAAATGGATATGTTTTATTTATGGGGATGTAATTATTTTAACTTTTACTAATTTTAACTCTTATCTAAAGATACATAATATAATGTTTTTTTTTTGTTTTTTTTTTAAACATATAATATTCAATGCGTTATTAAAACAGTAATCTAAATCTAAAGTTATGCCTAGAGATACAAAAAAAAAAAGATAAAATGAAGATTGATTTTGCAAGTTTTTATGTGCAATGTTGTTTTTAATGTAATTATTAGCTTATTTCCCCTACAAACTGTAGGTTTAAACGTTTTTAGTACTTATTGTTTAACTTGTCAAATTAATACTAATGAAATACCTAATTAATATTCTGATTTAAGTCTCAATTGTATTATGTTCAAAATCATTTATTATTTTGTTATTTATTAATTATTTTCTACATTTTTAAAATACAGCCAATTTTTTTTAGATTTTGCCATTTTTGCAGGTTTTTACCAGGTTTTTTTCCAGTTTTTGCCACTGTCCTGGAAAAAAATACCATTTTGCCGGCAAAATGTCCAACCCTAGGTATAAAGATTTAATTATTGAGATTATCTAAAGCTCATGAAGTCGCTCATGATTGAGATTATCTAAAGCTCATGATTTGCAATATTTTACATTGCCCCTGTGAAGACATCGATGTACAGTGCATACTTTCTAAACGCCTGTGCTAGTATATTTTTATTGCATTTCACTGCATTTTCTTCAGTAAAGCATAAAGCATTTTAAACTCGTGACCAGTAACCAGTTCAATCTTTTATAGGCACAATTGTAGAAATGTTTCATCTAAGAAAAGGGTTTGTTGTCGATTAACAATTAAAATGTAATACTTCTTTATAATAATCTTTTCTTTTTTATTTATAATCAAAATAAAAAAATATTCATCAGGAGCAATTAGTTTTACTTGAAGTCATAATTTCCCACGGTACTTCATTTATACGTGCTGGCCTAGACGCTCTGTCGGCCTCATCATAACAAACGAAATGAGATGATTTAGTGAAATTAGTTCCTGTTGTCAATCATTGATGTCACAGAAAATTAGTATTTTATTCATGAATTTGTAAAACAAAACAGCTTAGTTTTTTCACAGCCGACAGTCTGCCGTTGCAAATATTATTAATCTCTATTCATGCAATTGGATCAATGAATCTATTCCAAATGATTACAAAAAGCTTATAAATAGTTAAGTTTTTAATCAAACAGTGACCAGATTTTTTTTAAAGTAAGTTTTTAAATCTCTAAATATAATAGATTGTCATCTTGTAGTGACTATTTCTACTTCCAAGAAAGTCACACTAAATATAAATATTAAACAGTCTCTAAGCTAGTAAAAAGTTAGTAAAATTCCGAAGAAATACTTTATAGTGTTGTGCGGCATGAAAAAAATTTTCGTATTTCTTGGTCACTTGTTTCTGCTCTACAAACTCTATTAGACCGACAAAACAATGTCTGTCTAGTGCTTAGTATTGTGTTTCACTAATATAAATTTCAAAATTGTAACTTAGTTTTCAAGAAAAAAGAATTATAAGAATGTATATAACAGGGGTGACCAAGCTCCTTGATAGTCAGAGACATTTTCCAAAATTGAAATTTTTCTCGAGCTGCATTTAAATACGTATTTAATAGGTATGTAAAAAAGTTATTAAAATTTTTTTACAGAAATTATATTTATTAATGTCATTTGAAAGTTTTTTGTCCTTTAATTTTTTAATTAAATTTTTGAACTGTCGATGATTTTTTTGCTTCGATGCGAATGTAATTTACAATGTGTTACACTGTTTTCATAATATCAGGATATTTTAAATATTTTTAGCGAGATGTTCTGGGTGAATTATGCAGTGAATCGGTATGAATTGTGGAATTTAAGAAACATCTCTTTAAAGCTCAATAAGACCGAATTTTTTACTCAGTAGTTCCATCAGTTGTAATAATTTTTTAATATATAATAACACAAAAATGAAAAGGAAATTCGGGTGCATTTATCGAGAGCCACAAATATTCCTTCAAAAAGCCGCATGTGGCTAGCGAGACTCAGGTTGCCCCTTTCTTGGTATAGAATATAATACTGGGCATGTTAATAATGAATTCCCAATATAATATTTGATATGGCTATCACGCTTTAAGTATAACACCTAGACGGAAAAAAATTTTCATAGCTGAAAGTTGTCCAAAATGAGGGCTAAAAATGGCTGTCAAAAGCCTATTTTTCTCCGAAAGTGCTGTGGCTATAGTTACAATCTCTAAGATCTTGCATAATGAAGCCCCAAGCGTGACCTTTTCGAAGTGCAGATAGAAGAACCAAGATACAATTTAAATAGCTATAAAAAAAACCATGTTGCCCTATTTTCTTTCCGTGTGAGTCTTTTCACCGTATCATTTTTTTTTCGTCATTTAATTTAGATCTTGGGTTTTAATTTGTGAGGCTTCACTCTCCGTGGATTGTTTGTGGAACAAATTACCGAAGGTGGAAAAAGTTACATTGAAAAGATGAAGCATTAACACTGGAACTCAGTGCTGTACATAGATTTTGTTTGTGGGGAAGAAGTTAAATGAAAGTAACACAGGATTATAAACTTGTGGTAGGACTCTCCTATTTTGGCAAATTACAGTATAAAAATACTATTATATTTTAATTTGATAGAAATATAATGAAGTGCGAAAGTATACCAGGACATAATCTTTATTTTGAAGTAAAAGTTTATGATTTTTTGTTTCAGTCTATTGGTCTATGGGGGAGGGGGACGCTCAAACCTAGTGTATGTCACAGCTAGAATTACACTATTCCTCGTATAAATAAAAATAAGACCAGAGGTAATTTGAATTATTGGTATAGAACAGCTTCTTTCAGTTTCTTAAAAGTGCATGCTATTGAAAAAAAATTTCTGAATCTAAATTTCAAAGTTTGTTGCTTATTGTATAGGATGTCACAATAAATAATAAATAATCATAATGTTAAATATGAATTGTGGTTTTACTCCAATGTAATAATATTAATGATAATAAATTTTAAAAATCGTGCAAATTTTAATACATTCACGCTTTATAATACATCTAATGAAAATAAATAAGGTAATTCATTGAATAAAATGTAATCAGTGCTGCAATGGATTTTTAAAGCATTTTATAACCAGAAAACACTTTTTTAACAATTATTAAATGGTTATATATATTTTCTGATGGAAGTTAAATCTAACCGTCATTTCAGATAAGACCCTCAAAATGTAATGTTTTGATGAAGCACATTCATTAAAAAAAGGAATCGGGATAGACAAACATATGTTTTTAGATATATCCACATATTAAAAAATAATAATTAAGCATGGGTCAAAATGATGCTTACTGTAACTTAAGTACAATTATTTTTAAGATTTAGTAATGCAGAATAAAACACATGAATATTTCATTGGTGATTTTTCAAACAAACTGTCCAGTTATCTAATAGCTCCCAATAGTAACGTATAATTGTACTGTAGTTTTTTCAATATTACTTCAGTGTTATTCAGTGCACATGAAGACCTATAAAATTTTTGGTCTTGTGGATTCATATGCAGAAATTCTATGTAAGGACTGCATAAGAAATGTACACCTTATAAAACGCTTCGTGTAGATTAATGCAAAGATGACTGAGCAGAAACCAGCACAACCTACTTCATATATTTTAATACAGAGATACTTTGTTATATCGTACAAAACTTCTCAAATCCTTTTTTTTTTTAATTCGAATTATTTTTTATGTTTAATCAATTTTTCATATGTTTTCCTCTCACTTACCGCTGTAGATACCACAGGAGTCATCATATGACACCTAACAACTATCAGAGATCGTAATCGTCCTAAAATTCTTACATGTCCAAATTTTGATACAATGATTCTTCGTGCAGCAGTGAAAAACGTTTCATAGACTTTTTAAAAAACTCAAAATAATTTTTTTTTATTTCATATTTAAGAGATTTATATTTCACGCGTTTTTCACACACCTTCCTCTGTAGATATACAACAAGTCACCGTATGATTAAGATTTATATGTCTTGAAATTATACTTTCAGATAAACGTCTGTGAAAGCTTCTAAATTTATCTCTTATTTTTTTATTTCTAAATAATAATCAATAGAGTTCACTTTTTTAGCTGGGAAATGTTTTTTTTTTATATTATGTCATGAAAAAATATTTCTTTAAATATTTTGAATTTTATGCAAGTTAAAGGTAAAAGTAACTATCCTCTTTAAAAAAAATAACTATAAAAATAACCTGCCGAAACTTTTATGGATTTTTGCCAGTAAAATGATCTATACCAGTGGTAGCCAAGCTCCTTAATAGTCCTAGTCATTTTTCAAATTTTGAAATTTTTCTCGAGGGCCTTAATTAAATACGTATTTAAAAAGGTATGCAAAAAAATTTTTTACAGAAGTTATATTTATTGAATGTCATTTGAAAGCCCTTCCTTCTTTAATTTTTAAAGGATTTTTTTTTATTGTCGAGGATTTTTTTCATCGGGGCGAATATAATTTTGCAATGCGTTAAACTATTTTCATAACATTAGGATATTTTAAATATTTTGTAACGAGATATTCTTCTTGAATTATGCAGTGAATCGGTATGAGTTGTGGAATTTAAGAAAAATCTCTTAAAAGCCCAATCAGACCGATTTTTATTACCCAGCATTGCCGGAGCTCCATGAGTTGCAATATTTTTTTTCAGTATATAAACACAAAAATAAAAAGGGAACCCGAGTACATTTATTGAGAGCCACAAATAATCCTTGAAAGAGCCGCAGGTTGGCCATTCCTGATCTAGACATATTTTTTCATACTCTGCTTTTCTGAGTTGTGGGTATTAACCAGTAACATAGAATCTAGTTCAGTAATCGTCTCATACCTTTACTGAGTTCTATTTTCAAAGTGTTTTATTCTTAAAACTATAAAATAAGACCATGGAGAACATTGTAAAGCTTACAAAGGGAAGTTACCATCAGGGTTACACCTCCTGCAAGTGTGTACGGGCTTCACGCACCAGAGGTAACTGAGTGATCTTTTCATTGCGTTTTTTCTAGCAATAAGTGCTTACCTCTGTAGTGTTTATTCCTTACCAGGTTGGACCACATTCAAACCAGACCATGAAGGACCTTCGTAGGTCAGCAGTGGCTTGTTATCCTTTATGGGTTGCTGTTGTGGTGACTAGTCATGAAAAGGTTGCTGCCGTTTGACCTTAGAAGCTGGGTTGGCGTAACAACACACTTACAAATGGAAGTTAAAACTGCTAGATCGAATATACCTTCAATAATAAACTTTGGAAATTTATGCCAATTAAAGTTTCACGATATCTTAATTATTTGTTTTATACATTCACTTTTGCTATCTATTCAATATTTTAGCCTGCTTTACAGGGCTTTTCAAGTGATATAATAATAACAAGAGGTTTTAGAAATTCATTTGTGAGGATCATAATTTTGTATACGAGCTGAGGTAGCTCAATCGACTAAAGTAACGATAAAGTAACCGAGGGTTACAAATTCGAGGCTCTAGCCAGCTAAAAATCCTACTGGAACACGGCAAGTAGGTTCGTGGTAGCAGTGTCCTCCAATTTTCCAAAAAATACCTCTGGAGGTGTCAAGAGTTTGTATCTTTTGCTTGGTCCTTGCTTCTAAATTAAGAGGACCCACTTTGTTTGTATTGTCCCTAGGGAGCAATGTTGGCCGCCTATGTGGTACTCCCTTAATAAAATGGTCAACAAATTCTGCGACTTTGTATACGCGAATTCTGAATGAAGTACCCCCGCTTTATTAATTTTGCATATATTAAAGCTCTGTTATAAACTTTTGCAGCAGTTGCATGCATTGCTTATGTAATGACTTGATTATGAGTGTTAACTAATTAGTAATTGAGTAATCTTACTTAAAACTAACAATGAAAATAAAATAAGTAATTACATTATGTGATCAGCATTTCTTCCCGGTTGTTTGAACAGAAAAGTATTATAATTTGCGTAAAATAAAATAATACATGAAGAGAATTAAAAAGTAATAGTTTAAAATAGAAGCATTTAAGTATGTTCAGAGTAACAGCTTATTACAAATATTGTTTTGATATGACATGCTAAAAGCTGAAAAGATTTTCATGAGTTCAGAAGGAGAATCTAGTGCATTGCAAATTAATTGGTATTTAGAATTTTATAATATATTTTAGCAATTAATTTACTATACTTAACCGAAATATATTTCGTGTAATTATGTACTGTACATTCATAGAAAATTTTTATTTTTTAAAGATATATCATTATTTCTATCAAAGAAATTATAAATAAGAAGAAAATTACATTCTTTGATAACACTACCATTCCTCGGTCCGATCTGATGATATAATTTTCCAAGACCTCAAGCTCCCAGAAATTAAAGCATCGTGAATAGCCTTAAGAAATTTCACGTATCAAGATAAGTTCAAAGTAAAGGTATTCGGAGAGAAAGGTGTTAACGGCAATTAACTCCTAATTATTTCTCCCTATTACTTATTCAGCTTAAATCATGCCTAAAGTTTTAAGATAAAGAACCTGAGACAGGCAACTTTGACGGATGGTTTTATGAATCGCTTTAATGTTTACGCGTGTCATGTAAAATATAGGTAGGAATATTTAATAGCACATAAAGTAGAAATGAAGTAGAGATTTTGATTGGAACTAAATTTATACGTGGTAGAAACTAGGATGAGGCAATTGTTAGCTGTTACCTTTTTATTTACTAGGAATCGAGGAACAAATTATATTCAGTTGTGACTAGGGGATAAAAACTGCTATTATATAATTATTGTATTTATGTGCTTTCCAGCTTTCATGTGTGTGTAACACTTTAACCCTTTCGGGGGCCATTTATTTCTCACAAAATGTTTTTAAACTTTCAAAACAGATATGTTAATTCTATTAAATCGATCGAACAATAGATGACATCCGTAAACTGAAGTGGGAATTATTCTTCCAATCGTTATAATAGCAAGGCCAATATATTACAATGGGTTTTGAGCTTCCCACGGATGTATTTTGTAAGATAATGTAGATGGGAAGTAATCTTCAAAGGTCCCATAAAAGGTTAAATAACCAAAAACAGCGAATAAAAATTTAATCACTCGCCCTTTTTTCCATATGATTTCATTCTCAATTAGAACGTCTATTACCTAGAAAATTTAACATGGTCCAGTCTCCATAGTTATGCCATTTTTATTGATATATAAATTAATTTTACTAATCAATGACAAAACTTTTGAATTTCTTCACTTAGCATTTCAATTAGATAGAATCAAACATTGAAATCTCTCAGAGTAGCATATTTTCTGATGCATGCGATATTGATTGCCGGAGGAAAATCTAAAAAACCTGCGTCTAAGTCACCCAATTCGTATTTAATGAATGGCAGCACCAAATGTACAAAACTTTAAAAAAAAAACGAAATTCACTGTCAGATTTAGAGTTGTAGTGCGCCCCAGACAAAGCCCACCATGTGTGATGTATTTTTCTCTTCATCACCATAATAAAGTTAATTTAACTGAAAACGTCCGTCGGTGTAAATAGGACACCGAACCCTGCGTCCTGTTTACACTCACCAAAGTCGTTTAACTGCTAACCGTGATTTATCTCTGTTTAATCGGATAATTGCGTCTCATCATTGGTTGGCGCCGTGGATTAATCACGGTTAGCCCTTAAACGACTTTGGTGAGACCGATTCTCAGTTATCCTTTCGGCATTTTTGCAGGGAATTTGAAACTTTTTCGTGGCTGTTAATCATTTTCGAAGGGGATTACACAGAAAAAGTTCTGTGGTTCTAGTGACCGGTCTCACCACGTTTAATGGCTAACCGAGATTAACCCATGGCGCCAATCAATGGTGGGACTTAATTCTCCGTTTATACAGAGATTAATCACAGTTAGCATTTAAACGACTTTGGTGAGACTGGTCCTTGGTTAATTAGAAGGTACTTTACAACTGAATATACCTAGAACGTCCTTTTGTGTCGCTTCGACATCAAGGCAATTTATCATTATAAATAGCTGTATTTCAACAAAAGAGAGTTCACTAAGTAGATGCCATTACTACAATAAACTTCCTAAAGTACTATCACACGTTTGTTTGATCTTGAATGCAGTGTTATTGGGTTCACAGTAGAAATGAATCAATTATATTAAAATTGTTGTGTCTAAGTGTTTCGTTACATAGCTGTTGTTTATCTGTTCATAAAACAAATTTTATTCTATTTCCGAAGCTTGTGCAGAGCAAATACCCTGAAACGATGGCTGGTAAAAAAAGGTCTAAGCCCTGATGAAATTGCTAATTAGTTGCCAGAGCTTTCTGAAAATGAACCGAATGGTGTTCTAATTTAGATTATTTACAGGAAAAATTTAATATCTTTTTATCACTGCAAATGAGATATGTATAAGAGACATTATGCAAAAAAGCTATAAATAATGATTAATAACCTTACATTCTCACAAAAATTATGATTTTGCTTTTTATACTAAGATTTATGAATATTATTGTTGTTTCATTTTGCAAGATTATTGACAAATTATTTTGCAAGTAATTTGTTTTGTTACAGTTTTTATGTAAAAGGTCATAAAATATGATTAAAAAGTCTTAAAACTAAACTCTACTGAACAGTAGTTTTGGAATTATTTAGTTATTGCAATTATTTTATATATTTTATTTCGCGGCGCGTCGAAAAAACAAGGTGTGTAAATGCGGGGGAAACTTACTTGTAGACAAGGGGAATTAGAAAGATCTTCATTTATGTGAATATTTTGTATATGTTAATAGAAGTCGTTTCTACGGCATCATTAAACCAATACTATATTTTATTTAATAAATAAACGTAAATTAACAGAAAAACAACGACCCGTGGTAAAATTTACGAAATTGAAAATTGAAAAAAGCACTGCATTTATTATGGTAAATATATTATATTGATTTATTATTTTTATATTGATATATTTTTATAGCTACTGTACTTACTAGCCTCCCTCATTGACTACCTTAAAGTCCTCCCTCCCCCCTCTTTTTGCCTCTGAACCCACTACCGCCCTCATGAAAGGTTTCACCGCCTACTAGGAGGGGTACTACCCACCTTGAGTACCAATGGTATAACCAAATAAAATTTGTTTGAGCACCAAAAATTTTATCATATAAATGAATATTTCACATAACTAAATATTCACATAAGTGACTAAATTAGTACATGGGCTTTATCTCAGTTTCACCAGGAAACGAGAGATGCTTCATATAAATATTTCGTTTAAACACGAGTTTCAGCAATCAATATATATATATATATATATATATATATATATATATATATATATATATATATATATATATATATATATATATATATATATATATATATATATATATATATAAATATATATATATATATATATATATATATATATATATATATATATATATATATATATATATGACAATGTCCGAGTGATTAATTTGTGGAAGACACATAAATATATAAAAACTTCTTTATTGTAATCCTTCTGTCCATAGTTATGCCATTCAGATATCCTTTGTTCACATTTTATGACTACAAGCGTGAAGGATGTTACCAGCCCAATATCCCGCTCAGAAATGTGTTTTTTGGCGTTCCTACCTAAACAAATTCTTATTGTCTTATTCCGCGTCAGCTTCTTTATTTTGTATAGTTCAGCTCGAAGGTGTGTCTTTCTCATATTAAGTTATCATTAAAGAGTTTCAACTATTTTTAATTATAACGCTTGATTCTTAACCCCCATTTATAAACCTGACATATATGTGTGTATGTGTATGTATGTATGTGTATATATGCATATGTATATGTATATATATATATATATATATATATATATATAATATATACACATATATACATATATATATATAATTAATTTCGTCAACATTTTATATCAAAACTTTGCAATAACTTAAAGTCCATGACACATTATTTAAGTGTTTAGTATCTGAACGTATTCGCTTACCATAAGAATTTCATTGTTTACTCATGTCGAAGAATATTTGTACCCATCCATGCCTATCCACGATTAAAAGGATAAATGATTCTCAAGCGAAACTTGTATTAAAGTGTTGTAAACTTCCTGAGAACAGGTTACGGCAATTTGTTTTTATACACTACAGCAGGTGAAGTATCGCGTGATTTTAAATTTTCCTCTCCGATGAGCTGTAAAACTCAGAAAACTGAAACAAAAATAGGGGTTGAATAAAAATTCAAAAAGAAAGGAGGCTTATTTAAGTGCATAATAAATTGGTGACTTCAATTAAACAAAAATAACTGATGCATCACCAGGTGAATTTAAAGTCTTCTAGTTACAGTCACTTAAATATGTTTTCAGTGTTAGTGTAATATTACTCTTCCTTGAGAAGTCTCCAGTTTGTTGTGTGTATTGATTATCGATGTTTATTTTTTATATATTTTTCATTATTTGGCAAATTTTTTATTCAGTAGAATAAAAAATTTATGGTATTTGATCTCAAAGTAATAAGTAGTAAGTATAAAGACTTTCTCACCAGAGAGAGGGTATAATGTAGAAACGCTTCGGTATTCTTTAACCATTTTACAATGGCTTGTTTCTCCATATTCCTATAGATATAGACTCTTCTCATACGTCTTTAACTCTTGTAAGCAACTTATTTGGTATTACCACTTTGTACAGCATTAAGCTGGAGGAAAGAGATAAAAGCAGATTATCAGAGTGGGATGTTAATCAGAAAATTAAGCCTACAATACTAGAAATGCTAAGGATGCCTCTGATTTGCCCCATATGCTTATTTTTTATATATATATATTTTTCATTATTATGCGAATTGTTTATTCGGTAGAATAAAAAAATTGTGGTATTTGATCTCAAAGTAATAAATCGTAAGTATAAAGACTTTCTCACATACCAGAGAAAGGGTATAATGTAGAAATGCTTTGGTATTCTTTAACCATTTTACAATGGGTTGCTTCTCCATATTCCTATAGATATAGACTCTTCTATTACGTCTTTAACCCTTGTAAGCAACTTATTTGGTATTACCACTTTGTATAACATTAAGCTGGAGGAAAGAGATAAAAGCAGATTATCAGAGTGGGATGTTAATCTGAAAATTAAACCTACAATAATAAAAATGTTAAAGATGCCTCTGATTTGCCCCATATGCTTATTTTTTATATATTTTTCATTATTAGACGAATTTTTTATTCGGTAGAATAAAAAATTTATGGTATTTGATCTCAAAGTAATAAATCGTAGGTATAAAGACTTTCTCACATACCAGAGAGAGGGTATAATGTAAAAATGCTTCGGTATTCTTTAACCCTTTTACAATGGGTTGTTTCTCCATATTCCTATAGATATAGACTTTTCTATTACGTCTTTAACCCTTGTAAGCAACTTATTTGGTATTGCCGCTTTGTACAACATTAAGCTGGAGGAAAGAAATAAAAGCAAGATAAGCAGATTATCAGAGTGGGATGTTAATCAGAAAATTAAACCTACAATAATAGAAATGCTAAGGATGCCTCTGATTTGCTCCATATGTCAGCTAAATGGTGAGAAGTCTTTGGTCATATTTCCTCCAAGTACGTACTTTTCACACTTTCACGTCTTGGAATAAACATCAACCACCCACGTCCAAAATGTTAAATACTTATTTGAAGAACTTTAAAAAAGGACTTACTCTTATAAAAAAATCTAAAAATTCTACTCTTTCACATAAGTTTCGTTGTGAAGCCAATTTCTGGTTGGATTTACATCAGATTTGTATACTGGAACAATTACTTAAAAGAATTTCAACTCATAGAGCACTATATTTTATGTTGCACAACTGGAGTAACCCATGGTGTTGAACCGATCAGTTCGGCACTAGACAATTGGTTTATAAGCAATCAGATTATCATTCTGAAAAGCTATCTATAAATCTCTCATATATTCTTTGTTTTTACTTGTTAAAACCCTATCACATGTAAATATGTAAGTGTTGAAAAAGTAGCTGATTCAGTTTAGGATTCCTGTTGAAGAATACTGGAGTATCTCAAGTGATAGGGAAAAACTTACCAATTAAATACCTTGTAACAAGTCAACCTGAACTAAAATAAAACTTTTTTCTCTAACATAAGAAATCTGCACATTTTTACCAGTAAAAAGAATCATAAACTAACCAGTACATGTTGATATGTTATAAAGTCTTTAAAATAAATTTCCTGAGTAATGACCAAATAACTAGTTTAGACTTTTGGAGTTAATCTGGGAGTTTCTGTGCAGTACAACTACTCGGATTTGATTTTAGACATTAAGTTCTAGTCTTCAACGGGAAAAAGAATCCTAAACTGAATTTGCTGTTTTTTCAACACGTGCATGCTGACAGGAGTTCAACGTGTTCACATGTTAATGTGAGAATCACCTTAAAAGTGGTTCAAATCATTGTTAAAATCACTTGTGTCTCATGAATCTACATAGTATAAAGTTCATAACAACTTTAACATTTCCTGGGATGACCAAACATGGCTGAAAGGTAAGTATTCTGCCTTTCGACTCTCCACTCATTTAGAATCTTCATTAATTCGTTAGGTCAGTGAGCGATCGATCACCTCAACCCCACAATAAGAACTGTGATGACAAAGAAACTAATCCCGAAGGGGAATGGGAAGGAAAAAAAGAGTAGAAATAGACTGGAATTCAGATTGAATGGGCTTCAGTCTAAAGAAATCTAAAATACTGACGAAACGAATTCCTCCCCTGACGAATTCTAAAATTCTTCTTTCTTTTTCTATTTAAATTGAATAAAAGATATACATTTTTTCCTTTTTTTTCTGTCGGGTCAGGTCCATAATCAAAGACACACTTTTTTTCAGCAGAAGAAGAAAAAAAATCTTTATTCTAGATAATCATTTCGAACTTTAATGCTTTTTGGAGGGATGGAGGTATTTACTCATGTTGGTACACTTTATCTGTGGTTTTGGCTACACGCAATGGGATTTTTGCCTATGCATATTCCTAATCATTAAAAATGTTTCACTCTATTTGTTGTAATGTACTTACAACCTATACACCAGTGTTCGTTACAAGGGGGAAATACAGAAAGAATATAATACTTTATATTGAGATTCAGACATTTATTCTGTACATTCATTTACAAATAGATCCTTGGTTATCATATATCATAATCATCAATTATTTATGTCTTCTATTTACACTATAATTATTACAATTTTCTTTATAAAGAACTATTATTTAGTAACAAGGATACATTATTAACAGAGGCCTAAGTTAAGTGACTGTAAATATTATTTTATAAATTACCTCCATTAAAGGCACAGGGGAGCAGGCAGGGGCTTTTCTCATGCGATGCGTCAGTCTTCAGTTGGTGCAGAGGGTCAGGTAGAGGCTTTCCTCATGCGGTGAATCGGTCCGGGTTTTCGGGCGCACGGGACGAGTCGGTGCTGGTGGATTCTTGTCCCACTTCTCTCGAATCCCGACTTCAACTTTTTCTCCTTAACTTCGTTTCCAAACTCCTCACCTCGGTTCCAACGCCCCTCTTTCTTCCTTAAAATCGCTTGTTTTCGGAAAATTTTCCCACATCTGCATGCCCTTCGGGAGTTCAGGTAGGCTCATTAAAGTAGCCCCTTTTGTGCAAGCTGACATTACTTTTTAGCCCCTGCTCA
Organism: Pardosa pseudoannulata; assembly: GCA_032207245.1. Taxonomy (NCBI): domain Eukaryota; kingdom Metazoa; phylum Arthropoda; class Arachnida; order Araneae; family Lycosidae; genus Pardosa; species Pardosa pseudoannulata. Next base: position 113,179,388 of record CM063505.1, on the reverse strand, counting down.
GATAACTCATGGTTACATCTCTGTGCGAGCTTGACCGTTACGCTGCCATTCCGTGATCTATACCTTCTCTGCGGCGGTCCCTAAACTTGACGTGAACAATTGGAGTCCTAAATTCCTCTAGGAAAATCCTCTCACAGCTGTGCATGCACGTGCAGATCACCGTGGGAAAATACCTCGGTACACTATTACTTACTGATATTAATTTTTAATCGATTTAGCATGCTATTATTCAATTTAAAATTCAAATTGAAGTGTATCAGAATACTCAAGTTTCCAGTCTGTATCTGTATCTATTCCGAGATGTAAAAATAAAAGAATGCTTGTAACTTCATAATTTCTAGTATGCATATTTATAAAACTTCAGTCAAATTAAATGTTTATTACTGAATACTGTTAAAGGAAAATGATAATCTACTACAAATCCCTGTTGTTGAAAGCACATAAGTGGATGTATAAATTTTTTTTTCGCAGTTTTATAAGGTAATTTTATTTAAACCTACTCTTGTATATGAATCCTACATATATACAAATTCATTTTTATCCCTTAGATCAGAATAACGAAAAGTAGTTAATTATCTAAATCACACGAAATACTGCTATTCTGCAGCTTTATTAATAATCAATTATGAACGGAATGCACTGCAAATAAAGTTGCTGACACTCGTTACAAAACTTTAATGGGCTTTACGACATAATAGCTCTCCCTTAAACTTTCGCTAAGCCATAGCTTCTAATTCGTATACACAACATTCGAGAAAGTGATTATATTTCAGCTGCGGTAATCCTATAAATTCGATGCTAGAGCTGATGAGAGAATTAGCATTTCTCTATACCCATCTTCAGTTGTGGACCAATAATTTTGATTAGTCCTAAAAGTAACTGAAGGTAATTATACCTTTATTGTGCTAAAATGCTTTCACGCATAATTACTGAGATAATTACGGTGTTTAATGGCGTGTTTAGTGATCTTCAGATGATGGTATGACAAATAAAATAAAAGTGTTGAAGGATAGCCATTGCTGTTAATGTGCACAACAAACTGAAATATTTGCTATACCCTGTGTAATGTACCCAATTCGTATAATCAAACAGTTTATTTATAAGCATAATTATAAAAATAGTAGCATCAGAACAAATGCGAACTCATTTTAGTTTTGGTAAAAATAATTTTGAAAATATTATGCTTAATAAAATAGTCGTCTAAGTTCTGTTAGCAGAATCCCAATTTCCGATTTTAATAATTCATAAGATATTACTACCCTAAAACCTGTAAGATTCTGCGAATTATTTCTAAGTTACTAAATTTGTATAAAACTTTAATTAACCCTTTAAAGGTCACAAACACAAATTCTTTGGAATTAGTTTATAAATGTTATCTATGAACATCATGAATGTGAAATATAAAAAAAAAAATTCTAAACATTCCTTAGAGGGGTATACCTTATAGGACCTCCTATACCTTACCCTGCTATACCTGATAGGTTTATACTTTATAGGTATAGGTGGGTTTGAGAGGTAGTTTAACTAACAAACACATCCCCTTGTACAGTGTGAATATAATACTTTTTAAAATTTTAATTATATCGGAAGAACAATAAATAAGTATCCTTAAAATAGTACAATAAATGAAAAGCTTAACAAATTGTACAATAAATAAATAGCTTAACAAATAGTATAATAAATAAATAGTTTAACAAATAGTACAATAAATAAATAGCTTAACAAATAGTACAATAAATAAATAGCTTAACTAATAGTATAATAAATAAATGATTTAACAAACAGTATAAATATTAAAAAGATAAAAGCATAGTATAATAAATAAATAGCTTAAAAATAGTATAATAAATAAATAACTTAACAATTTATAAATGTTGTTTGGTAGATACTTTTATTTTTCTCACTTATGACTTAAGTGAGACAAATCAAATTACTGACTTTCCAGGTAAGGCAAGTTTAATTACATATATTTCAAAAGAAAAAAATAAATTAAATATAGTGCTATCATATGTTAAGGTTTAAATTGTAAAAAACTAAAAAAAAATTGAAAAAAATATTCATATGTCTCCAGAAAGTAAAGAAAAAATTAAAATATTTAAATGTGGTCTCACTGCGAAACCACCGCCTGCTAAAGTGTTAAAATGATAATCGTAAACTTATTTACCCTCTCGCTGCGTATTTATTTTATCAAAATTGGTTCAAAAATTGCGTATTTTTTATTACATATTTCAAATCTATATACATTTTAGAGTTAAAATAAACAAAAAAAAATTTGTAAAAGAGTTTTTTTTTTAATATAGAATTAGGTCCTAAAAAATGGTGTTCGGAAAAATGAAATTGAAGAATAATGATATAAAAGCTAAATTTTGAAAATTAATCTTGGTTAAATTATCATTTATTTTATAAAATACAAAAGCAAAACGTATATACTATTTAAAAATGCAAAAGATTTACAAAATATTTATTAGAAATGAAGTCTCGTATGATAAATTTCGAAATAAGGCTCGAGGCAATGTCCTACCTCGCAATCCTTACACCAAATTCGCGTTTCTTTTCGAATTTTTTGTTCCACCTTCAGTATTTTTTTAAAAACAGGCAGCACACTATCTACGAGAACCTCTTTCTTGATGGGATTTGGGTGTATATGGCTATCAAAGTGTCGAGCAGTTAGTCTCATGGGTCTGTTACTCTCATGTACAGTTGGTCTCTTTTACTATTATTTGCAACATAACATCGTCAAAATAAAGTTCAAAATAGTCCAAAACAGTTGCATTATTTGCCATAGTGGAATTTAGTCCGGGATTTCCAAGGAAAGGAAATGAAGCAGGAGCTGGTGGAATATTTTGCATATCAATTTTGCACCAATGTCGAACATTTTAAATAGAAAATGAATTTTCAGATTTCATTGCTATCAACAGAGAAATCCGAGAAATTCTCCTCAGTTTCGCTATAACTATCTTCAATATACTTGAAATAAGAATCAGAAGTACTACCAGTGGTGGAAATATCGCCAGGAGTATAGGTTATATCACTCGCGAAATGCTTTCTGACAGACATCTTTCAGCTACGAACAGCGCACTCAAAATGCTACAAAAATTCTGAAATGGTACAAAAATTTGCAGAAATGTGAACAATTAAAGCAATCTTTTAGTTTAAAGCTAAATAAACAATTAAAAATCACAGTAAAGCCAAAATAAAAGAATAAACGGGGAAAGAGCGGGTTGCGCAGTTAAATAGACGGCTAAAATGCATGCCCGTGGAAATCGCGGGTTGCCCAAATTTTGCTACTTTTATGTTGCTTGTAAAAATCGCGGGATGCGCAGCGAGAGGGTTAATATTCATAAGTTTATGATATCTATCTATCTTGAAATCATGAAGGATTCCAAATGAAAGATAAGTGAGTAGCATAAATAAAAAAGCATTTGATCGAAAACTCGCACAAAACAATACAGCAAAATAAAGAATAAAAATTCAGTTTCCACACAGAGAAAGGATGATAAAGTAAAATGGTTAAACGAACGAGTCCACCTATAGTAGTGGCTAACATCCTAATGGGAAAAGTTGAGTGAGGAATGATTATTTTTGTGTGAAAGTTACTAGATACGGTGTGTGACGGCCGTGTGTTGAAAATGTTCGTCAGCGGGTTGCGCACTGGAGTTATATCAATGCCTATGGGATGATGTAACAAATATTGTTCATGGAATTAAATATTGTATCTTCTTTATCGTAGTAGCTTAAATAACAAGCACTTGATCGAAAACTCGCGCCAAACGATATAGCAAAATAAAGAATAAAAATTCAATTTCCACATAGAGAAAGAATGATAAAATAAAATGGTTAAATGAATTAGTCGGCATATAGTAGTGGCTAACATCCTAATGGGAAAAGTTGAGTGAGGAATGATTATTTTGTGTGAAAGTTACTAGACACTGCGTGTGAAGACCGTGTGTTGCGAGTGTTGTTCATCTGCGAGTTGCACACTGGAGTTGTATCAATGCTTATGGAATGATATAAATAATAAATATTGTACATGGAACTAAATACTGTATCTTGTGTATAGTACGATGCTGTATCAATAAATAAATGATTTACATATCCGAAACCGATACAAGTCCGAAACCGATATTAAACCATTCAAACCCGTACGAAATTACCCTAATCCTGAATTTCTCGGAAAAATGTTTCTTTTATATGTGTTTCTAAACTGCTTCTATATATAAAAGTATAGTAAAATATTTAAATAATTTAGAAGCAGTGTTGTTCTTCCCCATCTGATGCCCGATTACATTGATATTATTTCTAAAGATCGTGGCTTGTTTTATGATTAAAACAGAAACTTTTTTTAATCTTAAAGACCTCTGATGATAAAAACGTGCGAAAACTTTCTCCTAGATATACTCCTAGCTTAAGAACTCGTTTATTTTAGTTTTTAAACGCAGGGCAAATTTTTTGAAGTACTTTACAACAGTATAAAGTTTGTTCTAATAAAAACAAATAGTAGGAATGATATATTCATCTATTCAAAGTAAAAGAAAGAAATATATAAAAAAAATACTTAAAGGTTAAAATGACATCCTGTATTATCTGAGGTTTTATTGAGAATATTTTGGGTTTAAAAACTACAAAGGAAGTTATTAAGTTGCTTTAAAACAAAAAGCCTTTAAATATGCATGAACTTTATTGACGTTTTATAGGCAAATGTTTGTTTACCTATTAACAGTTTTGAAAAAAGTTCTACCATTTACACGTCACTAAAAAAATCATAGTAGAATATTGATTTTATTTTTTATCTTTCCCGCTTAAAAAAATGGACATTTGCTTCCACTCGGTAAAATAAACAACCTATCAAAATACAGTCGAATTTTTTTCATCTAAATGCGTGTGTATTATTTCTACGATGTTTGTTTGAGTCGCATGGCAACACGAACGTTGCCAAACAATCTCAAAATCCGGCGATTAAAATATCGCCTGAGAGAAAAACGATTTTGACTAACCTGCGTTTGCACGACATCGAGCTCATAAATATTAATTCGAGCTCCCATTAATCACTGAAATTATTCTTTTAACTTGGATTTTTCTCATCTTTCCCCCTTCTGTAGTGACCCCCTCCGGTTCTACGCCATACTTCACGCAGACTTCATAATTGTTGGGTAGGAGCTAAGATTCCTAAATAACATACAGGAATGACCCTGCATGATCGTTCATTCCACCTCCTCGCGTGCCGAGATTTTGGTGTTGATAAAAAAAACAAACTAACGAAAAGAAAAATCATGTTTTCTAAATAGATTGAAAACTTAAACGCTTGCATCAGAAGAAAGAGTATTTAAGAACAGAAGAGAAAGCACTTCAGATATCTTTCATGTTCAGTAGACTTCAAGTAGTACTAGTTTTTCTTTTTTTTTAAAGTTCTCCGCTAGAAGGAGAAATAAGTAAAAGAAACGAAAAGAGAAATAGATTTACTTATGTAGATTGAAAACTTAAACGCTTGCATCAGAAGAAAGAGTATTTAAGAACAGAAGAGAGAGCACTTAAGATATCTTTCATGTTCAGTAGACTTCAAGTAGTACTAGTTTTCTTTTCTCCAAAGTTCTCCGACTAGAATGCAAAATAAGTAAAAAATAAATAAATAAAAAAAAACCAAAAGAGAACTAAACTTTCCTATATATATTGAAAAGTTAAACGCTTGCATCAGAAGAAAGAGTATTTAAGAATAAAAGAGAGAGCACTTAAGATATATTTCATGTTCAGTAAACTTCAAGTAGTACTAGTTTTGTTTTCCCCAAAGTTCTCCGACTAGAAGGTGAAATCATAAGTAAAAGAAACGAAAAGAGAACTAAACTTTCCTAGGTAGATTGAAAACTTAAACGCTTGCATCAGAAGAAAGAGTATTTAAGAACAGAAGAGAGAGAACTTATATATATCTTTCATGTTCAGTAGACATCAAGTAGTACTAATTTTTGTTTCCTCGAAAGTTCTCCGGTTAGAATGAGAAATTATAAGTAAAAGAAACGAAAAGAGAAACACAATTTTCTATGTAGATTGAAAACTTAAAAGCTTGTATCAGAAGAAAGAGTATTTAAGAATAAAAGAGAGAGCACTCAAGATATCTGTCATGTTCAGTAGACTTTAAGTAGTACTAGTTTTTGTTTCCTCAAAAGTTCTCCGGCTAGAGTGCGAAATCATAACTATAAGAAACGAAAATAGAAATAGATTTTCCAATGTAGATTGAAAACTTAAAATCTTGCATCAGAAGAAAGAGTACTTAAGAACAGAAGAGAAAGCAGATATCTTTCATGTTCAGTAGACATCAGGTAGTACTAATTTTTTTTCCTTGAAAGTTCTCCAGCTAGAATGCGAAATTATAAGTAAAAGAAACGAAAAGAGAAATAGATTTTCCTATGTAGATTGAAAATTTTATGTCTTGACTCAGAGAAAAAAACATTTAGAAACAGAAGGAGAAGAACTCCAGATATTTTTAATGTCCAGTAGACATCTAGCAGTAATTGCTTTTGTTTTATCGGAGGTTCTCCGTCTAGAATTGGTAATTACAAGTGAAAGAAACTAAAATAAAACTATGTTTCTTATGTAAATTGAAAATTTAATCGTTTGCATCAGAAGTGAAGAATATTTAAGAAAAGAAGGAAAAACACTTCAGATATTTTTCATGTCCTGAAGACAGCAAACAGCACTAGTTCTTGTTTCCTCGAAAGTTCTCCATCTAGAACGGGAAATCCCAATTAAAATAAATGATAGAAATACTTTCCTAAATAGATTGACAGTTTTGCATCATAGGGCAGAATATTTAGAAAAAGAAGAGGGAGCACTTCATATACCTTCAATATTTAGTAGGCATGAAGAAAAACTAGTATTTGTCCTTTAGAAATTCTCCGGTTAGAATGGGAAATCACAAGTAAAAGAAACGAGAAGAGAAATCATGTTTTAACGTAAGCTGAAAATTTAAACTTTTACATCAGAGGAAAGAATATTTAGTAAGAGATAAGAAAGAAACCCTAGACATTTTTCATGTTCAGTAGACACCAAGTAGCATTAGTTATTGTTTTCTCCAGAGTTCTCAGGCTAGAATGGGAAATCACAAATAACGAAAAGAGAAATATTTTTTAACTATATTAAACGACCGATATTTTCTAAGTACATTAAACACTTGCATCAACAGAAGAACAATTTAAGATCAGAAGAGGGATAATTCCAGATATTTTTTAGTTTAAATAGACCTCAAGTAACACTAGATTTTGTATTTTTGAACTTCCCACTTCGACTTCATTAAGAAAATGCAAGCAAAAACATTATTATACCTTATATACCTACAAAGTTATTTATACGTAATTTAGATTATATTAGATAATAATCTAATAAATGAAAATTTATTTATCGCAGATAAATATAATTAAATTTACTGAAAGCTTTTTTACAATATTTTATTATTTAAAAAGATCATACACATATTTTCTTGGTTTTAGAAAATTTTCTATTCTCATTAATCTATTGTTATTTAGCTGAGGGAAGAAAAACATTAAATAAATAAAAGTTTGGATAAAGGTTGTTTATAAATCTATGGAACTGCAATTCTGGTTGAAATTTTGGTTTTGGTAAAAATACAAGTTAACGAAAATAGAAATCGTGTTTTATGAAGAAGGAAAATTTAGTAACAGAAATGAGTGCACCTCAGATATTTTTAAAGTCCAGTAGACCTCGAATAGCACTGGTATTTAGCCTCTTCAAAATATCCATTATTTTTGTAAAACACTGTGAAGAGGTCAGATTTAGATCCTAACCTCATCACAAACACAAGCAGAAAATTACCCAATTTTAAGCTCGTAAATATTTTGCTTAATTATCACTCTGTGCAATTCATGAGTATTCTTATTTTCCACAATATATATAAAGTAGAAAAAGGAAATAAAAGTGCGATAAACAATATCCATGAGATATGGAATATGTACCTATAATGAAGGAAAGCTTATTTTTAGAAATGTACCTACGATAACATCATATTCTGTCAATGAAATATTAAATTCGTTTCACTCGACTGCTGTCACTGTCTCTTTGTAGCATCATAAACTAATTGAGAACAAATAATGAGGAAAGCGATATCGGAACACAAGAACTGTTTTACCACATATGTTGCTTGGGAAAATCAGTTGTGTTTGCCAATTCTGGGCGGTCGGAAACATCTACGCCTGCTATAAAAATAATACTAATGGTATATTAAAGGTGCTAAATGTAAATAACTGAAGAAGTAAGACACTGATTTTCAGTACCAAATGTAGTGGGGTTTAGCATATATAATCTTAGTCAATTAGGAAAGCAATCAAGCTATAAGTTCTGGTACATTTAGCGGTTTATAAAAATTTACTGTAGCTCTTTATACCGGTTACGCCATATTACCGGTAAGCCATATTCCCGGTTTCCTAGAAGGATTATACCTTTAACTTCCTTGGCACTATTCTGATGAAATCTCATTCCTAGAAACTGTAACTTATTCATTCCCTATTTGCAATGGCTATTTCAAATAATCGTTATCCCATAGGGACTTTACATCACATCAGAATAACTAAGAACTTTATGACTAATACTTTTTTCAGGTACCACGCCCTCTAAACTTTTTCAATAATTTCAAGGGAAGCACTTACCGATTTCAAGAAAGGAGCTTAGTTGTGAGTCTTATGAAAGATAAAAGATTACAGGCTTGAGATCCGGGTAATAGGTTTTAGATCAAGAAGAACATTAAAAATTTATTATTTACTGTGAAAAGTTTTCCAGGAAAGGGGTACTGAAGGCGGAGATAAGATGAAGTTTAAAGAGATTCAGATTTTATCACCATATTTTGTCTTTTGGTCATTTTCAGCTTTATATTTCGCATCATCCCTTTTCCTGGAGAAGACCGTCGTGATAAAGAAAATTTCGTGATTGAAGCTGTTCTTCAGGAACCACACCTATTGGGCAACCATTTCGCTTAAATAATGTTTATTCCTGGAGGGGACCTTGCACGAAATGTTTGTGGTTTTAATTCTATTCTAGATATTAGTCATAAAATTCGGTATATTAAACAACTGGGAGATCGGCTAAAAGTAGAAGTATAAGTAAAATCTGCATAAAAATTCCAGGTCAAAATCTGTGTAAAAATCTGTCTCCGATAGCATGCATCTTCTTTTTGATCAGTAATTTTCTAAATTGAACGCTAGAGCACTATAAAGTTTTAATTAGTTAAACCTCTTCACTGAGTTCGTGAACTGTAGCTCCAGTTTTCAGTATAGATTAGGGTTTAGAAGGAGGAAACCAAAGAGTCGCAGAGGTTTTGCCCTTTACTTTAGATTTGAAACCCCCTGAGAATTTTCTCGGCCCTTCATGAGGGCTTTCGACTATAAATTTAATCCTTGGTGTTTCAACTCTCTGATTACGGGAAATTTCCTGACAGTATATTCTTTAAGGGGCCATCTTCTGAGTTTTAAATAAAATTCCCACATTAGTTTACTAATTTAGTTCACTTTCTTTACATACGTATATATCTATCTATCTATCTATCTATCTATCTCTCTACCTATCTCTCTCTCTCTCTCTCTCTCTATATATATATATATATATATATATATATATATATATATATTGGTCAGACTTCTTCCCCGAGGCCATGAACTATAGCCCCAGTGGTCAGTATAGATTACGTTCAAAAGGGGAAAGAAAAGAGTTTCGGGGGTTTTGCCTTCACTTTAGATTTGAAAACCCCTGAGAGTTTTTTCGGGCTTTCGACTATAAATTAACGTTTATATATATATATATATATATATATATATATATATATATATATATATATATATATATATATATATATATATATATATATATATATATATATATATATATATATATATATATATATATATATATATATATATATATATATATATATATATATATATATATATATATATATATATATATATATATATATATATATATATATATATATATATATATATATATATATATATATATATATATATATATATACATATATATATATATATATATATATATATATATATATACATATATATATATACATATATATATACATATATATATATATATATATATATATATATATATATACATATATACATATATATACATATATATACATATATATATATATATATACATATATATACATATACATATATATACATATATATATATATATACATATATATATATATATACATATATATATACATATATATATATATATATATATACATATATATATATACATATATATATATATATATATATATATATATATACATATATATACATATATATATATATATATATATATATATATATATATATATATATATATATATATATATATATATATATATATATATATATAAACTGAGGAAGATATATATACATTAGCTACACTTAACATTAAAAAGTTAGGTGACATTGAAAATTAAGTTTAAAATTTATGCTAATTTTATTCTTATAATTTCGACAATTGTTAAAATAAACACATACAATAGCTATAACCTATAACCTTTACGAATACATATATAGGACATAACATATGTCCTTGCCCTCTTCTTGTTCTGGCGAATTCAATGCATTTTTCCTTCAAGGGAAACTAGAACTAACATTTGCGTAAAATAGAATCCATCTGCATAATTTTTTAGATGCTTTTTATAATTTTTTTATTCAAAGATGGTCACAACTTTACAGATAAAAAAGTTTTACAATTGAAAATAGGTTCATTTATTGTCTCTTGTAAATACTTCCAAACATTTGTCAACCAGCGATACTTCCTAAAGCATACCTTGCATTGGATCATTACTTTCAGGATTAGACGATCAATGGCCGAATAGTAGAGTGCTGCTTTTCGATACCGGAGTTCAGGGGTTCGAATCTCACTACTGGCATAGTTGTTCGTAGCCATTCAGAATCGGCTTTAGGCAGTAGATCCCTGTCTCATTAGCCCTCGTGAGCAAAACAGTAGACTGTAGCTCTCCAAACCAAACTTCTTAGGATTCAAATTCCGTCCTGTAAAATGCTGAATATCAGGAGGGACATTTATGTCAAGTAAATTTTAATGTCAGTAATCAGAAGTAACAAATGCGGAAGTTAGCAATAGCCAGATTTACTTGATCAACCCTTCTAATCTTATTGTTTCTTATCAGTGACTACTGAAATGAAAGACGAGTAAGTAATTAAAGCACGTAAAAGTAGAATAGGAAAGTTTTTTTAGATCGTTGAGATCATAAATTAACAACAAAATAATAAGAAAGTAGATAGTTGAGAGGTCTTAGCAACATTTTTGTAGCTAAAGCCCAACCGCTCAGTGCAATAGCTGAGAGTAGAATGGATAATTTTGTTGGATCAGAAAATCTTGTTTCCCGTAACTAGTACAAGTTCATCAACATGTGCTATTGTTAGTTCTCAGGTTGTCAGTTCGTCTAATTCTTTAATTCTGTTGGTAATTCGGAATATCTGGTTGATCTGGTGATAATCGTTATAGCACATAAAAAGGGGTAAGACCATGTCACCCTGAAATGATTTTCGGAAAACGCTTAACAATTAACACTAAATAATTATGATTCATGAACATTTTTATAAAGGCTTTTAATAAAAGACGAGCTAAGAAAAAAAATTATTTTTTTTTATTGGCTCAAAATCAAGGTCTTTTTTTCTTTCCAAGGATTTCTTTCTTTACAAATGATTTATTCAAATGAATATCTTTTTGAGTAAAAGAGAAAAATGCAGCACTTTTACACAGTTATAGATATTCAGTATAAAAATAATGTTCTCTTCAGGTGTTTTACATTAGTATTGATTAATTCTCATTTTGCTCAGGGAAACATTAAATAGTCCTTTTTTTTGTAATGTGACAGTGTCTGCATGATTGTAATTAAGGGCTAAATTGTTATTTGTACATTTCATCCTTCTGTTTGTTTAGAATTGCATGGTAAGTTTAAGTTAGTCATACTAGTCTTAAAAGTAAGAAAAAAATGTAAAATAATTATCATTTTCAACTTCTCATACCTTGAAATTTATCAGTTTTAAAATATAATTTTTTAACATAGCTTGAACAAATCATTATCTTTACACACATATCATATTCATTCTTGAAGCATAAAAAATGTTTTTATTATAAAGTTTTAAATATCAGACACTTTGTTGTTAAAGAAAAGGACATTAAGGATAACACACATGATTACAAAAATATAATTAAGTTTAAGACAAACTTATTGTTTTAAAACATACTACAAATGTCATATAAATTTGAACCCTAAATTTGTATATATTTAAGATACACATACATTTTTAAAAAAATGTTTGTAAAAAGTTAATTTTTTGCCTTAAAAATTAAATATTTATCATTACAAAAAAAAAACATATTTTGAGAAACATACAAAAAAATTTAGGTTTATTCGGAGGAGAATTACATTGTAATCAACCTATAAAATTTTTATGAAAAATATTACAAACTTTTTTTAGATAACATGCGCATTAGATGAAAAAAAAACACAATTTGGGAAAAATCAACTTAAAGTCTAAATTTGTTTACAGTAAACAGGTGACACGTTTTTATTCACAGCTCCTCTCAATTTCTGGAATTGTTTTAAAAAGTTCAAAATTAAATTATTTTTCAAATTTTTTTTTCTGAAAAATCGAATGTTGTGTTGATTTAATTGTCGTTTGATCCCTTAAATCTGTTATATTATAAATTTTTGCATGAAAATAACGTTACAAAAATTTATTTAACCCTCCGAGTGGAACACACCGAGGGAAAAAAAGTCTCCAAAAAATACGCGAAAGGTTTATTGTGTCAGTGGCCAAAGCGTTCTATGATTTTTTACTTCACCCTTTGTCGACTAGAATGGAATACGGGAAACGCACCCTCGTTATTGCGCCTTTACTTCTGGTTATAAATAGATATATAAATAGATATTATAGATTGTTAATTTTTAATACGCATAAAGCTCGTCAAGTCTCGAAGATCATCCCATAAGAAATAATGGGTTCTAAAAGTACAAATAAAAATATTCTGTAAGAGAATCATTTATATTTTTTTACGAAAGTCATCCAAGATATTTAAGGGGTACAATTAGAGATACATCTGTTACCGCAAATAGAATACTTCGAAATAGAGATTTACAAAGCCATGAAAAACTATCAGCATCTTTGTGTCTCAGGAAGTAGAGGTGCATCCTTCAATAAATGTCAGTCAAAGAGGGGTGCAGTTCCTAAACAATCGACCTGACCCTCCTACCTCAAAACTCCACGGGGGAAAACACTGGCAGAAATGTACATTATATCCATTTTCGGAACGTTTTTGAAGGTCAAAAATTGTATTTGACAACCGCTTTGGAAGGCATCATCGGTTTGGCGGAATTGTACGTGCGAACCGCTTAGAGGGTTAAATTTATTATGTATTTAAAATATCTTGAAACATTTTGTAAAGTTACATATAGAAAAAATGTGTATTTTTTTAAATATTATACAAATTTAATTAATTTTTTTTGTAAATTTAACGTTATGGAAATTTGATACCCAGATACCTTTATATAGAAAATTCTTCTATCCGTGTGTTTGTAATAGAAATCCTACTAAACGGCTGGACTGATTTTGATGAAATTTTGTGTATTTAATTATGTTGATTCGAGAATTGTTTAGATTAACAATATAATCCGACAGAAAATGTACTTTTTATTAAAAATCCAGAATTGTGTGCTCTTTGAGGTTATTATAATGCCACTTTAACAATTTGCTGTTTTAACGAGCAGTGATCAGCTCAACGGGCTTTAGTACGAGTGGACCCGTGATCGAATCGCCGTACAGGTGGTGTGGGAATTTTAATTTAATATAATTACATTTGTGATGACTGTACGCGTGGTAGCGTGAATTACTTTTTAAATAATTTTTTCCTTACTTTCCATCAAAACGGGCCGATTCATAATTTATTTAAAAACATTTTACAATTTTTGGATTTACAATGTTAAAACAGAATATTATACTAGTTTTTCTATATAAATTCTAATTCAGAATAAATTATTCAGCTAGTTTTTTTATATGAAATGCTGTAGAAGCATTTATACATGATGTTATTGCTGACTCAATTTTTACGACAAATTTTCTATTTCAATCAAAAAGTCATTTGCTTCTGATTTTAACACTTTATATACTTTATGAAATAGCAGAACTTACCTTATATGTACAGTTAAAAACTCAAATATATTCGAAATCAATGTTAAAAGACTCTCCTCTCTTTAAATTGACTATTTACGTTGTTTCATGATTGATATTTAAGATAAATCCCCTATATAATAATAGCCTAAGTTGTCTGTCCATCTGTCCGTCTGTCTGCAAATTTATGAAGCGATTGTACTTGCATTCATATTGTATTTTTAATAAGTAGGGTTAGCAAAATTCAAAGCGAGTTCGAAAACGTTCGAAATCCACACCTTCCCCCCTTTTCGAGTGTTTTATGCCATTATTTCAAGCTCTGATGTCCCCAGTTAAGAGCAGAACATTAAGTTTATCAATTTATCACATGATAAATAGGAAAACGTAGCATTTTTTAACATTATGATGTCATTCCTTTAACTATATCCTTTAATCATTTCTTATTTTTAATTATTTAAATATCGTCTACATTATTTTCATACGTTTTATTACTGAATTTAGATATTGCGTAAGTAATATTCTTTTATATTTGTATTAAATAATAGATTAGGTATATATGTGCTAATTTTAAATTTAATCAATGACTGTTTTTTGTTGCAATGAAAATTTTATCCCTGGTATTAACAACAAATTCTTTTCATAAAAGTCTAGGAGTATATTTCCCGGACTAATAAATATCTAGAGTTTAAGTCATATATCTTTGAAAATTAAGAAGCTCGTTAGTTTGTGTGTTTGTTTTTTATAGATAACCACATGGTTTGCAATCGATTAGCTAAATTTTGGACATCATTCATATATACCACCAAATAATCACTGTGAATATTAAAACCCCTGCTGTCCATCCTATCACGTAATGTGATAAGATAAATTAAAGTTGGCAACTAACATGTGGTCAGTAAAGATAAACAAATTATTGAGCGTGTACCAGATAATTCTCAGCAAAAAAAACCCATTTTTTTACCTACCTTATAAGGTACTTTACAATTCTGGAAAATTAAAAATTTTACTGATCCCGTCATATCACAGGCTATATGCTAGTCATATAATAAATAGGTAAATATAACATTTTTTCTAGCCTTATGACGCCCTTTCTTAAACCATCTCATTTAATCATTTCTTATTTTAAATTATTTAAATATCGTCTGCATTATTTTCTTACGTTTAATTACTGAACTTAGATATTATGTAAATAATTTGCTTTTATATTTGGCTTAAATAATAATAATAATTAGGTACATATGTTATAATTTTAAATTTAATCATCGATTATTTTTTGTTTCAAGATAATTCTCAGCCAAAAAGCAAACCATTTTTTTACCTGACTCAAAGGGTATTTTACAATTCTGGAAAATTAAAAATTTTACTGATCCCGTCATATGGCGGGCTATAATAGCTTGTAAATAAATATTTTCCACTTTATAAAATTAAACATTTTCACGCACTTATATACTTTCTTAAATATTATTACCTGATATTATCTAATATTATTTAAAGACAGTAAAACATTCAACCATTTATAAAACTTACTGATACAGCTCATTTTTCTATATTTAGAAGGAATAAAAATTTGATAGTTTATTTCATTTTCAATATGATCTCTCTTCAGTTGATGCCAATTGAATATTCTGTTGACTGAATTCTTCGAAGATAAAACCTTTGATATATTGGAAGAAATTACATTTTCTACGAGATGGGATGTGCTCCAGGAATATCAGTTTTTCATTTTTAATGTTCAAGTCCAAAGATTCCCCATTTTTGCTCGCTACATAGTACAGTAGGGCCTCGATCTGTCCTTTTTTCAAAGAAATTTAAGTGAAAAACAATAACGATAATGTTAGATATTTGATAACGTGTATGACTATAAATAAATTATTTATTTACAACACTCATTGGAAGTATTTAACAGTTTATAAAATATCATTTATATTTATAATGGTAATTAACATTTAAAAAATTCCTGTAATTAATATATTCTTTATACGTGTTGTTTTGCTAGACTGAAAAGAATAAGCGCTTTATGGGCTTTACGTTGGAAGATTTTTTGAAAAAGGCCGGCCAAAAAAAATCAATTTTTTAATATAAAATCACAATTTAGAACATCGAATTTAGAAAACATACATATATTTTATACTTGAATAAGTAAGTTTTATAGCTTACAATTCCATATAAAAGATAAATATCAATAAAACGATTGGGTTTTTTATTGTTTTTTTTTCACATTGATATTTTCGATTCTCAGTTGCATTCGAGTGTGAAAAATTATAGCAAAATAAAGTACAACTCCGCTCGAATTATCTCGAGTGTGGGTCAGTTTTGCATTTGCCTCAATTTGGCCAGTTTAGCGCACTCGAGTTAACTCGAGAGTGCAAGTTAATGGGTTAAAAAACTAGGTACCGATGCAGATTTCATTTCGCCCTGCTATCTCTCATAATTATGCTTCTAGTCCATGCATAGGTCCTGCAATGTCTAACCCCACGAGTTATTAAGTTGTTACTATAGTGGTCCATAAAATTCCCTGATAAGCCACAAATCTTCTCCTCCTCACCATGACCTTGAATCTTATTAATGAACACAAGCAAAACCCATTTCTTTAGTACTAAATTCAGTAAAAACGATACTTCTCCGGTACATATTTTTTAAGATAACGAATGCGGGAAATCCTAGAATCTAAGAACAATGGATATTTATCAACACAAAAAATTTATCAACACAAGAATATTTATCAACACGACAATATTTATTAACCCAAGAAAAACCCATTTCCTTAATTCAGCAAACTGATCATTCCGAAAAAAACGTAACAGTGGGACATAATTTTTACGACAACGAATGTGGGAATTCCTAGAATCTGAGAACAATGGATATTTATCAAGACAAGAATATTTATCAACACAATGTGACATAATTTTTACGACAACGAATGTGGGAATTCCTAGAATCTGAGAACAATGGATATTTATTTATCAACACAATAATTTTATCAACACAAGAATATTTAACTACACAAGAAAACCTCTTTTCCTTAGTTCTAATTTCAGAAAAAACAATCATTCCGGGAAAACATAACAATGGCACATAATTTTTTCGACGACGAATGCGGGAAATTCTAGAATCTGAGAATAATGGATGCGGTGAAATTAGCAATCTTTTCAAGAAGACAATTTTGGTACAAAATTAATCAAACGATCAATGAGAGAAAACGAATAAAACGGGAGGCACAAATCGCGGTTCCACTGTTATGTTTAAAGTTTTTGTACAGACGTATATTAGAAAAAACAGGAATTTTTTTATCTGTTTCATTTTGATATTTGTCAGTATAAACAAATTAATCAAATGATCAATGGGGGAAAACAAATAATACGGGAAACACAGACCGAGGTTCCACTGTAATATGTTTCAAGTTTAAGCACAGACAAACATTAAGAAATAGGAAATTTTCTAACTATTTCAATGTGATATTAGTAAGGATAAAATAAATTAATCAAATGATCAATGAGGGAAAACAAATAATACGTGAAACACAGATTGAGGTTCCACTGTATTATGTTTCAAGTTTGTCCACAGACAAACATTAAAAAATAGGAAATTTTCTTACTATTTCAATTTGATATTAGTAAGGATAAAATAAATTAATCAAATGATCAATGAGGGAAAACAAATAATACGTGAAACACAGATCGAGGTTCCACTGTATTATGTTTCAAGTTTGTCCACAGACAAACATTAAAAAATAGGAAATTTTCTAACTATTTCAATTTGATATTAGTAAGGATAAAATAAATTAATCAAATGATCAATGAGGGAAAACAAATAATAAAGGAAACACAGATCGAGGTTCCACTGTATTATGTTTCAAGTTTGTCCACAGACAAACATTAAAAAATAGGAAATTTTCTAACTATTTCAATTTGATATTAGTAAGGATAAAATAAATTAATCAAATGATTAATGAGGGAAAACAAATAATACGTGAAACACAGATTGAGGTTCCACTGTATTATGTTTCAAGTTTGTCCACAGACAAACATTAAAAAATAGGAAATTTTCTTACTATTTCAATTTGATATTGGTAAGGATAAAATAAATTAATCAAATGATCAATGAGGGTAAACAAATAATACGTGAAACACAGATCGAGGTTCCACTGTATTATGTTTCAAGTTTGTCCGCAGACAAACATTAAAAAATAGGAAATTTTCTAACTATTTCAATTTGATATTAGTCAGGATAAAACAAATTAATCAAATGATCAATGAGGGAAAACAAATAATAAAGGAAACACAGATCGAGGTTCCACTGTCTTGTGTTTCAAGTTTGGACACAGACAGACATTTAAAAAACAGGAAATTTTCTAACTATTTCAATTTGATATTAGTCAGAATAAAACAAATTAATCAAATGATCAATGAGGGAAAACAAATAATAAAGCAAACACAGATCGAGGTTCCACTGTACTATGTTTCAAGTTTGTGCACAGACGTATATTAAAAAAATAAGAAATTTTCTAACTATTTCAATTTGATATTAGTCAGGATAAAACAAATTAATCAAATGATCGATGAGAGAAAACAAATAACACAGGAAACACAGATCGAGGTTTCACTGTATTATGTTTCAAGTTTGTGCACAGACGTATATTTAAGAAAATCGAAAATTTACAAACTATTTCAATTTGGTTTTCAGTCAGGATAAAACCTTTGTGTTAGAACAAAGGAAAGGAGAGAGAGAAATAAAAATCTGTAATAATCATCATTCCGTTTCACGGTATGACACGATCCCTTGAGCCACAGCTGCAGAAAAGGAAAAAAAAAATTGAAAAATCTTCCGAGAATCATAAACGTATAGCTGCTATCAAACGCTTGCCCTGCAGTAAAACTTCAAATCAGGGAGAAGCCATAAAAGTAACTCATGAGCCGAATTCCAACCGCTGGCGAACACCAATATATATGATGCTAAATGCAGCTATTGAGCAGGAAGCCTTAAATGGCAAGCGTCATGGCTATTTTTGAAAAGTAGGTGCTCGTCCAAGAACACGAAACGACAATTAGATTTGAAAAGATTTTCAGTTTCGTTTTCTTTTTTGCTTTTTAATCTGGAGAAGAAAGAAAGGGAATAATATCTCTCTGGAAGATTTAAATAAATGGAGGGCACGAGGATAAAAAAAAAATAAGGGTTGAAAAGTCTGTGCTAAAGTTGAGGTCGAAATATACAGCAAATGAGGATAATTACCACAGTTAAAATTTATCGGTGGTTATCTTTATATATAAAATTCTTCTGTTCGCGTGTTTGTAATAGAACTGCTCCTAAACGTCTAGACTGATTTTGATGAAATTTTAGTTGATTGGAGAATGGTTTAGATTCACAATCTGATCCGATAGAAATTTTTTTTATTCAAAATCCAGAATTCTCGCTTATTGAGATTATTATAATGCCGCTTGTATAAAATCATTTTAGTTTTAAAAACCAAACTAAGCTTACAAGCACTGGTTACAATTACATCCGAAAACGAAAGTGTGGATCAACCATGGAAAATTAAATAAAAAATAACGACTTACATTTTTGTTCTGGTTTGTAGTAACCCTTGAGATGATTTACGACTAAAATTTAGGCATTAAAGAAGTAAAATCTAATGAAAAAATGAAGTTAAAGACTTACATAATAACACAGAATTTATTCAAAGAGAGGACACTAAAATTACATCAGAATTAATATATACATAATATAGAGAGCGCCATCTAGCGGCCGGCTAATTACGGAACTAAGACCGAACACCTCTTGAAACTCTTCACTGCTGACGTATCTCTGACTCAGTTGTCAATTCAATGGGCTTCAGTACGAGAAGTCATAGGATCAAAAACCTGTACAGAAGATATGGGAATATTAATTTAATCTAATGACGTTTATATTTCATATTTCTGTTTGTTCTAGAACATATTTTAATTTACTGGAACGGTGTTCTAGAATTTTCTATTAATGTGTGATGACTATAAATGAGTTGGAGTCAAGTATTTTTCAAATAATTTTTTTCTTTACTTTTTCACCAAAACTGTCCAATTTATAATTTATTTAAAAACATTTTACAATTTTAGGATATACAGCGTTAAAACAGGACAACGTCTGTCGGGTCGTCTAGTATAAATATAAATATCCATGAAATGCAATCAGATATCAGTAATAAAATGTATTGTCCTAAAATGTAATTAGATTTTTTTATACATTTCAAAATCCATTTATGACTTGAGGTAATTTTTAAATATAAAGTTATTGAATTTAAGTGTTAACCAAAAATACGTTTCTGAATAAGCCGTAATATGAGAGTTCTACAATGAAATTAAAAAATAACAATAAACATGTCCTAAAAAGTCTCTCTTGCGTTAAAAATTTTCCACCAAAAACTAATTTTTTCTGATTAAGGAAAAAATTAATTTGGTTTGAACAATAATACAGGAAAGAAAATCCAAAATTTTATCTTTATGTCACGAAATTTTGTCAACAAGAGTTCCTGATTCTGCTATTTAGGGAAAGTAATC
The DNA here is from genome assembly GCA_032207245.1 of Pardosa pseudoannulata. Taxonomy (NCBI): domain Eukaryota; kingdom Metazoa; phylum Arthropoda; class Arachnida; order Araneae; family Lycosidae; genus Pardosa; species Pardosa pseudoannulata. Next base: position 113,158,650 of record CM063505.1, on the reverse strand, counting down.
GGAAAATTCAGCTATTTGTCGTCAAATTTTTTTAAGGTACAGCCATCTGATAGTCACTGATAACCTAATTTCTATCCCAATAGCAAATTATAAATAAAACTAAATATATAAAATATTAAAAAAGTTTTAAAGAGGAACCTAAATTTTTCATAGTATGAAACATTTTGAAAACAATTAAAATACAATTCAATTAAAAGATTGATCGCAGTCTTAAAACTTGTATTAAACTGAAAACACATTGTCCGCATTGGCCAGTGCTAATAAATTGATTTTATTTTTATTCTGTAATAAAATACATGGTTTGAAACATTTCAATAAAATTTCTTTATTTTTTCTCGTGGTTATAAGAGTGTCATTTAGTTTGACAGAATGAGCTGCGGTATCTCAGTCGGCAAGCAAAGGCAACGCTCTCGTAGCTGTAGAGTTGCCGGTTCGGAGTCCGAGCGGTCCAAGATCAGCCGAGTTATTTAAAGGTGACTGGGGCACGTAAAATATGCTCGTGGTCACAATGTCCTCCAAGTTTTCACTCAATACCACTGGGTGTAGGAGGACAATAATATGGGTTTTGTCCTTCATCCTTGCTTCAAAATTACGAGGACCCACCTGAGCAAGAAGTCGCATTTTCACCCTTGAGGTGCGTTAAAAAGAAAGGCTCACCCCTTTGCCTTAATACGAGTAGCGTATAGGTCAATTGTGCTTGGTCTGACCAACTGAAAAAGACAACAACAACAGTTTGATAGAATAAGTAAGAATTCTGTGATATGAAGGAATTATAAGCAACTACAGGAGCTACCTTAAAAATACTTCCCATAAACATGGTTGGTTTTTTCTTGTTCTATGTGTTGTTTCTTTTACTATAATTATGCTGGAAATTTGTCAGCCTAAGAACCTGGTATACGACCAAGAACAATCTTTACAACAAGACAACGCAAACACGTCTCCCACTTATTTAGTTCTAAAACAAATTCCTTAATAGCTCTTGACACTAATAACTATGCAACACAGGAGGACATTTAACCCTTTGAGGACCGGTGTATCATATATGCAGTTCTTTTTAACATGACTCAGATTTCGGTCGGGTGAATCATATGTGGTATTTTAAATAGAGCATTTAATTAATATTTCTTATTACCAAATGTAGCACTATGTCTATTGTAGTGGATTATGTCCTTATTATAGAGAATCCACTAAATCAATTTCAGAGGAGTGGCATATGTGATACACCCATCCTCAAATGGTTAAAAGCATTTTACCTTTCATTTGCCTTTCTTCCTATATCCAGAAAAAAATAATTTATAGAATCAATTGCAATTTAGTTACAATAAATTTTGAAAAAGATAAAATATTGAATTGAAAGGAGAGCATTCACAAGCTATGATTTTCTATTATTTTAAAGTGGGTCTAAATCAAGAAGAATCTAGCATATACAATCAGTATACAGAAATGTGGTTCCATTTTGTGAAATCGTACTCAGATGAACACTGCATTCAGAATTTCAAAATTCTTTGTATGAAGTACACGTGGAAAATATTTGTCAGTTGTAGTCCCAGAAAATGTGTCCGCTATACAACATATGTAAATCGTTGGTAAACGTTGCACCTACCAAATAGCTTAGAACAAATTTAATATTCGATTTGCAGTTTCGGGCTTATGTTAAGTTCGAACTTAGCACCTCTAGATTTTAGTACCTCATGCTAACCACTAAACGATGTCAGACTCAAGAAAGAGACTTGACGCTTTATAACAAGACGCCTGCCCTGACGAGTTTCAGTGATTCCACGATGAAGAATTCCCTTACTTTTGATGATCTTCAGGAGAGAGATTTTTGCTACTGATTACGTACTTATCTTATTTCGGCCTGACTCTTATCAACAGAACATTCAGATCCACAGATTATTCTCTCTTGGTGTATGTACAGTGAGATTTTAGTGCGTCTTTCAGCTCGAACTTGGTACCCCTAGACTTTTCTGGAGTCCAGGACGTAAGTGGGCATCAATGGCCTAGAAACAGCCCTGTTGATCCTTAAGCCCTCTCAAGAAGTTGTTTACTGCTTAATTCCGATTATTTATATAAATAATAAAGTTAATATATATTTATGTCTAATATAAAAGCTACAAATCATCAGAAAACTGGAAATATAAGTATACATATGGTGGCAATAATGATCATGCTAAAAATAAGCAGCAAAGATAATGCAGGGAGATATAAATTACTCCCATAATGAGGTTTTCATGCTGCTCTCACCCATCTGTTACTCCTAACTATTCCGATTAAAAAAGGAAAGAAAACAGAGTGAATGCATCTCTCGATCTACGCACTCGATACTGCCTGAGTAATGATACCAGAAAATAAAGCGTTTCTGGTAATTAAGTAGCAACAGGAGCTTTGCGCCACAGCGTAACACCTATTTCTTCTTAAGTAATTCTCTCGCAGTGCAGCCTGATAAGCGAAAGAAGCCAAATAAAAAGGAATCCCTGAAAAAACACTCGAAACAAGCCGGGAGAGAGAGCAAAAAAAATAAATAACGTTATTAAGCAGAAGCTAAATAAATACTTCACGCCACAACACACCGGAAAATATTTTATTTGCATCGCCCGCCCTTGCCTAAACTAATGAATAAATATTTACGTTGTTTCGATATAGGTATCTCAAATAGGTAGATAATATGATTTTACGCTGGGAATATTTATTCAGGAAGTTATAACAGCACAAAACTAAAGAAGCGATAGAAAACAGCATATGTGATGTAAGTTTGGGGCTTTAAAAGTCCCTAGTTGTTTATTAGATTCGATTTCGTTGCAAAAGCAGGCATAAATTAATTAAAAGAATATATATTCTTCCACAATTCAGTTTAAAATTTTTACGTGTTGTGCAAAATAAATATTTATCGTCTCGCCGTCTACCTATTTATATTATAGACAGGCAAGTTTCTATATTTTATTTAATGAATATGTTTAATATATGGATTTAATCCAATTGAAATATTTTAAGAGTTTTCCATGGTGATTATTAAATGTTTGCATGTTATTAGGTAAGTTTTTAAACTTGCTAATTTAATTTACAAATAGTTTAAGGTATTACAAAGACTTATATAGTTTTATTTTATGGGCATGTCTCCATCGGCATTTTTAAAAAATCATATTATTACTGATTAAGTTTTCTTATAAGTAGTAATAACATAAATGTTATTTGAAATTTTATTTTCAAATAATATCCTTTTTTCGTTGGAAGGAGGCTAACTTTTGAACTTTTTTATACCCCCCCATTAACAAGGCTAAATAGGAAGGGACCAATCTTTTTCTTCATGAAGATCCAGCATTTTGATTTTTTTTCCCTAAACTCGTAATTGTTTCAAATGCATAGGGTGAGTCCATATAGCTCAAGTTGAGGATAAGATTTGAATAGTTGTAGAATTTGTGATAAAAATGAGCTGATGATGTTGTACCTTATCTTTCTTGCCTGATAGACTGAAATTATCTAATGCTTTGCATAATCCGATGTCAGAAAATCGGTATCCATGACTTTTCCAAGTGCATAGTTTGGATCCATATATCACAAGTTGAGGAGAAGAGTTGACTAACTGTAGAATTTGTGGAAAAAGTGAGCTGTTGATATTATTCCTTATCTTTCTTGCCTAAGTGACTGAACTTTTCTAATGCTTTGAATGATCCGATGGCAGGAAAATGGTACCCTTGATTGCTCCAAGTGCATGGTGCGGGTCCATACAGAACAAGTTGAGGTGAAGAGTTGTCTAACTGTAGAATTTATGGGAAAAGTTATCTGTTGATATTGTTCCTTATCTTTATTGCCTGGCAGACTGAAATTATCTAATGCTTTGTATAATTCGATGTCAGAAAATAAGTACCCATGACTTTTCCAAGAGCATAGTTTGGATCCATATAGCACAAGTTGAGAAGAAGAGTTTACTAATTGTAGAATTTATGGGAAAAGTGAGCTGCTGATATTTTCTTCTCCTTATTGCCTAACAGACTAAAATTATCTAATTCTTTGCATAATCGGATGCCAGGAAACCGATAACGCCACCTAACAGTACAAAAATTACAAGTCAATGCATTTTTTTTTACGCCCCAAAAATCCTACTTCATTTCTGTCCGTTTGGTAGAAACATCATTTCATTTTTATTTTTACTTTTCTTGGGTGCCATTATTTTTCCTGACTTTTAGATCACCCGGCATATTGAACATACCTTATTCCTTCTTATACTTTATTACAAAAATATTGAAACCGTATTATATACTTATATGCTTTGTAGTGTCATGAATTTCTAGTAATTTTAACCCTGCTCACCAGATTTACAGCAATTACAAATTTTCGTTGGAGCAACCGTTCATCTTCTGTACCCAAAAAATGAAACTTACCTTTTCTGTAAAAGACGTTTATTTTTGTGGTTCTGTATATCATTTAAAGTTCATTCGTAGAGCATGTTTCACATATCTGAACGTAATCTTAAACTAACTTCTCTGCAATAAATGTTTACGTACATTAACAAGTAATATTAATTATTAAAAATTAACTTTTTGCCAATATTCTTTTTATAAATGCTAAGTTACAAAAATAGCTCTGTATTGTTATTTCTATGCAATCGTTTTAATTGTAGAGATTTTGAATTTTTCACTAATATTTTATAAACTGTTTATTAAATAAAATATATTATTGAACATTTTGTTTCTTTTTATTAAATATTTTCATTTTACATTAAATACCACTCAATATCTTTATATATATATATATATATATATATATATATATATATATATATATATATATATATATATATATATATATATATATATATATATATATATATATATATATATATATATATATATATATATATATATATATATATATATATATATATATATATATATATATATATATATATATATATATTATATATATATATATATTATATATATATGTATATACATATATTTATATATTTATATGTATGTGTATATATATATGTATATATAGGTATGTATGTATATGTATGTATATATATATGTATATATATGTATATATATATGTATGTATATATATATGTATATATGTGTAGTATATATATATGTATGTATATATATATATATATATATATGTATGTATATATATATGTATGTATATATGTATATATGTATATATATATATATATATAATATATATATATATATATATATATATATGTATATATATATAATATATATATATATATATGTATGTATATATATATGTATATATATGTATATATATATATGTATATTATATATTATATATATATGTATATATATATATAATTAATATATATATATATATATATATATATATATGTATATATATATACTTATAGATATATTATGCATTTATATATATACACACACATATATAAATAAAGATACACAAGCCAGAAACTATTATGCGTATTTTGTACGTATTACTTATTTATACGCAATTTTTAGGAAAAGTTACCCCAAGCTACCAGTTAACCGGTATTGAAATGCAATTTCATTTACCAAATTACCGGTAAGTAGAGAAGTTGATAAATATTAATCCTACAGGTTTCTTAGCGAAAGAACTTCACCCCCACAGAATTTACATTGATATACGTAAATGTGTGTTTCAAGACACCAACTAGGCTCTAATCCGGTACCCTGCGAATCCAGCATGGAAACGCTATTCAACAGTCATTTTGAACAACATCATAATTCTTACATAGCATATATCTGTATCAAAAAACACGCGTTCGATAGCCGGTTTCATTTTAGCAATAATATATATAGAAACACACGTACCATGTTGTTTGAGGATTTTGAATTTTATATTATGATACATAACACATGGTTAAAAAGTCCCGATGCTAAATGCTAAAAGAACAATATTTTTTAAAAATCTAATTTTTTTCAACAATATATTATATTTTAACAGTCATATATTTATTCCAATGCTTTTCTAATATTTCGATGCCTGTCTTTTAGAACAATTTAGAGAGATCACTAAAAAAAATTAAGTTTCCCATATGACTTCATTATCTGTGGCAAATCACTTTTCTTGAGGCATTTTTTAAAGATTGGGTATATGTTATAGTTGTTAGAAGCCATATCTGGAGAAGGTGTTAAATAAACAGTTCGTACAGTTGTGTTTTCGTAACCACCGACTTGTAACACAGTGCATTATTTTGGTGTAAGAGCACTTCCTTCTTCATGGTGTAACCCTTTCTTCTTGATTTCAATTATCAATTGATTTAATGACGCTGTAGAATATTCGCTACTGATTATTATCATTTTTCAAGATCTATGAATTTCATGCTATCTGTATACCCAAAAACAGCCAAACTTAGCCAAAACTTAGCCAAAATCTTTTCTACCATTTGCTGTCTCTTTGGTCTAATTTACCCACTGATTTTTATTAACCTGCCAGCAGATTCTGAATGGCATGCTCCTGTTACCCATATTCCTGGTGCAGGAAACTCCTACAACAGGTCCAATCGACCCCGTCGCAATATGCGACTCGTCCATATCTATGGGTAACATACAGCACCACCAGAGAAAAGAACCACGTGTGCTGAAACCTCAAGAAGAAGTGCGCCCTTCGTTTTGATGAGCACCGGCTAGAATGAAAGAACGACTTTGCTCAAGTATGTGTTCTGCAGAAGATCCCTACCACCTGAAGAGGTATCATTTGAGAACTTGGAAGGTATTGTGACCAACTGATCTGAAATGTGATCATAGATCCATATTTCCGTTTTTGCCACATACCGATGCAAAAATTCTGTTTATCCGTTTATAATGCTTCAAAGAGTTTTAGGAGTCTTTAACAAGTTAGTTGTTTTGATAGACTTTGAGGAAGTGTGGAGCCCATTTGGAAAACAATATCCTTGTGAATCATTGTATACTCTCCTCTTAATGTCTATATTATATTGCATAAGTACATTTAAAGTTAGATGTATATAATATTTTATAGAAGGAATTATATTCTGTAAACATATTTTACTCATGGTATGGAATATATAGATGTAAGGTAAATGGGAGATAAACGTTCCTACGAGATTTCTCGATCGAGTACACTATATTTTATCGTTTTTGAAAATTTTATTTTAATGGTTCGGTTTATTAATATTTATTTAATACAACTGTTTGATTATAAAGGGATATGTAAAATAACTAATATTGTTTTATTTTATATAAATGTATATCAACAATAATTAATACACTAATTTATGTGGATTTACACGAATTCATTAATTAAATGTATTCAAGATTTATACAACAAACTTCGTGTTCCTACATATTCAATAAGTAAACAGAATAAATTAGAAAGTATGTGTAGCTATAGTAATTGCATTTCAACTATAGTAATTGAATTTCAATGTATCGAACTATGTAAAACACTTTCGGAAACCAGATGATAATACAATTTTTTAACATTATAATTTTATTAGTACAATTAGATGTTGGCATGCAATTATCGTCTATGTATTGTATTATTAGGAAGGATAAAAATTTCCGATATCTAAGAAAGACTACGTTGATTTATATTTTAATTTTCTGTAAATATGGTAAAATATTTTACATAGGTGTATGCAAAATATAGATTACAAAAACATATATATACGCATGCATACATACATATATACACACATAAAATGCACATATATATGTACACATATGTACACATATGTACACATATATACGTACACATATGTACACATATATACGTGCAGATATGCATATGAGTATTCTCAATTTTTATTCTAAATCAGCTCAATTGTCCACCACTCTGAAGAAAACAAACATGTATTCATTAATTAGTACTTTGCTACTGCAAGTCATTCTGTGAAAATATGTTTTGAGATTTATCAAGGATTTATCTTTTTGAATAAAATCTTATGCTTCTTCAAACAACCTTTGTAAAGCTTCTCCCTCTCTCCCCAAGTGAAAATTGGGCTGCTGTTTATGGCTACTCTAGCTCTTCTTGTCCCTAGGAATAGTAATTGTTCTTTAGTTCAAAAATATCAGTTATATTCCCAATGCACTATAGTGTAATTACACCTTCTAAATAGCTTCGACCTATAAACCCTTATTTGTGCTATAGGCGAACATGGGTGCAGCTATAAAGTCTGAAATTACTAAGATTGTGGTTTGCCTCTCGAAGTTTGCTCTGTATTCAGTATGAAATTTTTTTTCATGTTGTTGCTTAAGTGCCTGGGTATCTATCTCATCATCACTTTTCGAAAATGACATTCTTTTTTTTTCTTTTCAATATGCAATGTGTTGTTGTAGACGACATGGGAATGATTAGCCTCAATATTGCGTTTATAGCAAAGACTATAAAATCTACTCGCAAATTGTTGTTTCCACTGAAGTACATTGACTCTTTCACGAGGATGGTAAAATTTATGTTTCTTATTGGATGGCAACATTAATATCTCTTTGCATTTTCGGGTGGCACTGGACTGGTGCCCAATATGTAAAGTTATGGCAACAATAACTCTTTCTTTATTACTTTTGTTCCCATTATTGTTAATCTCCAGTTCAGTGTTTGGATAAGCAAAAAAAAAATGACTGCAAGTACATTAGCAATCAGAAAGAATCTTAGATAATGCTATTACTATGACGTTTTTAACCCTTTAAGGCATTTGCCTATGTCTGATACAGGTGGAATTCAAAATAAATAGGTAATAAAATCGTTTACTCTTTGTGTAACAATCTTTTTATAACTTTTACCGCCTTTCCAGCTCCCTAGTCACTAAAAGAAGAAAGAACTAAAATTCCTCAGAACTAAAATTGCAAAACATAACTTACACTATACCTATACATTATTTTTCTGTCATAAAATATATCATTTGTTACCTGTTTTTCAGTAAAGTTATTACTTTAAGGGGGTTAAACTCGGTTTAATATTTTTGCTATGCGAAGGGACAAGAGGTGGGCTATTTTAAAGGAAATGTCTTTGCTTTTGTCTTCGAAATTATATACATGTATGTAAATATATCAGTCATTAAATTTTAATCTGTAAAATATCTTTATTTTAGGCAGATGTGTTTATTCACATGCGTAATTGAATATGTGTAATATGCAGATTATTTTCACCTAATGAGTTGTACATAACAATCACAACGTCATCTGTTTTAACCCGGCTTGATCTCTCACGATTCCGAATGAGGAGAATTCAATCCATTTGTTCGACATGTCATTTTTAGCCCATGTTATAGTTTACGTTACTATACGTTTATATAACTGTCCATCTGTAAATACATTTATTGTGTTTGTAAAGATTAAAATTATACGTTCATCATGCAGAAACTGTCTTCTTATACGAAGTTCTTATTCTACTGCGCCCGTGATTATTAGTTGGTTATTTTGACACTGGATGGAAATAAAATAAATTTTATTTATTCCAATAAATGTACTTTTAATCTTTATTATTTTAATTTTCAACTAACTCGCAATTAATTACCTCTAGTTACTAAACAAGTCTAATTAATTCCACATTTATTGATGTTGGAGTGCTGCAATATGGGAACAAATTAAGTCGATTTGCAATGTCGTTCCTTAATGTTCTACGGTGTGTTTGAAAATAACAAGAATTAATAGTGGCTTTCGGTGGCTACCTCATGATCCCCTAAGAAGGAAATAAAAGACCTCGCTTTCGCTAATGATTGTTTGTATCTTCAATATTCATTCTTAATGGATTAATATTCTGTATTCATTATATAGACACAAACCCACACTAATATATATATATATATATATATATATATATATATATATATATATATATATATATATATATATATATATATATATATGCATATATATACATATATACACACACATCCATGCACGGTATACAACTAAGAAAATTCCAGTACCAAGTAGAGGTTCATTGATGAAAAAGGGTCAACGAATCCAGTCTCTAGCAGACGATTTCAATCTGTTACAGGCAATTACAGTTTGATTTATTAATGCACTATTCCAGGAGTAAAATAAAAGAACAGGGAGATGGCCGTCAAATTCATCCTTCTAACAAGATATCTCTACTCAACTTTTGAGTAGACATATCTTAATCTGCGCTGACGTTTCGGGAAAGACGTACATATCCCTAAATCCGACAATTTGTTAAGATTAATTATGTGTACATTTGACAGAAATTTTCAATATGTGTCAGACGAAAGACAAGTCCGAACAATATTTTGGAATCAACTGGGACAAGTATTGAGATTCTCTATAAATGAATCGTTTTGTAAAATTACTTTTCACTTTCAACCTTAGTTCGCCTTACTCGCGTTGGTATGTCAAACAATTCATCCAAACTGATTGCAGACACTGAAGAATTATTTTTACAGTAAATACAAAATTATAAACTCACTTTTAATGCATATTTATTATTATTATAAAGTAAACTGTAAATATGTAAGGCATAAGAGAATTTATGAATTTGTCCCTACACAGAAAGCATATTCGTACAACGTTGTTTTTGTATGGCTGTAATGCAGTTAAAAAGTCTTATTTATTTATGCAATATGACATATAATAATGACTTAATGTTGATTTAAGGCAACTTATTACACTTTATTCCCAAAATATCTTTAAACAATAACAATACAATAACAATAATGATAACAAATAATAACAGTTGATATTTTAACATTATATATTTGTCTTACTGTTAAATTTTACTTTGTAAATATGATAATACATGCAGCTATTATATGTATTTACTATTAATAACTTTTAGTTTTAATGAACACATATTTTTGAGGTTGAATTAAAAAAGTTTAGTTTCCCGCTTCATATAATACATGTTATTACAAATAATACTTAATATTAAAGCAAAATGCATTAATATTAAATACATATAACTGCATGTATTCCGGTATTTACAAAATAAAATTAAACAATAAGATGAATAAATAATAATGATGCTAAAATACTCATTATTTCTGTATTGTAATTATTTAAAAATACTTGGCGAATGCTAATTGCCACAAATCAACGTCAAATTATAATGTAAATTTTTATTAAAAATTGTGTATATTTTGATGAAACGAAGATCTTGTGTATCACCATAAACGCTAGTGTAAAAATTAAGTGTTGAATTAAGGTTTGTATTTCTGAGTAGTCTGTTAGAGCCGTTGAATGAAAATGACAATAAGAAAACTATTTTGACCAAACCTTATATTGTAGGAAACAAAAAAAACTTGCTTTGGTGGGTAATTGTTTCAACCACATGGGGGAAAATTGTGTGAATAAAGGTTGGAAACTCAGAGTCTACGGAATATTAAAGAAATGCTTTGGTAAATACCCAGATGTTATGCAAAATAATTGTTAGTGCGGAAAATGAAATGTAACTTTGTACTAATTATGAATGATTTAAACTCACAAGGGATTACTAACAAACAACACAGGCTAATCTGTATAGACAACAATAATCTTTTTGAATCATTTTTTTTTAAATCAAGACTATATGGTTGCAGAAAAACCCACATTACTCATGGCATGGTTAATTGATAAAATGATTTATCCTACCACTGAGAAATAAATGATGAACTAGGGCTATAGGGGTCTGCATCTTGGTTTTCTAAGGAAGTTTTTGATCACTGCAGTAAGTAAATCTTGGCAAATTAATCCTGCGAAAAGCAAAGATCTGTGTATTGTAGGTGGTGACTATTAAGGTTATTTGTGAAGGAGGTACTTGATTCAGAGACTTTACGGGAGGCTCATGGCAATGGACGCAAACTAACAAGTTAATGGCCCATTAACTTGGACATGGTTAGTGGACATGGGTCACCTAATGCTAAGGGGTCAGGACCTATGCCCACCTGTAACTTCAAGAGGTTTCCTTGGGAAAAGTAATGTAGACCATGGGATGTATCTGGAGGAAAATCCAAACTGCTCACAGCAAATAGAAAAAGGGTTACATCCAATATTTATTGCTATGGGTAAATCTTATTGGATTAAAAAAAATGATTGGGCGTGAGAAAAAAAAAGGGAGAGATTCCTGGAGCCGTGCTCTCGAGAGGTGGGTGCTGGTTCTACTGAGTAAAGGGAGTAAAGACCAAGCTCCGTTCCTATAAAGAACGCCCCAGCTTCAAGCCTGAGTCGCTCTACTACAGATGTCCGTTCTGGTCGCCGTTATTGTAATCGCCCCTTCATCTGCATCCCGAGTAAATCACTGCCTTTAGGACTATAGTCAACCACTTTATAGTTAAAGAATATTTAGTAGATATTAATAGATTAAATAAATCGTTTAATTCTGTTCCAGTATATTATCCTAATTATATGCCTATAACTGTAAATAATGTTTAAGAATAATAGAATTCTAAGTTTGGAATTAAGTATTAAGCATTATTTTGGCCAAGCACACACTGGGTTAGAGCTATAGCAAGGTTCCCACTCTTTTTCCAGAAAAAAAATTAAGGGCATTTTAAGGACTTTCTAAGGACCAAAGTAACTTTTTGTATGGACCTACTTGAAATACATGACATAACGACATAAACCCTATTTCCTGAGTGTCAACGCCTCGCACGTCCCCGGCTGCACTTTCTGAAGTCTGCACGCCTCGTTCTATACCTGCCCGCCTATTTTTACTGGAGCAGGTATCTTGGGTTCGATTAAAGACTATGTGGCCGACGATAAGGACTGCAGCGACTAAACTCTTGACTAAATATTTATTATTAAGAAGATTTGTTAAAACATATATATACACTCTAAATCATACCCAAAACAGGGCTCAAATAAAACCGAGGACAAAAAAACAAATTGTGCCGAGCGGAAAACACCTCCCTCGGTCTCAGCTGCTTTCACAAGAATGTCCGTTCTCTGTCTACCCGAGCGGCCATCTCTCCTCTCCTCTTCGCGAGGGGCCGGGGTGGAATCCCCCCCTCGGTCAAGTTTTCGCCTCCACGGGAAAATGTCCTTCTCCGCAGCTGGAGCGGGCGGGTCGCATCTCTCGCCCTCCTCCTGTAGAACCTGCATGAAACAGGGCTTGCCCACCCCCTCTCGGGGTGTCCGTCTTCGGCCGCCGAAAAAAAACCACGGGCCCATGTAACACTAACTCGAGTTTTGAGTCTAGTATTACACTGAGGAACATACTTTAATGATTATGAACCAGATAAGGCATGTTCAATAAATGCCCGACAATATTTCAGAATTAAGATTTTTAAAATGCCTAAAAATTAATGTAAGATAAATCTATTTGACAAAAACTATTTTTGAAAAAAGTTTTTAGTGATCAAACTAAACATAAGTTCTGAATAAAATACAATATTATAAACAGTACTTTCTTAGGTGTTTATAAATGGCTGATATATATATATATATATATATATATATATATATATGTATGTATGTATGTGTGTATACTGACTGATTATACCCGACGTAGCCTGGGAAAAAAGAAAGTTTTAGACTTTTCCATCACATTCAATGTAAGAAAAATTAAACTTCCATAAGTAACTGAAATATCTACACCCCACCCCCACCCTCCATGTATTTTAATATATATATATATATATATATATATATATTCTTTGAATAGTACTTATCATCTGTACTGGCGTTCTTAGAACTGGTTTTGGGCATATATAACTCCGAACTTACAAAACTAGAATATTGCTAAAACTGATAGGAAGTGAAGAAAGCGGATAGCATCAATGGAGAAATTGATTGCCTTCTAATTTAAAAATTAAGGAGTTTTTAAGGACCTTTGACAAAAATTAAGTAGTTATAAGGGCCCTTAAAAATGAAAACTAAAATTAAGGAGTTCTTAAGGACTTTCAAGGACCGTGGGAGCCCTGTATAGTGAGCTCAATGTTATGAGTACGAATTTAATGATACGTACATTGTAACAATCACAATATGATATTATTTCGAGTATAATGATGAGGAGAAGGATAGCAAGTTTAATCACTTCAGTTTAAAGCATTAATGATGTAAACTTACAGTATAAAAAAGACAAAGAATAATAAACAGTCAAATACACTATAATAATGATTTATTTCAAATTGAAATATACATTTTATACACATGTAAGCACCTGTGCGAAAAGAAAACGCTATGACTGAAGTTTCTTTTCGCCCTCTAAGCACTAAAGTTCACTGAGAGTGGTCAAGTCCGCCTTCTATGAAATGCCTCGACACGGGTCTACCTTGAGATTCTAGTATAAAAATAATGTTCATCCATTCTGACTAAACATTTATTTTTTTATCATTCTGCACTTTACTGCACTTTATCACTTCAAAAACACGATGCAAATTAAAAAATCGTACAAAATAGAACTTGGTGAAATCAAAGGATGCCCATTGAAGTATCACACTTGAGCATTACTAGGAAGTTAGATCACACGTTGTACTATAAAAAGAAAAATCACAAATTATCAGTTTATTTTTCCATTTCCATCGTGTAATATATTCTACCCTCTCTCGGCGTACCACGGTTAAATAAATCACACAGTTATTAAAATAAAACATCGTTACAAAATGTCAGTGAGAACTTGCTTTCTTTATGTGGGCATCTGTCCATTTGAAGGCAGTATTTTATGTAGCTCTTTAGGTGTAATTAGGAAGCACTTAATTGAGATCCGAAGACTAGTGAACGATCTTCGTTAAACTGTGTTGGCAGCCATTTTGCTTTCGATTAGATTATAGCTTATTAACACTATAACGGATATGTATGTCAGCCATCTGCTGTGCTGCCAACTGTCGGATCCGGAAGACACTTTTGGTGGCACTCTCTGATCGGGGATGAAATGGATTGGGGATGATGGCGTTGAAAAATAGATGTCTCCAAAACTATCTGTAGGTTCCTCCTCGCCAAATCCACTACCACTTCCACTGCCACTAGAACTCCAGTCAGAGTCACCTGTAAAATAAGAAGAAAAAGGAATTAGAAATCATTTCTATTGCATACTATCATTGAAAATCCAAATACAAAATAAATGCTTTTACTATTTTTCTCGTCTATTCTATTTGGCGAAAAAGCATGTCTCTGTTGAAAATTACACGAAATGATGAAAGGTCTAGCGTTTGTGACTAGTTTAGACACCCTGAAGAATAATCTGATAAAAACTTAATTTGTTATTTGTTTCTAACTAAACTTTTAAAGACGTTAGGATATTACAATAATACAAGAATAAGTAATAGTGATCGAGAGTAATTAATGGAGTTAAACAGAAAATTCCTTAACTAGTAGTCTATGTAGTCATAATACCTGAGATAGTTTTTATTAATCCTACAGTACAGCTGATATAGCGAGAACTAATTTGACTTATGTCAATTTAGCTTTTGCTACACTCTGAGATAAAAATTATCTCCTCAATCAATCATACCAAAAACTGTATATGTTAACATTTGATGAATATCCTAAGATGGTAATAATGAGAATTCTTTCTTTCAGTATCTTTGCTCAGAGACAGAGTCACACAAAACAGAATATTCAGAAGAAATTTTATAGTAAAACTTTGTCTGCTAAAAAGGTATAACATTAAATTAACAATGCAGTTGTACGATACATACTAGCATCTTGCCACTCCACGTCTAGTCCATTGTATGCATGTGTCAGCTTTGTGGTGATGAGTTTGAGAGTCAGAATCTGCTGGTTGATGACAGAGTTCTGCCGGGAGACGTCTAGGCTCACTTCAGGGTTCTTGGTTTGGTTCATCAATCCTTCACCCATCAGGTCGTAATCGTACCTAGAAAATACACGAAAACGCTTTTTAGCACCTTAAACTAAATAGTTTAATATAGAATGATAGAAATAAGTCATAACTGCATAACCTCAGAGAAATTAGTTATGCATAGATTAAAGATTGAATTACATAAGCTTTTAAGGGAAAGAATGTCCTTTCTCTTAAAGTATGCATAAAGGCGAGTCCACCTCTTGGGGGTACATCCGAAGCAAAACCAAGTGTTACAAAGAAATCCACAATTCTGAATACCTGGTTTACTGTGAGAGCTATGATCATCATTTAGTTGCACGAGGACTAATTAGATAGAGACTTCTATTCAAAGCCTATTCTCAATGGATAAGATATCTAAGCTAGCTCCGCAATTCAAACCTACATACTTTAATACAGGAAGGAAACGCCCTACGTGTTTGACAATCATACACGCTATTTAACACTGTAATTTTTTTCAGCTAATAAAGCTATTTAATTCGTTGTCCCCACTGCAGGAATTTAGAAATTAAATAACGTGTAACCGATAGGTTACACGTTATTTAATTTCTAAATTGTACTACTGTCACTGTAAAATATACCCCACTGTAAAGTCAGTGGTGTATATTTTTCAAATTTATTTTTTAAACACTTTGGATATTTACAACTTGAACTCGCTTATGTCACATGCACTTCATTAGAGGATTTTTGATTGTTGTTTTCTTTATCAGAGTTCTAAATTATGGATAAATTGGTATTTGTGTTGCCACTAGAAACCGTAACAGAAAGAGATAATGTAAGAATACGGAATAAGAAATGTAAAGTATTATAATACGCCATTCATAGCAGACATCTAAATATGATGTGAAGTGGCTTAAATTTCGAAAAATTATTGTAAATTAACCAATTATCACAAAACACAAAAATCACTTAAAGCTGGTTACCTGAGCATAACCAGTACAGGTTTGTTTGTTTGTATGCCGCACTACGGTTAAATTTTTATTATACGATGGCTGATTAAACCCATATGTAGTGTTTAAAGATTTCAAATGACTATAAAATTCCATGTCAATACCAAGATTTGAACATGCAACCTGCGATATCGAAAGGCAGCGAACTACCATTCAGCAGAATCAGGAAAGGAGGAACAGAGATTAAAACAATGAGAAATGGACAAAATTACAGAGAAAAAATTGCTCGACGGGAATACACGTTTGTAAATATTAATCTTATGTCAGAAGAAAAAGTCAAAAAGATATCTACTTACTTCGCTTTATTCAATCCATTCCAACAGTCGTCTTGCGGCAAACTTTTGCTGCCACCAGCTACTTGGGGATTATTACATATGATCTTGGACAGCTGAACCCAAAAATTTCGAGTCTTCTTGATTTTCTTTTTGATGCTTTGTACTAAACGGTCAATACTGGTCCCTGCTGCGGTGGTGGGTCGAACGGCGTTTTCTCTGTGGCCGAATTTCAGAGTCTCAAAATTCAGTTCGTGTCTGGCGTCCCGTTTGCCAAGACGAGGTTTACCGCATTGCTTAAACAACTGCAAGTATGAAAGGGAACGTGTCAAGATATTCTTAACTTAAAATGTGATCAATGATTGCAAAATATCACTGTTATATACAGTAACAACTGTCTGTAACAATATATTAGGAATATAAAAAAGGTTTGCTGTTGACAAAAAAGGTTTGCTGTTATCGGTAAAGATAGTTTGTTCAATTGCATATCCAATATTAATGTATGTAATGTGTATATTTTGGATTGTATTTAGCGCAGCGGTCGGCAAACTTTAGAACTTCAAGGACCACTACATATACAATTTTTTATTTTGTGGACCACCAATTACATGAATATAAAATAAAAAAGAAAATAAAACTATTTATAGAATAATAATCAGAAACTTTTCTTTTTAATACAAAATATACATTTTAAAGTAAAAAAAAGTTAAATCGTTATTTAAAAAAAACCATATATGCATTAAAATTTTTAGGGTGATATATATTCTTGGTTATCAACCATCAGTATGTTGAATTATTGCCCCAACGCTATCATTGCAAAACGGAGAACTGCGTTTATTTTAGTCCAAGAGCGATATCGAGTTTTAATTGCTGTGACAGAAGATAATGATTTTTTCTCTCAAACATGTTATTCATAATAGAATTAATATTTTGCAGTACTTTCTCATTTAGCAAAGGGGAATTCATATTTTTGTAGTGAACCAAAAAGGTCTTAACATGACTGAAATATAACTTTAACAGCTTACAATAAATCTTACAATAAATAATTAGCAGCTTACAATAATTAATCATCCTTTTTTAGCGCACCATCAAAAATTTTTGATGGAACTCTGGTGATACGTAGACCACCAATTAGCGACTGCTATTTAGAATATTAACTTCATTTAAATAATTTAAAATGTACGTATTTAGACAATACCAATAACCTCTTAATGGCTTAATATTGAATAAATAAATAATTCAGCAGCATTTTAGAGAATATCGCTAGACAGGTTTCATCGTTCGGTGCTTTGTAACAGATCGGAACTGTTAAAATAGACACATTTTAACTAGATATAAAAAAGAGAAAATGTACATACCTCTTGAGAAACTACCTGTCCATTTTCCTGGAAATTCATGATAGCGTCCGAAATTTTGATGTCAATGGGATCCACAACTGATTCTATATTGAATGAAGTTTCGAGTCGAGAGGCAAGCATCATCATGGCATCTAAAAGTACAAAAACATATTAAAATTTTATATAAAATTCTAAAATGCATGGAATGATAAACAATTTGTTAAGGGGTCTCAAAAATGAACGAAAGTCAGCTCTTTCGGCAGATGATAGAAATCTTTCAATCATTTTCAACTTGTATGTTTTTGCCACTTTATATACATATATATGTAAGGAAAAGTAAACTAGATCGGAAAACTAATGTAGGCATTTTGTATAAAACCTCTAAGACACCCCGAGAAAATTCTCAGGGGTTTACAAATCTTAAATCAGGGCAAAAATTTCCGCGTCCTTTTGCTTTCCATTTTTTAACCCCTAACCTAAACTGACCGCAGGAATGGGGAGGGAATTAATTTAATCATCGATTATTTTTGTTGCAATAAAAATTTTATAACGGGTATTAACAACAAATTTATCTACCTCCAGAATGTAGTAGAAATGATAGTTTCATTCCTTTACTTCCATTAATTATTGTGGCAAAAAAATTGGGAAGAACTTAACGATAATTTCAACGTAGCTAAGAAAACTTTGAATCATCTTTCTAAATAAATTCAACGTGATTCTAAACTGCATTGACACTATCGGAAGACTTGAAAGGAGGAGTATGAAGATAAACAAATTATTGAGCATGTATCAGATAATCCTCAGCCAAAAAACAAATTCATTCAAAAATCATTTCTTTGTTTGCCTTATAGAGTACTTTATAATTCTGGAAAATTAAAAATTTTACTGATCCCGTCATATAACGGGCTATGTGCTAGTTCTTTAATAATAAAATGAATAAGCAAACAAAATCATGTGAACGTAGGTAAATAAAACCATCTCGTGTATTATCCAGTTAGTGTAATATTTCTAACTGCTTTTACTTTCCGTAACATGAAGCATTTCTAATGTAAAGGCTTCTAATATCTTGTCATACATAAAATAGAAAATTAAAAAATTATATAAATATCATAGATATTATTACATAACAACAATTAATCTTTAGAAATTTAAAATGCAGTTCATAATACGTATCACTGTAAGTCCATTTAAGTTCTCTAAATGTTTAAGGCAATAAAAATAGTTTTTTCAGTAACCCATAAAAAAGCAATTGTGCAACTTTAAAGTTACTGCAATTTCAAATGCATATAAATAAACGTACAAATAAAAAAAATTACATGCATCGTAAAGCAACACCAAACTGCCCAATACACATAAGAATTCTACAGGAAGCATTATTAAAAAAGAGACGCATTTTATTCAGCCGGACATCTGGGGATTGCGTGAAACACGTAAAAAAGAATTCGTAGCATATTTCCTATCATAAAAATGATGCGATATGATAGGCGGGTAACAATATCTTTTCAGGATGAATGCGACGCAAAATATTCAGAGGTAATCCAAATTCTTTCTGACTGCGGAATGTTTGCGGGTCATCTAAATAACAAATACACTCAATGCATGAGGAAAAAAAAGTATTTGTTGCAAGTGAGTAAACGTATGGAAGTATGTATTTAAAGCTTTTTCTATCAAGAAATAAATGCCTTGCATTTGCATTTATATATATCTGTATATTGTTCAGGCATCGAAAATTGGAAACAATGAAAGGTACAGACGTAAGTTAAGGCCAATTCTGTATGCAAATCTTAACAGAAACGTTCGTGAATCAATGAGTGCATTCGGTTTGTTTTCTTTCTTACAGTTTATGCAGTACTTTTACCAAGACACATTTTATGAGCATGGATAAATATCATTCATCCCATATACACCGACAATAATTCGAACAAATTGAAGGCTCGTATTTCTGTCATATATGCATGCTATAGATATTTACAAATATACAATTTGTCCCAAAAGGTCGTTTAGAAACTTAACATGCTGGTCAGTCATATCACGATGAACAAGATTTACATAGGAACGTGTCTGAAAATGCAAACTGCGACCGCTAAAGTGCTGTGATCACGAGTGTGGAGCAGGAGAAAAAAATTAATATCGACAGCAGTGTTAATATGATTTTTACTACAGATGAGGATTACATCACAGCAAATGCTCATAATTGTTTCCCTTCGCCACGTGCTGCCGCTTCTGCGAACCTGGCGATAAGATCCATGTCCGACGTTAGGGTGTCTCGTACACCATGGACTTCATGTGTCCTCACAGGTAGAAATCGAGGGGAGTCAGGTCGGGGGATCGCAGCGGTCCGCATCCAGCGATTTCCTGCAATTATTGCCCTCTAGCGGTCACAGTTTGCATTTTCGGACACAAGTTCCTTTGTAAATCTTGTTCATCATGATATGACAGACCAGCATGTTAAGTTTTAAACGACCTTTTGGGACACCCTGTATACAAATATGCAAGTATTATATGATTAGCGGTTAGATAAAACATTAAAAAACAGCTGGAATGATGACATATTAAATTAACTAAACTTCTTTATTTATCCTAGAAATGGATATCTGTAGGTACTATTATACTAGGATATCTCTAGGTACTATACACACACTTCCTAATTTTGGCGTCATCCACCATCAAAATGACTACAGGGACCTTCAATACATGGGTCAACAGAAATATGTGGGCCATACGTCATTTCTGCGTTTCTTACAGTGAACATGAATAGCAGCGAGCGAGAAGTAAAACAAATAGATAGGAAAAAGGAAAGATAATGGTAGATTCGTCAGTTCATGACACACGACAAGTAAAGTTGTAAAATTATTAACCCTTTGACAGTTTCATTTTTTTTTTCAGAATTCGGTCAAAAAATGTCACATTTTTTTATTGCATTTTTTCGTTCATTTTACATTTTTAAACAATGTTATTAAAATTAACATTTCTAATATTTTTAAGCATTTATTACAACTTTTTTTCTTTCTATGAAAGCATCATAGAACTGAAGTTTACCTTTAGTCTCATCGATATCCAAGTTAATTTTTGGAATTCCAGTGAAAGCAAATCTAGGAGGCGAATCCGAAGGATTATCACAATTAATTTTAAAAAAAAAATTGTCTTGCTTGACTGATTCTATCTGTACTACTATAAGAATCCCTACTATCCAGGTCATCTAATAAACTTTCGCTACTATCATTTACAGATAATTCAGTTTCTGATTCCGAGTTACAGTTCAAATCACAAGAAATTAGCTCCATACGCTCTGAATTATCCATTATTTAAAAATAAAAATACATTATTCGATTCTTACATCAATAAAATTATCAGGCGGTTAGTAAAATATAACCTGAAAGCTATACACTGAAAGATAACAATTCGTCCTCTGATACAAAACATGCGATAAAAAACGAGCTTTTGAATCAATCAGAGTAGAAAATACTGAAACTATCATTTACTAGACATCTATACGAATCTATACGAAAATTTTGTTACTGAAATAGGAAAAAATACGGCCGAAACAGTACAAGCGAAATAGAAATCAGATTGCCCGTACGGCATACGGGTAAATCAGTAAAGGCCCGAAAGCTGTGCCCGTATAGCGTACGGGCAAAACAGGGGAAGGGGTTAATAAAGAACAGATTTCTACTGCAAATTCGGTTTATACGGCGTCCTATTTACCTGACCCAGCATGTATTAACTCGCCTGTTCTAGAAGGCCCAAAAAATTTTTATAAGACCTTAATATCATAACATATAACATGTGGTTGATTATTTAAAAAACACTTGAGTTTTAAGTATAAAACTTGACATGTATGTAAATATGTATAAACTTTAGGTATACAAAGATAAATGGCTATTAGAAACTACTGTGTATTTTCCTGTGTAGAAACAGGAATAGCGACAACTTGATTTGATGTTATCATAGATACAACATAGCATGGGCATATTATGAAATCATAGATTTATAATTCTGTTATAAAAGTAATCATTTCAAATTGTTTAATGATGGTCAAATTACATATTCTAAATTAGGTCTCTAAATACGCCGAAGATCTACTCCCCAAGAGTATTTATTTAAAAAATTGCGTCCAAAATTGATCAACCGGTCTACAATGATTAATTATTTATAAAAATATTTTTCAAGGTCTTAACACTTGCGTTATAAATAGGTTTAAATGTTTATAATAAAATAATGCAATGTAAAATAAAACTTATGAAAAAGTATTGTACATAAAATTTTATAAAGATGGAACTTATTCTACATTTAACATATAAGGTAACGTACAGATTCAACGAAAATCTTTCCAAGAGTGCAATTTTTGTCGAACTGCCATCCAAGCTTGTTGCACTGGAGAAAGTAATGATATATGTTTAGGCGCATTATTCACGCGATTACACAAAAATTCGTTTCCCACATATTAAGCAAAAATAGGACGATAAATACAATTATGAAAACAACCACTCTACACATTACTAACCACATTACTTTCTCCAGTGCAACAAGCTTGGCAGTTCGACAAAAATTGCACTCTTGGAAAGATTTTAGTTGAAAGAATCTGTACGTTACTTTATATGTTAAATATAGAATAAGTTACTTGTTCAGTCATATCAATAGTAAAAGAAATATGATAAAAATAAAATATATAATACAACAAAATTCGTCACATATCTCCTTTTTATGCAATTAAACATACCTTTAATACAATTATATTGAAAAATAGTGTTATACAAAAAAAATTTTGAATATAAATTCTAAAAATACAACTATATTGATGTACTTATCGATAAAACCTTCCTTCTACAGAAATATTTCCTGCGGTGTAATTTTGTAGGACTGCCAAACTCTTCCCCCAGGAGAAAACATTTATTTCTAAGCCTATAATTCAAGTGATTACACAAAAATTCGTTTCCCACATATTAACCCCTTCCGGTAAAATGACGAGTCTACCTCGTCATTAATTTTTCATTCCATACCGCACAATGACGAGCTACACTCGTCATGCGATTAAAGTTACTGTTAAATATGATAATTAATTTAGTTTAAAATTTTTAGTGTACTGAATTTGGCAACACTTTTATCACTTGTGAAAATCACAAGTCACTATTGCATATTGTTTACCTAGAATTTCTTGGTACAAGTCATTGCCAAATTAATGAGTCAGAATAAAAGAAAACCTACTAAGAAATGCCGTGTGTGTTACAAGAATCAAATTAAAAGTGAGACTACTTGGCGGTGTAAACAATTAAGAATTCCTTTGCACTTTGTTTTGAAAAGTACCACTAGCTTGAAGACTATTATCTGTATACCTTATTAATGTTTTGCTTTGATATTTTCTTAATTTTAGTGTTTCTGATATTATTTAACACTATGTAAAAAGTGGATTTTAATTTAGAATATGTAAGAATTGTAAAATGTAACAAGTTTTATAAATAAAAATTAAATGGTTATTTCATGCACAGTTTTTCATTATTAAATCATACCGGAAGGGGTTGAGCAAAAATAGGACGATAAATACAATTATGAAAACAACCACTCTTTACTTGTTCAGTCATATCAATAGTAAAAGAAATATGATAAAAATAAAATATATAATACAACAAAATTCGTCACATTTTTCCTTTTTATGCAATTAAACATACCTTTAATACAATTATATTGAAAAATAGTGTTATGTAATAAAAATTTTGAATATAAATTCTAAAAACACAACTATATCGATGTACTTAACGATTGTACTTATCGATGAAACCTTCCTTCAACAGAAATATTTCCTGCAGTGTAATTTTGTACTACTGCCAAACTCTTCCCCCAGGAGAAAACATTTATTTCTAAGCCTATAATTCACGTGATTACACAAAAATTCGTTTCACATAAATTAAGCCAACACGAGGAAGATAAATACAGTCATAAAAACAAGGAACCATAAGCGTAGATTTGTTGATGGATTTATGGGCTGCAGTTCGACGAATCTCTCCGCATCTTGACCTAGGGTCAAGAGACGATCGGACGCTTGAAAACATTATTCAAAAAAATCCTTCCATCTTTCGTGACAGAAAGGATTAGTGCATCGCACTTTGGGGCAGGGGGGAGGCAAATAAGTACTTATCAGACGCACGAATTTCGCCTACATGACAAAGTCACCATATAAGGAACTATGCTAACTCTATTAATAGTAGTAATAAAGACCCTGCTGAAGAAGAATTTTAAAGTTTAAATGCCGCATGCTATAAAAAGAAACTATTCAATCGGCACAGACATCGTAATATTTTTCATATGTATTTTTTTATATTACAAGAACATTTCTGTAATTGAATTACAAATAACTAAGTTGTAAAAGCCCTGTTTAGATAAGGGTAAAAGATCTTATTTAGTGTTCAGTGTTGAGGAAAACTATTTGCAATTGCTAATGTGAATGCACAAAGTTCTATCCAATACCACAAATACCCTGTAGTATTTTGTTACAACAGATAGTTGTGTATATGGCATCTTTCTGACTCCACAAGTCAAGGGACAAGGTTGGATGTTTTAAATCTTATCTTTCGGCTATCCTTAAGATGTTCCAACCACTTTCAATGGGTGGCATCCTACATCGTTCTGTATGGTCATGAGCTATCTGAGGCATTGGCAGGACTCTTGCTGAACCCATGCGTAGAGAAAAAAACACTTTCTCTGAAATCTCACTAATTAAAAAGATGGAAACAAATAAGCTTTGGAAAGCTCCACCCAGTCACGTTCGATACTTTTTTAGAGGCTCTTGTGGGTTTCTTAAATTCAAAATTAAGCTTACCAGAAAGCATGACTATATCATCATTTATTAGTAGACATACAAATGCGCTTACTCCCTTGCACGGACCAAAACTCTTTCTGGACTGCCTTGGTATAAATCTGACCAGGTATCCCACTACTAAATTCTTGATTGTTTGGATTTTACCATAGAAGACGTTTAAAAAGACCCGATTTTATTCATCAACTTATTGAAAATTTTTAGATTCATGGGTAATATAGGCCAGGGATTACGAAACTTTTTAGGATGCGTACCAAATTTCTTAATTATTTTCAAAAAGAATGAACTGGCAATAAAATTTCTTACATGCGAAATATTAATTAATTAAATTATAATTATTTTTCAGTATTATGTTAAAAAATAGCCTCATATATAGAATTTAGTATGGGTTACAAATTTTTTAGCTGAGTTCCCCGGAACGCCTAAAAATGTATATTTATGATGACATTTAATATGTAACATGGCTTACATTTAACGTTTTTAGTTCAGTTGTTTTACAAAATATAAAATTAAAAGCAGTTAGGCTAGTTGAGCAGTGGTTAAAAAGTTTATAAAATTGTTGAGCTAAAAATCTAAAGTGATATTTTAAAATAGTTTATGCAGCCACTGCAAACTTTTTATTATGTATTAGACTGAATTATTATGTATTTATTATGTATTATGTATTATTATGTATTTATTATGTATATAAGCTTACGTTACAGACTTTTAATTATTAGTAGAAAATAGAAATGTTATTAAATGATATGTATATACATATAATCAGAAAATCAGGAATATTTTAGAATAATATAATAAACAATTTTACTTTGTTTAATGCCTGAATAAAAACAAAATCTAAGGGAATAGAGTTCTTACTTATACAGTAGAAGTAATACTAGATTTTTTTATGGGGAAGGAAATTGAAAACAATAGATGCAGTAAATTGATGTAGAAATTCGATTAAATGTTCAATTTTAAATAAATTAATTGTATGGAACACTAACAGGAAGTATTTACTGTTTTATAAATATAACTTGTATTTAAAAAAGTACTTAACATTTTTTTAAAAAAATCTAGTAATTTATACTTGCTTTGTATAATTCGATCGTCAGACTGTCAAGAATGAGCAATCTATCGTCTCCACATCTGCCAATACACTTTCAGTATCATCCTATTTAAATTATTGTACTGTTCACAAAATATCGAGTATTTCAGGAAAACCCTGTACTGGCTTAGTATAGTTTTTGTCGTCTGACTTCCCATCGCCTGATTTTGCACTGATCTGTGCATAGATCCTCCACTATCTTGATCTTCTGGCGGTCAAAAAAAGTCCCTTACGAGTTATAACAGTCATCCACATGACTTTAAAACGTTTGTATAATAACAAGCAAAAAATAGTAACTCATTACCTAAATTTACTTTAATTCCACAAAAACGATACTTCTGGAATACAAAACAACAGTACCAATCATTTTCAACGATAGATACAAGAAAACGAAGAATTTGAATAGGAATAAACTAGTTGAATGGAAATAAATTCTGGAACCAAATAAACTGAACAATCAATTCGGAAACTACATATTTTATATACCATTCATTCTACGATATTTTAACGATGCATTTTTTAATTTAAATAAATTTTCAGCAAAAATTCTTTGAGCAGGCTTGCAACTATTGAGGTACTTTAAAAAGGGTGAGAAAAGTGACAAATAATACAGAATAAGTGACCAAAAAGTGACTAAACATTGATAAAAAAGCGATTTTTTCTCCTCTTGATTACAGGTGCTATTATTAAGATTTTTCTATTTATTTTAACTCAAATGATTCATGCAAGACATGATTTTAACGTCAAATACAGAAAAGGTTAAAAATTTTGTTTAACACAACTCAACATTGCTTTTTATTCAAGAAAATCTATAAATTAGATTTGAATACATAAAATACATTAATTTTATAATCACAATTTTCTGCATATATTAATGATGTTTTGAAATATGTACATAGCTAGATTAGAGTATCTAAACAAAAATTGTAAAGAAAAAGAAAAAGAGAAACGTGTGCTTTGACGTAAATTACTTTAATGTATTAAATGTGCATTTCAGTACAAATGTAGATTTCAGGAAATTCTTTATACGACTTTTTAAAATCACTAAATTCTGGAAACCATATGACTAATTACATTTTAATAAGAAAAATAAGTTTAGGGCATCACATTTATGGTCTTTTATTAAAATATTTTGTTATTAATTGAAATTTTCTTTTTTCAACAACAGACTTTTGCTGCGATACATCATGAAGAAAGTGACTAAAAGTGATTGTTTACTTAAAAAAGTGACCAAAAGGGATCAATTGCAAAAAAAGTGACTAAAGGTGAGAAAAGTGACGGAATTGCAAGCCTGTTCAAGGAGGAAGTCCACTATCGCCTTAAAAAACTTCTAGCCATACCAATGAAAGCAGATTATTTCATGGTCCCGAGACAACATCATTGCCACACGCTTCAAAAATCATTCCGGTGACAGATTGACGCCAAAAGGGGAAAAAACATAACGGGCGGGGAGCAGAGCATCCCAAACAAACAACCTACATTAAAACTAACTGCTATGAATGAAGCCTGTTCTTCATGTTTACCCAGAGGTATTAAATTATTATCTCGATGCGTGTATTACTTTTTTTTTTCCTTTTTTATTTGTAGCACTGCCCTTTCATTTTTGAATTCTCGGACTCGACATGTTGGGTGGCGCCGAGAAATTTATCTTTTCGCGACTCCCAAAATAGAACAGATGTGAATCAGCAAATGAAATGATTAAAAGAAAGATTTAAAACGAACGATGGTGACGCTGAGATGGGTTCGTGGAAGATTGGAAATTAAAGAAGCGGACACTTGTTTTTCCAAGATTTTGTATGCGCTTTTTTTATTGTTATTATTCTTTTCTTCGCTTAGGAGATAAACACAGTGCGTTGAATTTTTGTGGTTTGGGGTTGCCGTTTGTTATAATTTTCAATGCTATTATACCTGAACAAAAATGCATAAAACTTGATATAAATCAAAGGAGCATCATAACAACCATTTGCTTTTATTTCCGAGATAAACACAATGCACTGAATTCTTGGTGTGCGGTAAATATCATATAATTAGAAAATTCAAAACCAGTTATAATTACACTCGTAATATTACTTATAAGACCTGAAAATTGAATAAGCGGAGGTATGCTTTTACAATATTTGCAGGCTTTTATTTATATTCTACTTTTTAAATCAAAATTAAGTTCATTTAACTGTTGATTTTGTTAACCATTGTACATTTCTAAGAAAGGTGAAAATGTTACTTTTATAAAGCCTGAAGCTAGAGAAAATTCCAAGTTAAACAAAAGGTTAGATAGTTTTTGTTCACCATACTGTTATATTATACAATTATAATTACATTACTATTATACTATATGTAATGTATCTGGCAACAGCCAGAATAAAAGAACTCTGAATTAATTGGAATCTGGCAACACCAGATAGACAGAAAAACAAGAGAAGTTTTTTGGGGGGTTAAGAACATAAGAACAATGATTATAAGCTTAAAATGTATATATAACGTGATTTGTGAATAAATATGTTTTCGTGGACATCTGCATCTTATATTAAGGCCCAAAAACACTACACTATACAATTATAATTACTATACTATCATACTATACAATATATAATTATATTATACACTATACAATTTTTTTGCTTCCGGTACCTATTATTTTACAATTTGAATAGCATTAAACAACATTTTTAAACTATAAAATCTTTAATAAATTCAAAAACTTGAAAAGAAAAAAAATTTAAATATCAAATAAGATTTTGTGAGTTTTGGTTTTAGATAGACATTACTTTATACCTATTACGGCCTAGAGTCTCTTTCTTTATCTAAATAAACACACTGTACTGAATTTTGGACAATCAGTATGCATTGTTTTTATCGGGATTTGAAGCATTTTATATTTTTTCTACTTTTAAGTTCACCCAACTCCTGATTTTCGGAATCAGAGTAAATTTCTAAGCTGATACCTAAAGCAATTATGATGATGATAGTTTTTAAAGCATGAAGTGAGAGAAAATAATTTTAAGAAATGCCTTAAACATTTGAGAAAAACACAATTTGCAATTTCTTGGTTTTCCATAGCCATTATTTTATAATTTGATTAGTATTAATTCACAAATCTAAAGCTATCAAATTTTGGAAAAAATCTTGAAAAGAGTTAAATATAAAAGAAAAAGTTCATGAACTATTAATTTTGAATAGCCATTGCTTTATAATTTTAAAGATGTTTGCAAACAATCGAAAATTAGCATATTTGCGGTAATTTGATAAAACTTAAAATGGTTAAAAATAGGAAATTTAAAAAAAAATGTCTAAAAAGCTTTTCTTCCTTTTTCGAGATTACACAGTGCGCTGAATCTTTTATTTATTTCCTACGTTTTTAATTAGGTAAAACTCAGCTGTTTGTTTTCTCAATCATTGCACACTTCTAAGCCAAGGCCTAAAATTATTATGATGATAATTTTATAAAGCCTAAAGTGGGAGAAAACTAGAAAATACAGGAATAGCTTCTATGCTATTTCTATCCTCGACATAAATACGGTAAAGCATTTCTTTGTTTTTTATTAACCCTTACTTTGTCTTACTTTAAATGTTTCAAGTTATAATATTTGAAATAAATTCAGGGTATGCAATTTCTTGGTTTTCGATAGAAATTATTTTATAATTTTATTAGCACAAAACTAAAGCTATGAAAATTTTGAAAAAAAAAACTTGAAAAAAGTAAAATACCAAAAAAAAATGTTCATGAACTATTCATTTTTAATAGCAATTGCTTTATAACTTTTAAAGATGTTTGCAAACAATCGAAAATTAGCATATTTGTGGTAATTTGGATAAAACTTAAAATGGTTAAAAATAGGAAATTTAAAAAAAAAATGGTTAAAAAGCTTTTTTTTTTTTTAAGATAACACAGTGCGCCGAATCTTTTATTTATTTCCTACGTTTTTAATTAGGTAAAACTCAGCTGTTTGTCTTCTTAATCATTGTACAGCTCTAAACTATTATCTAAAATTATTATGATGATAATTTTATAAAGCCTAAAGTGGGAGAAAACTAGAAATTTAAGGAATAGCTTCTATGCTATTTCTATTCTCGACATAAATACGGTCAAACATTTGTTTTTTATTAACCCTTACTTTAATTGTCTTACTTTAAATGTTTGAAGTTATAATATTTTAAATAAATTCAGGGTATGCAATTCCTTGGTTTTCGGTAGCAATTATTTTATAATTTTATTAGCACAAATCTAAAGCTATGAAATTTTGAAAAAAAAATGTTCATGAGCTATTAATTTTGAATAGCCATTGCTTTATAACTTTTAAGATGAGATGTTTGCAAACAATCGAAAATTACCATATTTGTAGTAATTTGATGAAACTTTAAAAAGTTAAAAATAGGAAATTTAAAAAAAAAATGGCTAAAATTTTTTTTTTTCGAGATAACACAGAGCGCTGATTCTTTTATTTATTTCCTACGCTTTTAATTGGGTGAAACTTAGCTGTTTGTCTTCTTAATCATTATACAGCTCTAAGCTATTGCCTAAAATTATTATGATGATAATTTTATAAAGGTTAAAGTGGGAGAAAACTAGAAATTACAGAAATAGCTTCTATGCTATTTCTATTCTCGACATAAATACGGTAAAACATTTCTTGTTTTTTTATTAACCCTTACTTTAAATGTTTCAAGTTATAATATTTGAAATAAATTCAGGGTATGCAATTTCTTGGTTTTCGATAGCAATTATTTTATAATTTTATTAGCACAAAACTAAAGCTATGAAACTTTGAGAAAAAAAAAAAAAAAACTTGAAAAAAGTAAAATACCCAAAAAAAAATGTTTATGAACTATTAATTTTGAATAGCCATTGCTTTATAACTTTTAAAGATGTTTGCAAACAATCGAAAATTAGCATATTTGTAATAATTTGATAAAACTTAAAAGGTTAAAAAAAGGAAATTAAAAAAAAAAATGGCTTAAAAGCTTTTTTTTTTTCGAAATAATACAGTGGGCTGAATCTTATTTATTTCTTACGTTTTTAATTAGGTAAAACTCAGCTATTTGCCTTCTTAATCATTGTACAGCTGTAGGCTATTGCCTAAAATTATTATGATGATAATTTTATAAAGCCTAAAGTGGGAGAAAAATAGAAATTAAAGTAATAGCTTCTATACCTTTTCTATTCTCGATATAAACACGGTAAAACATTTCTTGGTTTTTCAGTAACCCTTGCTTTAACTGTCTTATGCTAAAAGTTACAATATTTGAAATAAATTCATAAAGCTTGAAAAGATTAAAAAGAAAGGGATTTAGATATCAAAGAAACTTATAAAAGACACTGTCTTCACTTTTCGAAATGAATGCAGTGCACTGAACTTCATGTGTGTTAGATACTACTTTATTGAAAAACTCCAAAGCAATTATACTAGTAATATTGTTTTACACAGCTTGAATGAAAGACCGGAAATTAAAGAAACCATGACTTATTTTGTTAGATAGCAATTTGAAAATTGCCTAAAACTATTAGAATAATTTTTAAGCCTGAGGTGAAAGGAAATTAAAAATTAAAGAAACAACTTTTTTATTGTAAGATAAGGTTCCGGTAGCTATTATTTTATGATTTGAACAGCATTATTCAAAATATTTATAGTCATCATATTTTTAATAAATTCAAAAATCTTGAAAATATTAAAAAAAAGAAAGAAATGGGAGTTTTAAAGACGCTTTTATTTTCATTCTCGATATGAACACAGTGCACTGAACTTAGTGTAAGGTAGATACTGTTTTATTGAAAATTTCAAAAGAAATTATGCGTGTAATATATTTTCAGAGCTTGAAACAAATACTGGAAATTAAGGAAACAAAATTATTTTTTCCAGGGTGTGTAGGCTTTCTTTAAATATTTTTCATTTTTTAAAGACTAAACATCAGTGCATTGAACTGTAGATTTTGGGTAGCCATTATCAGTTACAAAGCAATTTAACTAAACAGTTATAATGATAATTTTGTAGAAGCGAGAGAAAACTGGAAATAAACGAAAAGACTTAGATTTTTGTTTAATTCTTTTCGACGTAGATAAAGTGAACTGAACTGTCAGTTTCTGGTAGACAGTTTATAACTTTCAAAGTCTTTATGAAAATATAAAAAGTTACTGTACTCTTGATACATCTTGAAAGAGTAGGAAATGCATTAAAGAAAATATTTAAAGATTATATTTCCCCTGTAGGTACAGGAGAGTTTACGTAATCGGCGAAGAGAGCGCCATCTATAAAGAAGGTAAGAGGTGTTAATTTGGGGAGTTGTGAAGAAGTGATAAGATTCGAAGGGCTGATCTAGTAAATCCGGCTATTGCTAACTTCCGTATTTGTTACTTCTGATTACGGACATAAAAATTTACTTGACATAAATGTCCCTCCTAATATTCAGCATTTTGCATCATGGAATTCGAATCCTGAGAAGTTTGGTTTGGAGAACTACGGTCTACTGTTTCACAACACGAGGACTAATGAGACCGGGACCTACAGCTTAAAGTCGATTCCGAACGGCTACGAGCATCCATGCCACTGTGGGATTCGAACCCACGAACTCCGGTGCCCAAGGCCAGCACCCTAACCAATCGGCCATCGTTCGGAGTACGTGGTATTAGAGAGAAAATCGGAGGTCATGGTGTACTCCGGAAATGTAAGCTAGGTTTATCGAAATTTAGATAGATAATTGAATTGATAAAATTGTTTAGTGTAAATATTGCTTTACTTGTATATTAGTTTCCAGGTAGTTGTTTGTGCTCGGTCCTGAAATAAAATCTAGATGTTGAAAAGAAAAAATTGCTGTTTGGATGTGACTTTTAAAACACCTCGACGATCTTCACATCCCACAAGATAAAACATACTGAATTTTTGGTTTTCGGTAAACATTATTTTAATGATTTTAAGTTTAAGGTCTCATTTTAACCTATCATACACATTTGTTTTATGAAACACATCATGGAACTTAGTTTTTGTAACTATCGCTTTGAATATCTAAAATTTTTTTTATCAGTAGAAAGGTATTATGTATGCAAAAAATTTATATAGATTGAAAAGAGATGGATAGATAAAAATTAAATAAGTGGAGATATTAACAAAACGGATTAGAAACATTTTTTTTAATTCTTTTCGACATAAATACAGCGCACCAAACTCTTGTTTTGGGTAGACATTAGTTAATAACTTTCAAAGTCTTTTAGAAAAATATCGATATCTCAAATTTAAAAGCAGTTAATGTGTCTTATAGGTTCGTTGTGCTTCAACCACTGTCATTGAACATTTACACTCCTCTTCAGTAAAAGTAACCAAAGTAAATATCGCGAAGATCAGGTTTATATCGAACGAAATACTTTGAACCGGCAAAGTAAAAAAGCACCAGCACAACCTAAAACGTAGTTTTTAGTGATCTAAATAACAAAAAAATTCGTAAACTTACTGATATAGTTGTTCCATTCTTGCTGCAATTCGGCGTGGTAAGCCAGGCAACCTCGCATGACATTCAAGCAGTAGTTGGAGCACGGCCTGGTGTCTGGAATACCACTGCAATGCGGACAGTATGACATCTTCATTAAAGCTCGGCTACATTCTGGTGTTGGACCCACCTGGAAAAAACACAATGGATTAAATCAAATAACGTCTTTAGAACATTGAAAACAGAACAGGTATAATAATAAGTATAGATTAGTAGGTAAATGTGCTTAACACTAGGTTTACGGACGTGTCTTATATACCTATCTCTAAGAACGTGTCAATTTGATGCATGAACGAATACATATAGCAACACTCAGAAAGCAATGTAATTATACACTATAAGTAAAAAATGAAAATATGAGATAATATTTATAGAAAGTTTTTATTGTTCAATACTTTCATTATACATTATTTCAATACTCTACATTTTCTTTTTCAATAGTCGAACCAAGCAACTAAAAGTTTAAATCTCTTCGCACTCTGACTTCAATTGACATTCTGCGTTTTGTTCTTTCTAATGTTGCTTATTGCTTGTAGGAATCGAAGTATTGTCGGTACATTACTATCTATTATTGTGGTAATGTTTAAATGAGTAGAACTAATTTACTAATATTTTTGTCTACATAACGACGGAGTCAAATTGACGCAAATTCGTAGAGACGAGTATACTACATAGAAAATTTCAATATTTCAACATTTTTAAAGAAAAATAATATATGTACACTTTTAAAGAAAAATAATATATGTAAGGTACACGAGGTAAACATATTTTTAATATATGTTTACCTCGTTCAATGAATTAAAGTCAGTACAAGAGATAAAATAAAAATGCAAAAGTTTTTTTGTAATTTTCCTTATAAAATTCGAAGTTTGTCAAAATGACGCGTCCCGTAAACCTAGTGTTAAGAACAATAAGTGAAAACCACTTTTAGTTCAACTTTAGTTTCAAATGTCCATAAACCACTTCGGGATAAAGACGGCTTTAAAAATGCCCAACTTTTATAATAATGTATTACAAAACAAACTATGACTTTGTATTTAATGAAACAATGGATCAACTATATTCATAAGGTTTGTACACATTTCTAGTAACCAATCATACTGAGATCATAATGGCTCAATAAACCTGCTTTCGGTATATCTGGTTAAAATTTTTACTGAACTTTAAAGAGACGGTCTTTAAACGTCTTTTTAACGTTCTATATACGTACTGTCTTTAAAAATAATTATAATATTTCATTTTCAGGTAATGCATTCCCGTTTTAAGCTTCTGTGTAAGGCATCACATTGTAGTTTTTCATAAAAATCTACTTTATAGACTAATATAATTAAACTAGCATATAGCCCGTCATATGACGGGATCAGTAAAATTTTTAATTTTCCAAAATTCTAAAGTACCTTATGAGGCAGGTAAAAAAATGGTTTGTTTGGCTGAGAATTATCTTGAAACAAAAAATAATCGATGATTCAATTTAAAATTATCTCATATGTACCTAATCTATTATTTAAGCCAAATATAAAAGAAAATTATTTACGTAATATCCAAGTTCAATGATACATGAAAATAAGGCATAATGTAAATAATTTAAAATAAGAAATGATTCAATGAGATGGTTAAAGGAATGACGTCATAATGCTAGAAAAATGTTATTTTTACCTATTTATTATGGGATAAATTGATAAATTTAATCGCCTGCTCTTAATCGGGGAAAATAGGGGTTGAAATAATGGCCTTAAAAGCTCGAAAAGAGGGAAAGAGGTGGATTTCGAACTTTTTAAAGAAGGATGTATTTTTCGCTGTGATATGAAGCATATTTATACTAATTTATTTTAGAATCGGATCTATAGTTTAGGAGATAAACTTTGAATTTTGCTAATTATGGATGCCTCTATCCATTCCAGGTCCAACCGCTTCATAAAATAGAGGACAGACGTACAGATAACTTAGGCTATTATTATATAGGGGATATAAATTTAAAAAATAAATAGCTATGAAAACTTTTTTAAGGGCTCGCAAAAATATTTTAAAAGCCATAAAACATTCTAGAATATTTTAACAGTAATCCCATGACACTGTTCTAAAAGTAAATTTCGTATAACCAATGTATTTTTAACATTAATTTTGGTAGAATAATAAACTTACTCCCCATTGTAGTTTTTCTTAAAAATCCAATTTATGGACTAATATTATTAAATATAAATTAAAAAATAAATAGCTATGAAAACTTTGTTTAAGGACATGCAAAAATATTTTAAAAACCACAAACATTCTAGAATATTTTAACAGTAATCCCATGACACTGTTCTAAAAGTAAATTTCATATAACCAATGTATTTTTAACATTAATTTTGGTAGAATAATAAACTTACTTGTAGTTTTTCTTAAAAATCCAATTTATGAACTAATAATATTAAATATAAATTAAAAAATAAAAAGCTATGAAAACTTTGTTTAAGTGCATGCAAAAATATTTTAAAGACCAAAATATTCTAGAATATTTAAACAGTAATCTCCCGACATTATTCTAAAAGTACATTTCGTATAACTAATGTATATTTAACTCTCATTTTGGTAAAATAAAAAACTTACAAATCTAATTTAAAAATTAATAACAAAACGTATAAACAATGCTAAAAATAAACTTAATCCATAATACCAAAATACACCCCGCCTAAAAATAATTTATAAAGTCTATTAGCAGAAATCTGTTGAAAGAAAAGCAAACAATCAACAATAAACATTAACCGATAGGGAAAAATCGAAATTAATCGAACAGCAGAAAAGAAACGCGGTAATAGCAAACATTGGACAAAAATTTTCCAGAGAACGAAATGAAAATTGCTGATTATCTATCCTCAAGGGTCAAGAAAAAAAAAATCAAAAAGAAATAAAACTAGAGGAAGACGAAAAAAAATAATAAACTTTCTGAAACTTTTCTAATCAAACATTGTGTGAAAATAAATATTAAAAAGGGACGAATATGAGATTCCTTTTATGAGAAAAATAAACTAAATGAATTTACTACAAACGATAATCCAAGAACGATAAAATAAAAAAAAAGAAATTACAGCCATTAAAATGTATCCAAAACAGCACGAGGATAAAAAAAAATGGCTTAAAGCAGTTTCATATTTTAATTTATTTCACTCTGATGGAATAAATATTCGCTGATGACCATAATTGCATTTCAGGTTCTTTTGGATTTAAAAATTTGGTAAAAACGAAGGAAACGGGGAATAATTTAAACTTCACAAACGCCGATGATATTGCGAATGTTTTGTAAAGGAAAAAAATGTAATTATTCAGAAGGAACTCAGCTAAAAGCAGGAAATGAAATTCATTTCTTTAAACTCAATTTTTTAAAAGAAAAAAAAATACTGAATGTAATAAATTTGTTTAGAAAGTAGAATGCAGTATTTTTCACATTATAAATAAACGAAATTTTCCAATGAAAATTATTTTCTTTTATAACTGGAAGTTTTTTATTATAACGTACATTTATGTAAGAATCTGTTAGACGATGAAACAGTTATTAATGACTCGGGGATGAAATTCAGGCTTTTAAAAAAAGAATTTAATTTAAGTTTAATGTGTTTTAAATGATACACAAATAATATGCAAGTTTCTAATCAGAAAAAGTGTTTTTAAATCACTAGAAGTTTTTTTCAAATCACGTATAGATTTAGCTCATTAAATTCCTATTAAAAGTCTTTAGCTGTAGCATTACCATATTAGAAGTAAGGTGAACAACAATAGTGGAATTAATACAAAATCATCTTACTTGAAAGTTGAGATGCTAGACGCATTTTTTGATCTGGTGGATCTGTTTCTTTCGTCACAAGTCCTGTCTAAACCCTAAAATAATGTACAAAGTTTTTCCATGCTTGTAGTTTAGTTAGCGTGAAACTAAGTTTTTGCAATACGATGGCTATATACCGGGACTACTCAACGAGAATTCCAAACGGCTACAAATATTCATGCGAGCATCGAAATTCGAATTTGCAGAGTTCTTAACCGAAATGCAGCGTTCTATTAACAGGTACCTCCAAGTAAAAACCCTGAAATGTATATCATTCGTAATCATAAATTACCATATTAGAAGTAAGGTGAACAACAATAGTGGAATTAATACAAAATCATCATACTTGAAAGTTGAGATGCTAGACGCATTTTTTGATCTGGTGGATCTGTTTCTTTCGTCACAAGTCCTGTCTAAACCTTAAAATAATGTACAAAGTTTTTCCATGCATGTAGCTTAGTTTGAAACTTCAAACTAAGTTTTTGCAATACGATGGCTATATACCGGGACTACTCAACGAAAATTCCGAACGGCTACAAATATCCATGAATTTGCGGGGTTCTTACCGAAATGCAGCGTTCTATCAACAAGGATGATTGTACCTCCAAGTAAAAAACCCTGAAATGTATATCATTCGTAATCATAAATTACCATATTAGAGTGAACGTCCATGTAAGGTGAACAACAATAGTGGAATCATCCTACAAAATCTTCCTACTTGAAAGTTGAGATCTTAGATGCATTTTTTGATCTCGTGTATCTGTTTCTTCCTTAACAGTTCCTGTCTAAACCCTAAAATAATGTACAAAGTTTTTCCATGCTTGTAGTTTAGTTAGCGTGAAACTAAGTTTTTGCAATACGATGGCTATATACCGGGACTACTCAACGAGAATTCCAAACGGCTACAAATATTCATTCCGAATTCGATTTTTGCGGGGTTCCTACCGAAATGCAGCGTTCTATTAACAGGTACCTCCAAGTAAAAACCCTGAAATGTATATCATTCGTAATCATAAATTACCATATTAGAGTGAACGTCCATGTAAGGTGAACAACAATAGTGGAATCATCCTACAAAATCTTCCTACTTGAAAGTTGAGATGCTAGACGCATTTTTTGATCTGGTGGATCTGCTTCTTTCGTAACAAGTCCTGTCTAAACCCTAAAATTATGTACAAAGTTTTCCATACATGTAGCTTAGTTTGAAACGCCAAACTAAGATTTTGCAATACGATGGCTATATACCGGGACTACTCAACGAAAATTCCGAACGGCTACAAATATCCATGAATTTGCGGGGTTCTTACCGAAATGCAGAGTTCTATCAACAAGGACGATTGTACCTCCAAGTAAAAAACCTTGAAATGTATATCATTCGTAATCATAAATCCGGAACTAAAATAAGTGAATTACATATAACCAAGGCCGTAAGCAAGAGAGGGGATTTGGGGGACCGGTCCCTCCCCGAAATTCCAAAATTCTAAAAGATCATATCGTGGAAAGAAAACTGACCACGTGTGTGGGTGTGTCATCTTCCTAGCTTTGCATAGACAACAGTGTTCTCAGAAAGAGATCACTTCAGCCATAAATGTCTTGCGAGCCCCGCACTTTCATCTACCACCTACCCTTTTCCCTAAGGTCATTCGTTTCATGATCATTTCCGGAATCTATTTTACATTGTCTTCCTTTCTGGGGTGCTCCACGGTGAGTATTTTGAGACAGAATCTTCTAAAATAGCTTCAACTTGTTCCGTTAGACTTAAATTTTGGTATATAGCAAAATGATAGAAAAATTCAAATAAATAAATATAAAAATGGTTTTAATGTTAATTTTACTATTAAATTCACTGTGTAGATACTTCATTGCTATTTTATAAGCTTTATATTTGCTCGTTATATTTTTTAATAATTCTGTTATTTTAAAACCGCATTGTGTTATTGTATAGGGGTATACATACATAAGAAAACTTGAAGTTTTGCTGAAGTATCATTCACACACACACATACACACACACACACACACCAAAAAAGAAAAAAAATTCTTTTTCGAACATAATTTTTGGCTACGGTGTTGCATATAACAAATAATTTCATGTTACTAATATTAGATTTAATGTATTGTTAGTAAATTTCAAGCAGTGATTTTAATTGTTAGTAAATTAAAGTAGTGATTGCTTTAATTTTAACAATTAAAAGGAAAAACTTACAGAACTTCTTCTTGAGGATCGCACTCTTAAATGTTAAAACAAATTAGCCTTCTTAGAATTTGATTTTTAAATCTTGCATATCAAATGCATTTTATTTACTATAAATATGTCTTCTGGTTCATAACAAAAATACTAAATTACTAAACAGACGTACTAGCATATTTTATACTTTTAGCCTGTTAGCTCCTTCATCTTGATAAAATTATCCATCTAATGAATCCTGTACACAGAACTTTTTTCTTCAACTCTAAAAATCATAAAATAAATTGCATATATCCGACCGTAATCCAAGGACGGTTGATATTTTTCGGACAAGAACTTTATAATTACATTGAGAAAAAAGAACTTTTGTCTGTTTCCTAGTTCTAAATAGCCAAATCTTTACTAATTTAGGTCGAGGAAAACTAATATTGCGATGAACATTTTTTATTAGCTTTTGGTTTCAACATACAGAACAGTCCATGGAGACATTGGTTTAAAGTACATTCAAGAAGAAAGAACTTAATAACAGCCTATATTCAGATTATATAAGAGTAACATACTGCAATAAGTCGTATATGTTATTGCTATACATTTAGTTTAGCTGAAGCGCTGGGATTCTTTTTTTTTCAATTTGAGGGATAAACAGACTGTGGTCTATTGCTTAAAAGCTATTTTGAATTACTATAATCGTTCAGTCAGCAATGGAATACAAACTCATGGTACGGAAAAGCATCTCTCTACTTGTTCTACTTATTTATACTTGCTATAGGTAAAAATACAATTAACGGAACAAAATCATCTGCAATTCCATCTACTCCTAGGTAAATAAAAATGCTCTGGTAATACTCTATTAATATTTTCTACTCTTAGTTATTGATATATAATAGCGATGTTGATAATAATAGGGAATCTAGTATAAACACACAATAGCTTACATGTCTTTAATTACTTACAAAAAATATAAATGTGGTTGAGCAAGGATTGGAGCAAATTAGTACTTTTTATCATTTGTAAGGCCGAACAATTGTAGATTACTAAACCTTTTTGGTACCTGAGTTCGCGAGTACGAATCCCATGGATGTCCATACCCGATGGGAATCAATTTTAAGCAGCAGATCCTGGTCACATTAGCCCCCGCAGAGCGAAACAGTAGACTGCAGGGCTCTAAACTAAACCATCAATTAAGAGAGAGGTAAATATGGTTATCTGGATGTATAAACCCCAGTATTAATCATTCGCGTCTTCGCCATTCAATCTTTATTAGATATGGACAAACATCTCTTTTGTTCGTTCTATTAATCCCTCCTCCGTTTTTTCTTCCTAACATCGTCTAAGACGTGGCGCTAACCAGTCGTTTATTCCAAACGTCAAAGAGGTTTATCAGCAACCGTTCCTCCTTGTCACGCTCAACCTCCACTTAATCATAATGGAAACTGCTTGGACACGCGTTTCAGCGAAGAGTATCATCTGGCATTTTGCATGTCTAAAGTCATTAATCACATCTTTGTCGACAGGACCGTAGTTTTCAAATTCCCCTCTGTCTTCTACATTTACATCGGTCCCACTTAATCAATTATGAGTCCCTTTTCAGAATCATTGGATTATGGGGTCGAATGATGAGAGTTTTCAGAAAAGATAGATTGGCACAGAAATTTCATGCGAGTTAAAATAAATTTAACGGAGGACATTACGCTAAGTGTCATTTTCCCTTTTCAGATTCAATTCCTCGCACTGAACTCGTCCCAGCAATGTAATCTTCAGAAATGACTTAGCGGTAAGGATATAAGGTTTTCACCAAATGGTCGACGAAATGTATTACTAAACGTAATATTTCCAATATGAATCCGTTGGTCAATTACTTAGCTGAAGTACTGAAAAGTAGAAGAAAGTAAAATTTCTGGAAATAAAGACATATTCACTAGTTTAGAGAATCGTCAAAATTAAGATGAATCCGAGGCTAAATTTGATTCCCACCTTCACTCTATTGTGATAATTCAATATAATGGGCCTGTAAAAGGTCCTCCAAATGTGAGGATTATAAAAATAAAAATGATCGATTATTATGTGTGAAGAAAATACAACAGTTCTTTAGAGGGCTACCATATGTCGCAATCTAGAGACACCGGTCTATGATACAAACAGGAATATATTTGCAGGAAAAATGTCGTCCGACTCGTATGTCTGAGCCATAATGTCACAAGCTCCTATGATACTAAGAAGCCCATACATAAGACTTACATGAGAATTACCATAAGGTTTGGTTAGGAACGAGAGTCAAGGTTTTGCAATATGATGGTTAATTAACCAGGACTTGCTACTCAAAGACGGTATTGTGTCATATTCATACCAGCAGTGGCATTTTAACCTGACAAACTCCGGCACCAAACAGTAGGTTTTATTAATTTGACCACCGTCCTGCCAGAATTACCACAATCCGACGCTAATAGAATGTCTACCATTAACTGACTACTATAAGTTCGATTCATCGTATCACAAGAAAAACTGTAAGTGATATTAGTTTCGAATGAGCATTTAGGTGTAAATACAAACATTAAGTTATTAACATGGTTTTTCTATAGGTGGTCCACAGAATTCCCTATAAATTGGGTTTATGTGTTGTTCCCTATAAAGAAACAACACAAATGTATACATATTTCCTTCAGGAATCGAAATAAAGTCACTAAGTGACAACTCGTTACGGTAAACTAAAATAATAGTGTCCAGTTGGACTGTTGTGTGTCTTGAAATCAAGATCTAATAAATAGCTTTCATCACCATATTCGTTTTTCTCAACAAATTAGTAAGCTTTGGTATTTAGATCTCGTAAACAGACATAAAAAATTTTCGCAGAGCAATGATTATAAATTTTTGTCGGAAAAAATGTCAACCGTTCTTGGATTTAGGTTGCGTTGCCACGAAATAAGCATTAATAAATTTCAATATATTGATCAATTAAATGAACTCAATAATATTTTATTCCTATGCGTTCCCATAACAATAATTTTATTTAATTATGTCACTCATGTCTATATAAAAAAATCCTTTTTAATCTGGGTTTAATTACGTTTTGAAAATCATTTTTTAACCAAAAAAATAAATAAATAAAAATCACCACCGTTTCTTCAATTTTCTAGTTTTCCCCATCAAATAGGGAAAATTCCGACTCTCTTTTATTAAGGGAAAAAACATTAAAAACACATTTACACACAGTTTCACTGTTTTCCTCCTCCCCTCAAGTTTTGGATTTTCATATGGGGTAAAAACCCACATAATCTAAGTTAACAAACTTCAGATAACATATACTTTTCCGGTTTTTTTTTAAATAAAATATTAAAAAAAATATTCCATTAACATACACTGCCTTTCGGAAATAATGATAAAGTCGGGGGAAAAAATTAAACAAAACCAAACGTACGGTAGAAGTTGAATACATTAAAATTTTATTTCAATAAACAGATACAATAAAATAGGAGGGAAATATACATATATCCATACATATACGGCTGTAGCGTCGGCTATACAGACATTTATCAAAACTGTCAAAACCCGAGCGTTAAACTCAACGAAAATATAAATCAGATTAAAAGTTATAGGCAGCGGAACAATTTTTCATTTATTTCACCCATTTGTCATGTTCCCCCGTTGATACGGTAAGTCAGTTTACATTAAGTTTTAAAAATGGGAGAGGAAAAGGTAGGTAACGGCAACGCGGGGATAGGAAAAAGCAAAGGTTATCTATCTCTGATTGGTATAATGGATTAGCACGCCAAACGGAATTTCGCTTTCATTTTCTTTTCTTTTTTTAACCTAATTATTCGGAAAGTCAATTTCCAAAGATAATGCAAAATCATATCCACTGATCGAATGAGTAGTTATTTATGGAAATAGGGAGATGGGGGTGAGTAGAAAATTCCCACTTTCAGAACTATAAATGGAATAAACGCCTTATTATTTTGCGTACGCAATATACATTTATTATCTATGTCATTTTCAGAATCACCTGCTTTAGACAAATTCGTGATACAAAATTATTATAACAAAATACAAATTAAATTTGTAAATTATGTTAATCATCAAAACCGTAGTAGTCACTTCATAGCTTGTCACTTTAAACTAGCATATAGCCCGTATTATGACGGGATCAGTAGAAATTTTAATTTTCCAGAATTGTAAAGTACCTATAAATGGATTAGCACGCCAAACGGAATTTCGTTTTCATTTTCTTTTCTTTT
This sequence comes from Pardosa pseudoannulata, assembly GCA_032207245.1. Lineage (NCBI taxonomy): Eukaryota > Metazoa > Arthropoda > Arachnida > Araneae > Lycosidae > Pardosa > Pardosa pseudoannulata. The sequence goes on along the minus strand of CM063505.1, from coordinate 113,114,808 downwards.
TTAATTTTTTTTAATAATTTCGAATTAAATTAAAATATCATGAACATAAATTCATAAATGGAAATAGATAATATATAACATTAGAGAAATTAAATAATAAAAAAATTCCCACTTTCAGAACTATAAATGGAATAAACATCTTACTTTTTTTGCGTACGAAATACATATTTTTTTATCAATGCCATTTTCAGGATAACCTGCTTTAGAAAAATTGGCGCTACGAAATTGTTATAACAAAAATCAAGTTAAATTATGCTAATCAACAAAAAGTAGTAGCCACTTCATAGCTTATTTTTAACTAGCATATAGCCCGTCATATGGCGGGATTAGTAAAAGTTTTAATTTTCCAGAATTGTAAAGCACCTATAAATGGATTAGCACGCCAAACGGAATTTCGTTTTCATTTTCTTTTCTTTTTTTTAACCTAATTATTCGGAAAGTCAATTTCCGAAGATAATGCAAAATCATATCCACTGATCGAATAAGTAGATATTTATGGAAATAGGGAGATGGGGGTGAGTAGAAAATTCCCACTTTCAGAATTATAAATGGAATAAATGCCTTACTTTTTTTGCTTACGAAATATACATTTATTATCTATACCATTTTCAGGCTCATCTGCTTTAGAAAAATTGGCGCTACTAATTGTTGTAAGAAAAATCAAATTAAATTTGTAAATTATGTTAATCAACAAAACGTAGTAGTCACTTCATAGCTTATCATTTTAAACTAACATATAGCCCGTCATATGGCGGGATTAGTAAAAGTTTTAATTTTCCAGAATTGTAAAGTACCCTATAAGGCAGATAAAAAAAAGTTTGTTTTTTGGCTGAGAATTATCTGGTACACGCTCAATAACTTGTTTATCTTCATTTTCCTCTAAAGTCTTCATTTTCCTCTATAGCGCATTTGTGCAAGAAACAATATGAGGAAGAAGTCCCAATATTATTGCTCTGATTGCATTGCGGAGTTATGTGCGGGCAGCACATGCTTCAAGACCTACCACATAGAAAGAAATGATTAACACAATGTGTGCGGGTACATTTCGCAGAGGAATTGTACCAGGAGCGACCGTTTTGAGCGTAAATTTAGTTAATCTTAATAAATAAAAAATGATTTAATTTTTTAACCAACTTTTCGTATTTTATATTGAAATATATAAACAAATATATAAAAAGAAAGATATGAATATCAACCATAAGATTTTTGTAAACAAAAAATATATTTTTTAGTAGATAAATTTATAATAGTATCGTAAATATGAAAAATCAAATAGAAATAGAAGTATATAGTTTTAATTTTTTCGAATTATGTTATACATAAACATTTTTACATTATAAAAAATGAAAAGAGCAATCATAAAACTAATAATGTAAAAGCTAGTTTTTATTTGTCTAAATTTTTTCAGAATCTATGTAGTAGACAAGAACATTCGGCTTCGTTTTCCTGTATATACCGTTACTTTTGTACCCACAAACAAACCATGTTGTTACACTAACCCGTACTAGTACGTGACCCTCGCTCAAGTATCAATCGTCAGAAAACGTACTAGTACGTGTCTCGCGCTCAAGTATCAATCGTCAGAAAACGTACTAGTAAGTGTCCCGCACTCAAGTATCAATTGTCTGAAAACGTACTAGTACGGGTCTCGCGCTCAAGTATCAATAGTCAAAAAACGTACTAGTACGTGACCCGCGCTCAAGTATCAATCGTTAGAAAACGTACTAGTACGTGTCCCGCGTACGTGTTAATATAATATAATGCAAATTTAAATATAACAAAATGTAAACATTCATCTATAAATCCTTTACATTTGTTTAAAAATTTCTCATAAATAAAAAAGCGTTATACCACTTTTCCTGGAAATCTTAGCTTTTTAAATACATTAAAATAGGGAAAGATAAAAATAAGCAGAAAAGATTAAAACAGGTAAAAGGTTAATAGGCATTTGAAAAATCCATGTAGTGTTTGTTCACACCATACTTTTTCTTGTAAATCAGCGATTCTTAACCTATGGATCGCGACCCAAAATTGGGTCGCGAAGCATATTTCTTGGGTCGCGCTGAGTCGAACCAAAAAAGTTAGTAATACACCAAATAATAAGTAATACCAACACCTCCTAGAACAAGTTAAATCCTGAAATAGATATAAGGTGCTCCTTGACAAGCATTCAACCGAGGTTTGAAGATCTTTCAAAATGTATTCAAGCATAAGGTTCTCATTAAAACTGTATGACTTGCATTTAAAATTTAAAAAACTTAACATATGTATTGATATTTCTTTTTTTTTAGGAATAAGTTAAAATGTCAATTATTTTCAAAAAGTTATAAATATATTTTAATTTGGTCAATAAAAATTATTAAAAACACTTGATTATTAATTAAATTTTCCTTGGATCAAAAAGTACTTTTGTTTATCTTTATTATTAAAAAAATAAATAAAAAATTTGAAAGTTAAAAAAAATCATCATCGTAGGATTGAAGATTTTTTAAAAATACGCTTTAAAATAAAGCAATGAAAAAGTTTTGACTTTTTTGGGGTCGCGACATGAACATATTTCTCAAATTTGGGTCGCGGCTTAAAAAGGTTAAGAACCACTGTTGTAAATAACAGCGTGCTTGTCAAACACGAGTAAATGCAGTAATGGACTGAGTTATGGGCCAAAATTTGAAAAATCAAGAATACTAAAGCAACATTTCTGATGAACGTATCTCCCCCCTCCCCTCAATCTACAAATTTGAAATAAATCATATTAGCAGTTTCTGCCCTTTTAAAATGCACAAAAACTGGATTTTTTTAAAATTTCATTTCTATTTTATTCAAACTTTTCCACCAGAACCCCTTCCATAAGACCTTTTAAAATAAATAGAATCATCACGCGGAGCAAATAGAATCGGCAAAAACAGTATTTCCCCGACGAAAACACTCCATGAAAAATGAAATTCAAATTAATCTTTTACTGAACACAACACACTCAGCATTTTCGAAAAGAAAGAGAAATTGAATTTCTGATTCATTTTTCTTCACACCCAGCTCCGGTAGGTGCAAAAATTCAATTAGTGGCCTGAAACGTTTTCGCAGATTCGATTTCAGGACACAGACACCTTCATGCCTCAGATGTGCATGAGTATGTATGCTTTGAAAAATTCGCGATTGGGACTTCTAAGTTGCTGCCATATATTTCGATAGAGAAAAAGAACGTTTGAATTATCGGCAGGTACATAATCGGAAAAAAATAAATTATTACTTACAAAAAAAGAAATTATTTGAAAATACTCATAGTTATTAACAGCTTCCCTCACAAATTTTTTTGAAAAAAAAAATTGCAAAAAATCATCGATTTATTTTATTTTCTATTAAATACGAGAAAACGAAACAAAACTAAATATGGAGGTTTAAAGTTGGATTTTTAATTTTTTACAGGTGTAAAAACATTTAGTTTTAATATTAGTTCATTGTCGATTTAGCTTGGCAAATGTAAAAAACAAATATTAATCTTTGTATGTTACTTTTTTAAACAAGGAATAACACAAAGTGATGCCTGACATTATATGCACTAGTATCTGATCTTTTTTCTTACCTCTGGAATTTTTTACGGGACCACAAAATATACTATCTTGTTGGATTTGATTTGATTTTTTTTTTCAGTAGCAGATATAACATCTGGAAAATGCCATGATGTTAAACTGGGTGATGAAGGACTAATGCTGGGTCTTTATGATGTGCCAGAAAACTCGTCACCATGATTTATCTCAATCATCCTTCTTTATACATTACTAATCCACATACGGACATATACTATACAATAGGAAAACAAGTCACCACTCCCCCAAAAGAACTGCGAAATCTACAAAACTGCCAAAGATGAATATTTCTTCTCATTTTCTCCAGGCGGAGAAAAACCGTGATAAAACAAATCGTACTGACAAATTCTGCTTCGCCCGAGTTTTCTCGGGATAATAATTAACTGTAATATATACGAACCCCAAATAACTCGAGATAATTAGGCAAGCGGTTAAGACTATTTTTTTTATTTTTGTCAAATTACTTCATCAACTTAATAGTAGGGTATTGGGTTGAAATATCAATTACGTGTTGTATAAAGAATAATGTTTGTATCAAACTTCAGTCAAACCTCGCTATAGTGAATCCGGTATATTGTGAACTCTTGGTTAATTTTTTACTAGTTCCAACTAAACTTTAATTGAACTAAAGTTATTTTAAACACTTAAAGGGAACTTCCTGATAAAATAAAAGTCCACTTACGGTGAACTGAAATTTCTCTTCCTTAGATTTTTTTTCTTGTTTTTTAAAAGCAATTTTGTACATATATACGTATTAGTTTTCTAAAAAACACCATACAAAACTTTTCCATATCTGCCCATAAGTTACGTCCTTTGTAACATATCTTTTCTGGAAGTAATTTTTTTACTGGAGAAGTCTTGGATAACATAAACTGCAGCATAACATGCAGTTTTTTAAGTGTAGCCAAATAAAGTTCACAATAGGGGATATTCTTTGAAATTAAATTCCTATCTGCGTGTAGGCTTATCAAAACTGTTGCTCAGGATTAACAATTTCTACAACAATACTGTAGATCTGCGTACTTTATTTTGTAAATTCTCTTTTTTCTTGATAAATTTGGACTAGTAGACAAGAAAGGGTCACAAGGTGTATCAACCAAACTTCTGTTTTTCTGTTGGTGAAAAGAGATTTCCGTCCGCTTTAACTTTCAAGATACTGTAAACCTCTCCAGATCAGCACCAAACAAGAGATTTCTTTTAAGAAAAAAAGGATAATTATACTGCAACACGTTGTAACTACCTTAGACATGAGGATCTTTCCGGGAAAATATTTGAGAAAAGAAGAAATACCATTGAGGACGACGAAAACGAAATTCTACCAGCTACTGTGAGTCTCAAAAGCATGGAATCAATATCTGAACTAGAGATGTAACTGGGAACATTAAATTGTGTAAAAATGAGGTATATACTTGGCGATGATACTGTATCAGAAAGAAAAAGACAGAAGGATCTAGTCGAAGGAGAATATGGTACCTCACTTCCAAAAAAAAGAAAGTAAAATGTTACTGTCTTAACCTTTTCATGACCAACGTCTCGTATATGTGACGCAGCAATTTCACTCTCATCAGTCCAGCGTTGCCTCCACGCGATGATTACTTTTGATATTGAGATCCCAGCATCGCGTATGGGTAACAGGAGATTTGAACGCTTTATTTTAATTTTTAAGTGATAGGTTTAATTACTAGATGACGTAAACGGCAACGGTTTTCACAACATTCGACTCGTATAACAACTACATGCTGGTCCTCAAGGGGTTAAATATCTGAAAGCGGCTGCAAACACTTAAATCATTATTATTATTTGTGTGTGTGTGTGTGTGTGTGTGGAAAGGGTGGGAAAAACTAGGAAATATTTCCTATACTCGTTAAGAAAACTGATTTACTTAAAATATAAGTGCAATGCTTGTAAAATTCTTCATTTCTCATAACATGATATTTTTTTACAACAAAACTAACCTCAAATGCTAAGAGATTCCAATCTTTCAACAAAACTGGATATAACGGATTTCTTATTGGGCCACTGACGGTTCACTACACACGGTTCTCCAGGATTAACAACAAAAAAAAGGTCACTCATGAAAACAAAAAGGAATTCTTTATATATATATATATATATATATATATATATATATATATATATATATATATATATATATATATATATATATATATATATATATATAATTTTATAGTTCAAAAGTAACTGTTTAGACATAAATAATGCAAACCCAGAATGCAAGGCACTACCGCATGGTTCCTATCTTACAACAAGATAGACTGTCAGTACACATCTATTTGAACAATAAATCCACAAATCGATTTACATATACTTATAGCTTGGTTTTCAAGTGCAGCTTTCATAGTGCAGTAAAATTTAACATAAAATACGAAAAAAACTGAAATACCGATACCCCCGATTTTAAAAACGCACTTTCTGAAACGGTCTAAAACTGTCAAACGAAACGGTTCAGAATCTATAGCAGGAGTTATCGTTCGTAGCCGAAAATCTTATCTGCGCCAGCGTCTGTAATCGGGACCCATCCCAAGATATCCGATTTCTCGACGATGATCTCTGATCACGCAAGGAAGATTGACACACCCTCAGATTGCAAGAGAACGATACGGGATACACTCGGAGAGAGAAGGGATGGTGTAGAAGACACGAATTCACAAACGGAAGATTCATGCATTAAAGATGGACTGGACAGATTGAGTTCACTGTGAAACCTCCAGTGCTGAAGGTCATAATTTAAAGGTGCAACGATTAATCCATTTTCATAGAATACGAGGCCGTTCGATTTAAAATGAAATAAAGAGAAACGCATATGAATTAAAATAGACACATGACAGATCTTTGTTGTCACTACCGCATAAATTTCCCCATTTCGGAGGAAAAATCTTTCTTAATTTGTTCCAATTTATTCAAGGAAAATGACATTATTATATTTTTTTCCTTATTAATAGAGCATACAAAGACTAGCATACTAATAACTTTAACAGTAGAAAATAATAAAATTATTTTATGCGACTGTGGAGCTCAGAATCTATATCATGCCCAGTAAGCATGAATTATTCAAAATACAAATTACTCCACACGACTGATAATGAATAAATGATAGGATAATTAATAAACTCAGTAAGTGGTCCACCGAGGAAGAAGTTCAATTGCAAGTAAATATCATAAAGCAAAGACGTAATGTTTAAAGACCAGGTTAGAAATAGCTACGCATCCCGTGATATATTTGTTTCTATTATTAAAAGAAAACTGTATTCCAATGAATAAAAATCTCCTAAATATAAATAAATGCAAAAGACTTTTAACTCCCAACAAGAGAATAATTTATTTAAATTACATTTAAAAATATATTTTGGTTTGGAGCACTACGGTCTACTGTTTTGCACACGAGGGCTAATAGGACCGGGACCTACTGCTTAAAGCCGTGTACTACCTGTAACCAGCCACCCACCCAAAGTCGGGTGTAGGGTGTTGAATTGCTGGTTCGGTCTGACCGTCCGACAACAATGCGTTAAGCAGGGGCCAAGTCAGCATTCCGCCCATAAAATTAAAATAACCAAAAAAAAATGTAGAAAATCTAGACTAATAAGTACAACTAATGCAGTTTACAAAAGTGCGGGGGATACTCCGCACGAGTCCTGCCCAGGTTAAAAGTCCGGTTGACCCGGTGTACTACATGAAACTTTCTAACATGAAAGCAAGTGTTTGTGAGGGTAGCAATATCTGCACAGGGTAGTTGTGATGGCTATTCGTGAAGGGGTAATTTCACCTTTGAGGTGTGGTTTTAGGTTAAAATCATGGCCGCACGATGGCGCCTTGATTAGCGGTGAGCCAGTCAATCAGGCTCCTGGCCTTTCTTATAAGTACAGGGTTTTTGATTAGGCTCTCTGCCCAGAGTTCCTTGGATATTGCTTAAAGCCGATTCCGAATGAATTCAAACATCCATGCCCGTAGCGGGATTCGAACCCGTAAACTCCGGTTCCGAAGAGCAGCACTCTACCATTCGGCCAACGTTCGGCAAAAAATATATTTTAGAATTGCGTTTAAGCAAAATTGCTGGAATTACAGTCATAGAGCACCAAGCACGTTAAAAAGGATATTAAATTAAAATAAACACTCCTCAAAAAATAATACCTTTAAATTTAGAAATAAGAACATGCACAGCGGAAATTGTGAAAAATGCCGAATTAAAAGCCACATCCAAACAGTCGATTTATTTTTTAACATCCAGATTTTATATCACAACAGAGTACACACTACTACCGGACAACTAAATATACAAGTAACACAATATTTACACTAAACAATTCTATCAATTCAATTATCTAAATTCCGAAGAACCTCGCTTGCATGTCCGGAGTCCACCATTACCCCTGAAGTTATCTATAATACCACGAATCGGCGAGAGAGCGCCATCTATAAAGAAGGCAAGTGGTATTTATTACCTTCTTTATAGATGACACTCTCTCACCGATTACAATTACTCTCATGTCCCTACAGGGACAAAATAACCTTTAAACATTTTCTTTAATGTATTTTCTACTTTTTCAAGATATATTAAAATATTAAGAAGACAGTAACTTTCTATATTTTTTATAAAGCCTTTGAAAGTTATAAACTATTGTCTACAGAAAACTGACAGTTCAGTTCACTACATCTGCCGAAAAGAATTTAGAAAAATTTAAGTCTTTTCGTTTATTTCCAGTTTTTTCTCGCATCAGGGTTTACAAAATTATTGTTATAATTGTTTAGTTAAATTGCTTTGTAACTTATAATAGCTACCCAAAATCCACAGTGCAGTGCACTGATGTTTAAAATAAATGAAAAAAATTTAAAGCCTACACATCCTGGAAAAATAATTTCGTTTCCTTAATTTCTAGTATTTGTTTCAAGCTCTAAAAATATATTACACGCATAACTTCTTTTGAAATTTTCAATAAAACAGTAGCTACATTACACTAAGTTCAATGCACTGTGTTCATATCGAGAATGAAAATAAAAACGTCTTTAAAACTCCTCTTTCTTTTTTTTAATCTTTTCAAGATTTTTGAATTTATTAAAAATATGATAGCTAGCTGTAAATATTTTGAATAATGCTGTTCAAATCATAAAATAATAGCTACCGGAACCTTATCTTACAATAAAAAAAGTCGTTTCTTTAATTTTTAATTTACTTTCACCTCAGGCTTAAAAATTATTCTAATAGTTTAAGGCAATTTTCAAATTGCTATCTAACAAAATAAGTCACGGTTTCTTTAATTTCCGGTCCTTCATTCAAGTTGTGTCAAACAATATTACAAGTATAATTGCTTTTGAGTTTTTCAATAAAATAGTATCTAACACTCATGAAGTTCAGTGCACTGCGTTCATTTCGAAAAGTGAAGACAGAGTGTCTTTTATAAGTTTCTTTGATATCTAAATCCCTTTCTTTTAAATGTTTTCAAGCTTTATGAATTCATTTCAAATATTATAACTTGAAACTTTTAGCGTTGCAATTATTCGCCTGTCCATACAGGAATGAAAACTCAACATACAAAATAAGTTCAGGCGATTGATACAAAATACGACATAATACGACTACGATTTTATGTCATTATAGAATACTGTAAATATATCATGGCCAATAAGAAAGAAAATTCAAAACGAGTCCAGGCGACGACACAGAATACGAATGATGCAAGATAATCTAGAATGCCTTTAAGTATGAAATGACAAATATTGATTTATACGACAGCCTATTCGAATAATTTTATTATGATCAATAATCATTAGAAATTCAAAATACAAAAAAAAGTCCGTTTGACTGATACAGTAAACGCAGTATGATAAATTATAGTGCTCATTAAGTGATAAAGCGACGAAGTTCCGTCACAAATAAATCTGTCATAAAGCAGAGACGTTTGAATGAAGACAAGGTCAGAAATAGTTACCCATCCCATGACATATCTGTTTCCGCTATTAATAGAACACTTTGATCCAGTAAAAAGTCCCATAAATATGCATAACACAAAAGAAGTTTAACTCGCCGCGGGGAATAATTTTCTCTGAACTACATTTAAAAATAGATTCCAGAATTGAGTTTACGCTAAATCGCTTGTCAAAAAACATCAAACGTAATAAAATAACTTCCTAATAATGAACTACAAGAATATAAACATCTAAATAAACGCTTTCAGCAGCCGTAAAGGAAATGCACTTCATAAAGTAATATATATAAAACATAAAAATTCATAAATGTATAACAAGTAAGTCATTTTTCTTTGAATTTTCATCATTTGGGTTTGTAAAAAAAAGTTGTTTAGTCTTTATATTTAATCCCTAACAAAGTTTAAGGAATACAATGTTGTGCAGACTTGAATTACGGAAGAGGTCCTAATGACTCTTTTTAAATAAAATATTTAATTTTTTATTATAATATTCCTTTAATGAGATTTCTTTAAGAAATCTAAATGACTGTGCTCTATCGACGCATTCAAATTTTAACCTTTTCACTATTAAAGAAAAACTTGAAATAGCGATTAAGCTTGATCCTACATAGGAAAAAATTAAAAAAGTGTTTATAAAATAAAATAATATAAAAGTGTTTAATAGTATAATACCTGTACTCTAATACTATAAAAAACTGCACTACCAAAGCCCGAAATTTATGTATTTTTGCTTCTCGCTTTATAATATCAGCATTTATTAGCTTTTCTAAATAGCGTGCCTCCTTAAAAGCGTGCAAAGTTATGTAAATAGTTATATTTCTTGCTTTATAACCCAAAACTAACTAAATTATAATTATATTATAGTGATTCTGTTACCAAAACTACAACCTTTTGCTAGATATCTTTGTTTCTTCTCTGATTGCTGTAATCTTTGGCGACTTCGTATAAATCAAAATCAATTCCTGCTTAGCTCAACTATTCCTATTTAAATTCCTTTACGTAGCTTAGTTTCGATCCCGTGTCCCCCATGTGGTTTACTTATTTCTCCCATTGGCTGGCTCACAAGCGTACACCACCACTATAAAATCAAATGTTACACATTTGGGTGACAGAAGCGCCAAAGACGAGTTGTCTCAAACTCTATGTTTGTAATTTCGAATTTTGAATGTTTCCTTTCTAAGACATGCCAGCAGAGTATTAAATATGGATACCTTTTTTCATTTGTGGTGTGTCTAAAACCAACAATAACACCAATTACACATACACACACACTATATGAAATATATCAAAATTATAACACTTTAAAATCTCATAAAAATTTCCTCTGTCCCATTATTATTCCTTCAAATCTATTTTTCCTAGCCTTTGTGGCTAGGAAAAATAGATTAGAATAGAAAAAAATAGATATCTTAATTAAGAGAGTGTCCTGCACTTAAAGTTCTTCCAATTCATTTCCTGAGGCTTTCTCTGCTTTGAATGCAAATTTTCTGCCCACTCTCCGTAATTTCGAGCTGTCCCCCGTTCACTTTTCAATTATCTAAGCTCCCTTTTCTTGTTAAATACGCCGACTAAGCTACCTTCTCTGGGAAAGATTTCACCTCCGTCTCGCTCTAGGATCCAACATTGTTCAAGCACGTGTTTCGATGTTACTTCTATCTTCTGTCTTTGACTATGAAGCATGTCGTTCTCTTAACTAAAATAAAATATAAGTTCGTCTGAGACTTGTGTGGCCTGCTCTTCAGTGTGGCTCGACTGCATATTATTTAAATAGTTTAGTTTCTTAGGCTTCTCCTTCCCCAGAGCCTGGGCAAGTAAAAACAATAGGGGCTACAATTCTATTGTGACCGACGGTATATATATATATATATTATATATATATATATATATATATATATATATACACCATAACCGGTCATTTGTCCGGCTATGGTATATGTAAAAAATGCGATGGGTAATGAATTAAAAATTCTTATTATCTGAGTTTGTAATACAGGTTTGCCAACCTCCAACCAATGGAATAAATAGTTTATGATATTATACTTTTCACATTTTATTAAAAAAAAAAAATAAATAAAAATAAATAAAATTTAAAATTTATTATGAAAAATATATAATTTTCAAAATTAAGAATTTATTAGCATAATTTTCAATTTTTCCTTACGAAAATTGTATAATACATTATAATAGAAAAAAATATTCACGTTTACTCTACAGAAAAAAAATCAATATGAAAAAAAAAAATGGACCCTTAACTAAATCTATGTTTAAAAGTGTTTTAGTAAACAAATTTTTTAAAAATATCAAAATTTTCAAGCATTTTCATAAAAATAGAAATTAAAAAAAAGCGACACACTTCCTGATAGAAAAATGCAGATTAATAAAAATTCAATTTGTAGACATAGTTCATATACACAAATAACCGTACAGCAGATATTTAAAAGAAGCAAAGTGAATTTTAAATAATTTATTAAGAAATCTCAGTATTTTGGTTTAGGGCCAACATTGTACATTTTCCAGAAGCTAACTGTTCCTTATTAAAATTCTTTTGATAACAAAATTTTCGATTTTTCCGTAATTTTTGCAGCAACGTCCGTAATTCCATAATCATTAGCTAAAATGCGGAATAATTCCGCAGAATCCGGAATCATTGGTAACTCTGGTAATACATAAAAATTGACACTATACAATTTTGTTAAATTATGATAGTTTTTTTTTCTTTATTCCTTCTCAATATCTATATTTCATACATTCAATCAAGAAACAAAGTCCGGTCATCTGACTGGCTATGGTAGGAATAGATATGCTTTGTTTTATATATATATATATATATATATATATATATATATATGTGTGTGTGTGTGTGTGTGTGTGTGTGTGTGTGTGTGTGTGTGTGTGTATCGAAGTTTGTTTTTAACAGATTTTATTTTCAGTACCACGAAATACTGAAACAGGCAGTTTATAACACAGATTTTAAAATAGCCTTTCTCTGAAAATCTAGTTATAATCTGAAGAACGCATTTATAGAGTAAAATGATATAATGGTTTAATTAGTTCTCATTAGCAAAAATTTGATGCTGTAGTTTAAAACAAAATAAGCCAAATTTCAAAGAATTATAGCTAAATCGATTGAGAGTAAAGACTATTTGAAAGTAGTTACGTTAGAATGCATTAAAAGCAACTCACAAGAGTGTAAGTATTAGACTCATTTAATTAAGGAATTAACTAATTCCACACTAATGCATTAAAATTTTTATCCATTAATTAGCTTATTAAAAGCATTCTTCCATAGCTGAGAAAAGCATTCCAACTGCTAATAATATATCTCTGCTGAATAAACGTCACAGATAATTTCCTCTTTCCTTCCTAAAGAACGTTTATCAACATTTCCACTACAGATTAGCAAGACAGCTATCTTCCAAAAGCTAGTAATTTTGATAGTGATAAGGCTTTCACAAACTTTCGACATTTGGAACAGCGAAAGCAAACGCTCAAAAGGAAGGGTTCAAAATTAGACACCATTTACATAATCCTTTTTAACGTACGTGACAATCACAGATGTAAAGAAGGATTACGTAGATGGAATCAAATTTCAAACTGAAGTTAAGCGGGAAGGAAGAGAGAAAAACATGAAGGGGATTTACTGAATGCGCTTAACTTTTAGTCACCGGATATCGAAAATTCTTATTCTCATTTCAGCTACGTGCTGAGGAATTCTGCTTATCATATAATCGCAACAACACACAGCTCTCTTTTAGAGCCTCTTACAGTGCAGCTTTACATTGCAAAATGAAAAATAAAAGGAGCTGGAAACATTATTTAATGCATATAAAGCAAATTTTTAAAAGGGGAGAGATGTATGATGAGGATATGAATAACATCAGTTGAAAATAATTGCCATACCTGTTTTGTTCTGACAATTTTTGAAAATAACGAAACAAATAAAGCGAGCAAAATAAAATACCGGAAACCTAACGAAATTTTCTTTTATATTTCTAAAGCATTAGTTCTACAGTACGTGATTGGTCAAGACGTAAAATCATAGGAGGTGTTGCTGAAAAAGACAGACAGATCATCCCCTATATAATAATAGCCTAAGTTGTCTGTCCGCGAATTTCTGAAGCGGTTGTACCTGGAATGGATACATTCATCCATACTGGATTTTTCATGAATTAGGGTTAGCAAAATTGAAAGCGAGTTCGAAATCTACCCTACCCCCCTTTTCGAGCGTTTAATGCTATTATTTCAAACATTATTCTTCCTCTTATTCTATACGAAATTCATTCTTGATAGGATGGCAAAGGCGGAGAGTAATATTTAACTTTCGGGACTGTTTCTACTTGAACCTTCATATACTCTTATTAGTTCTCTCACAATGTGCAGGCGTTGTACGTTTGGTAAAATGTCCGACCACTTGATCGTCATACTTCTTGTGTTAACGGTTCTATCCCCGATGCAGCCAATTTTTTTTTACTGTCTAATATATTTAATATTTTATGCTTTTTCTTTTAAATTATTATTCAGAAAGTTGTTTTATTATTTTTAAAATAAATTTTTACTATTTTTCAACTTTTTATAATTTTTATTATTTTTATTTTATTAAATTCACGTATTGTTGTACGGATGTCCCTGACCACATAAACATTTCATGTTGTGTATCCTTAAACTTTCTTCTCGTAATGTAATAATAGCCTAAGTTATCTGCCCGTCTGTCCTCGAAGTTATGAAGCTGTTGGACCTGGAATAGATAGAGCATCCATATTGGATATTTGATGAGTTAGGGTTTGCAAAATTCAAAGCGAGTAAAGTTTATATTTTTCTAAACTATAGATCCGATTCTGAAGTAAATTGGTATGAATAAGCTTCTTATCACAATGAAAAATACTGTCCTCTCTAAAACGTTCGAAATCCACCCCGTCCACTTTTTGAGCGTTTAATGCTATTATATCAAGCCCTATTTTAAGAGCAAGCAATTAAATTTATCAATTTATTACATAATAAATAGGTAAAAATAACAACTTTTTTCAAGCATTATGACTTTATTCCTTTAACCATCTCATTCAATCATTTCTTATTTTAAATTATTTAAATGTTTTCTGCATTATTTCCATACGTTTTATCACTAAACTTGGATATTACATAAATAATTTTCTTTTTTATTTGACTTAAATAATAGATTAAGTACATATGTGATAATTTTAAACGATTATTTTTGTTGAAAAGTAATTCTCAGTAAGATAGTTTTTTTTACCTGCCTCATGGGATTCTTCACAATTCTGTAAAATTAAAAATTTTACTGATTCCATTATATGACGGGCTATAGGCCTGTACTATGATATTTTTCACCACCTCTTATAATCCAACTTTACATTTATATAATGAAGAATTAAAGAAAGAATATTTTTGAAAGGGAAGAGATGTGTGGTGAAAATACAGAAATAACACCAGTTAAAACCAATTCCGAGCTCACTTAAACTGAATGCCGTAAAAAACGGGTTAAAAATCAGCAATTTTTATTCCTCATTAAATTAACAGCCAAAAAACCGCATTCAGACTCTCTCACTCATTTCTGAATTTTGCTTGTCAAGCACAAAATTACATGCACCATTCTGCGGAATAAAATAAAAAGAAACCCCTCACCAATTCAATGATCCCTTTTCCTTTTTATACCACATTCCACATAAAGTCGTAAGATTTATAGTGGTTACTTCAGCGAGAGTATATTCTAGTTAAGTTTCCTTGCAAGTTAAAAAAGAGGAAAAATAATTAGCTCCAGACTCTGGGTGAGATAATTCAATGCAATTCATTTCCCAGGGTGACGGATATTAGTTACTGCAGTTAATGTACCGTACCCGTTGCCATTTAACGCACGAGTGGTGAGAGGACGCTTTAAATCCTCGGATGAATAATTTTATTATCTCAACATTAGTTAATACAACTGTAGAGAGTGAAAAAGAAGAAGCATGCGAATTAAATTATTAATGCGCATTGCTGTGTTTCTGTTGAATATTATTTTTCTTTATTTAACACCAGTTTGAGACAGCCGAGTATAATAGTGCTACTTAACTGCGAGGGGAGTTTTCAAAATAAATTTCAGGGCGTTTGTTTCGTCATTAAATTGAAGAATTCTTGTAAGTTTGCTGGTAATTAAAAGTAAAATTCCGTTCATACTACTATAAATATTTCTGTTTAGATTGAATAGGAGAAATTATTTTTGGCTCATGAAATTAGAACCTTAATTTACCCTCTAGTACACATGAATCTCATATGAGGTTTCTATTATTTAATAAAAATAATTTTGAATAATTTTTTCATAAACTTACATATTCAGTGACACTTCCTATACATCTAATACTCGTATGCGGCTTCAAATTTCATTCGATAACACAGCATACGTAATTAAACCACAAATAGTAAGATAAAGTATACAGACAGCTGTTTCGCAGCTTAGAGCTAGCAGCATTCTCAATGCACAGAAATTAGTTAAAAAAGAATAAAATAATTTCTTCTTTTTTTTTCATTTTAATAAAATACATATGGTTTGGTTTGGAGAGCTACGGTGTACTTTTTGCAACAAGAAGGCTATTGAGACCGGTACCTACAGCTTAAAGCCGATTCGAACGGTTACGAACATCCAAGCCTTAGTGGAATGCGAACCCACGAACTCTGGAACCGAAGGCCAGCACCCTAACCAATCGGCTATCGTTCAGCTACAGCTGTTTCGGATTGAGAATGCTGCTCGATCTAAGAAGCGAACATCTTCCTGCGTGCTATCTTTTATTATTTCTGCCTTTTAGAAAGGATTTGTACTTTATGCTATATTTTGGCCCATAGTTTTTACTTTCTCTACTCTCGATAGCAGGTTGTAGCACAAGAAAAAAGTTAATGAATTGAAGAGAATACAGAAACAAAATATTTTGTTTGTCTTTCATTTTTGTCTCTTTAATAATAATTTTTTAGATATGCTATTTTTAAAAAAACATAAAATTTTTATATAAGAATAAAATTTATCATCCACATGTATTGTTTGTTTTGCTTAGTATTTTCCTTTTTCATACTTTATACTGTGATAACATCCCATAAAAAGAAAAAAATATATATGAAGAAAATAGTTTACATTTAAATTTTTTTTTATTCTAAAGAAAATTACTAAAAATTAGTTTAAAAAAGTTGAATAAAATAATTTCTTTTTTTCATTTTAATAAAATACATATGGGAGAATTAAAATCGAAACTTACTTTCAATGCATACATTTTTATTTTTTGCTCTGTCACTATTAAAATATTTGCAGGTTTTTTATATAAGAGAAGGAAAAAGTTCTTGCAGATGTAAAAAATTCCTTAAAAAAAATCTTTATTTATTAAAGTGATAAAATTAGATTAGTAAGCGAAAATTCTGACTAACCGTTGTGTTAAAGCAAAGAGCGTCTGCAGATTTTTTTTTGTTTGTTTTTTGAGGGAGAAAACACATTTAGAACAGCAGTTGTAAACTAAAGAAAATACTTTCTTAAGTAAAAAAAAACTTAGTTCCGGAAGAAAAATGCATAACTCTAAACATAGTTTTTATATAGCGAAGAAAATATAAAATTACGAAACACAATAAAGAAAAGAGACAAGGGAAAACATGAAATTCTTAAAAAAAAATTAATAAAAAGAAATCAGGAAAATTTATTGTCATAGAAATATTATTTTGTATTAACGTTGAAATTAAAATTAAAATATTTTAATATGTATTTTATACAAAACATATTTTTTAAGAAATGAGGAAAATCATTTTTTATATTTATGAAAGGAGTGAATTAATAAGATAGGCAAATGGTACCAGGTTATTAATATTAATTTGAATAGGTACCGGCTATTCAAATTAATAATAAAGAAATCATGAAAGTTTATTGTCATAAAAATATTATTTTGTATTAAAGTACAACTATTTCAATATGTATTTTATACAAAACAAAAATATTTTTTAAGAAATTAGGAAAATCATTTTTGTATTTATGAAAAGAGCAAATTGATAAGATAGGCAAATGGTAGCAAGTTATGATTATTAATTTGAATAGGTACCGGCTATTCAAATTAATAATCAAGAAATCATGAAAATTTATTGTCATAGAAATATTATTTTGTATTAACGTTAAAATTAAAGTTCAAATATTTCAATATGTATTTTATACAAAACAAAAATATTTTTTTAAGAAATGAGGAAAATCATTTTTTATATTTATGAAAAGAGCGAATTGATAAGATAGGCAAATGGTAGCATGTTATGATTATTAATTTCAATAGGTACCGGCTATATTGCATTTCTCTAGCTCCATGTTATCATATAGGGAAATTGATCTGCTTCTCGGTGATTTGTATTTAAAGATTTATTAAAACAAGCTTTACGATATAGAGTATAAAATTCTCCAGGGTTATATGTCACCCTATCTAAAAATTCATATAGGTAACATGTCAATATTTTCTTTTAAAGCAGACTATATCAAAATTTTTCACGAATAGTTTGAAATATCAAATATAATTTCTCTCTCATAAAAAAAAAGCATAGCCATGTAAGATTTTCCACTCCAAATAAAAATCATCAAGGAGTAGAACAATTTTCATTGAGGTCAACAAGGATCTAGAGGAATGTAATATGGCTGCTACCCAACTACCTTAGGTAGTGTTATAAATTTTCAAAATAAATCAAACAATAACAAGTTAAACCATTGATTAGATCCTCTTATGCAACAAAGTATATTACTTCAACTCTTGTAGAATATTAAGATAATTTATAATAAAAGAAACAATAGTTCATTTTATTGCTTTTTATAGTTATTCTTTTATGTTTAAAATTCTTTCTGAATTATACGTAAGAACTACAAAAACATTTAAAAAATAAATTTCTGAATTCCTTCCATTAGCATAAAATACCAATTTAGAACTTATTATTAACTTCCATAGTTTTTAATGATATAAATCCAAATATATCCTAGATTTGTAATCGGGCTGATTAAGTTTTCCCACAAATTGAAACTTAAAGCATGTTTCATCTGTCAGATATAAAATATCTGCATAGACAAATATTTTAATTAAAAGAAATGCCGAATATATATTTAAATAAATATATATAAAGGATTATATATATTTAAAGCATTTTTAAATATGCATAATCCAATATAAGACAATATTTATTTAAAGGATTTTTAGAAACTCAAAAATTAGTGTTTAGGCTTGAAAATGTCTAATCCCAAAGAAAAAAAACATCGTATTTTTTTAAACAATTTATGTTACCTTATCAATCAAAACCATTAATAAAAGACTAAAATAAAAGTCTTTATATATATATATATAAAGAGTGAGAGGGATATTTATAAATATTAGTATTCATCTATAAATATTAATCTATAAATACTAATCTTTAAACGTATAAAGAGAGATAGATTAATATTTACTTAAATTGATATCTCATTTAAATCAACTTTATTTGAATAGCATATGTTGAAGACACTACGATATAAATAAACTATAGGGCGACAATTCTGAATTTGCTAAATTTCTGGCAAACTGAACATCGAACTATTTAATTTAAACAAAAGTCCTGAAGAGTATGAGTTAAGGAGGGAAAAGAGAGATAATTTTCGACAGAGACTATGATAGCTCGAAAGTTCAAGTGAGCCTCAAAATATATTGGCTTAATATCCGCCATGTGACAAAATTCAATCTTGCAGAAATCTAAGTTGACGTTATGGAACGTAACTATAGAAATTTCAGTGAAACATTCAATATTTGTAAACTACTGTATTAGAAAAGATAATTAAACAGCAGTTAATACACACATATCGAAATTATACAGTAGTTAATTGACGATTAATTTTAACATAAAATAAAGGAGATTTTTGTCCAGTCTAAAATCACCCAGAGCGTAAAGTAAATCATGGATCCCTCTTATTTACTCTGATTTACTTTCATAAACATTTATTAACGCACATAAGATTGAAACAAAAATACGCGCGAGAGCGTTCGCCCGCATCCAAGCCTTTGTCTCTGCTAAGCTTTGCGTGTGCGTTAGGGTTGAGTTGTCCAAGCTGGTAGAGTTGCGTGGGAGTTGGTGACACACCATGGAGTCGCAAATTGTGGACACCACATGCTAATAGTGAATTATTGTAATTAACTACCATAAAAATATATGATACATATAGTCGGCGATTGAATGTAACCAAGAACAGATAAATATTTTTAAAGTCCAGTCCATACTATGGTCCATTGCAAGCCATTACCACGGTCTTGAGGGGGTATGGCTTATAGTGGTCATTGGTGGCAAATGATAAAATAGCCTTGGCAGACTATGGCTTCGGAGGCGGTATTTCAACAAAGATCAAAGGCAGCCAGATGCACAACTAAAGTGCGCAGTAGACCCTGTGGATGAATCCAAGCGCTCGGGTCATTTAGTGGCCCAGCATATGGATGCAACCCTTGAACCATCATTAAAGGTCACCATCAGGAAGTGGTGAACAATTGGCCAGTGTGGAAGCTACATAAAATGCACTTTTTCAAATTAAATTTTCTGAATTACCCTTTTTACACATATACATACAGATAGTGCCATACACTTTGCGAGTGGCACACGTAAATTTATTTCGCGAAAATTTCTCGAAACCGGTCTTCTAGCTTAAACGTAAAACAATAATTTTAGTGAGATAGAAATGACTTAAAGCGTCTGCGCTATAAACATTCCTAAGTAGATATTCCAAAACACAGAGCATTTTATTAACTGGAGATAATAAAATGCTGTATTTTAACAGTATTCTTTCTTCACTACTGAAGTTGACAGAAGCTTACATATGATTGTAGGCATGTACTTGAATATTTTCTCATTAAAAAAAAAACAAAGTATTTTTGATATACAGATACTTGTAAGAATAAAACGCTCGGAATAATTCTGCAGAGATTACCGTAAAAATTTAATAGAATGTCAAGAACAATAATAAAGGAATATTTTCCCAAAAGAATGAATTAGCTTTGCAATTTAAAGAAATAATAAATTTCAACATTTCCGGAGTTAATACTTTACAACAACAATTGCGGTACACTATTAAAGAGCACCTTCTCGGCAAACGGGTACTTAAAAAGGAGAATTTTTAATTTAATAGAGTCTCATCGACTCCAATTTTTCTAAAATAATACATTAAGGGACGGTGAAATAACTCAAAAGTTTTCTACATGTTTTGTTTAACTGTCTTCGAGTAAATCCGGAAATGCGGAACTTTTTTTAAATATTGAACAATTACGACTTTTAGTCGCCCCTAGAGGACAAGAAATTGTGAAATTTAATAAGGGGAAGGGATTTGCAATTATTTACATTTAAATATAACGGCAACTACGGCGAAGAGGCACGCGAGGCAATGAATACACGCTCCCTACGGTAGTTCAGATTGTCTTTAAGTGGTTTGCCAGTGTCAGATTCGTTCCAGCGCGAAACCTCGAGAGGAGACTAGATCTAATTACAGTAAATGGCTCGTGAGCCGAGGCGACGCGACGCTTCCAAGTTCTTAATATCCCCCTCACCGCTCACTGTACTCAGAGAGAGTTCCTCACCACGCTCTCAGCTTCATCCCTTGTTCTTCACGGATGCATACACGAAAGGAGAACCTTAAACTGAAAACTGTTAACATTGCGTAAAGACTGAAGTACATGAGAGAATTATTAGGAATTACTTTTGAAACGAGTTTTGCAAAATGCTGGGGTTTTTTTTCTGCGTTATTTTCTAACATGCTTCATGATCCGTAAAACAAACAGGATGGCAACAATGGAGATTTTATTCCTCCATTTTCACTTATTTTGAGCAGAGCCTGAAAACAAACAAAACAGCTACCTAAAAAAGTAAAGTGATTGTCTTTCCTAGTTGATGAACGGATGACAAAAGATGTCTTTCAGACCCGAGTTGCTAGGTTCGAACAACACTGTTAGCAATTATACTAGTAACTATTCAGAGTCAGTTCATAAGCAATAGATGGAGTTGGCAAATATTGACTACAACACTCCAAACCAAACAAATTTTCCTTTGCAATTCGACCGTTTTAGAAAAGTGGTTGCTTTCTTAATGCACTTGTAGAGAATGGTGACTATGTTGTAAACAAGAAAAACCATGAGAAGAGAATGAACCTCTGTCAAATTAGTGTTATGGGCAGCATATAGAGAGAGTTTCAATTACCGCTTGCATTTGATGTTCTTCACGAATGCATGACCAAAACGAGATCCTTAGGTTGAAAGCTGTGAAAGGTTCATAAAGACTGTATTACATCAAAAAAAGTTTCAACATTGAAACATGTTGCGCAAAATGCAGTTATTTTCAAACATACATCAATACTAATGAACAAAAAAACTGAAGGCTGAGGGAATTTTATTTAGGTAGGTTCGATAATGTTTGTAACTGTTCATAATCAGTTACCTCTTAAGCAGTAGATACCGTACTAATAAGAGCTAATTTAGAAAGGAAATGCTAATCACAGTGTTTCAAACCAAATAAATTGTCCTATGTATTGTAACCATTAGGAGAAATGGTTGCTTACCCAATATGCATGTAGAGATTGGTGATGTAAATTGTAAATGAGAAAACAAGAAAATACAATGCAGCTCTAGCAAAGAAATGTTTTTTTCTGTATATATATTATACTAGAAAAAATTGTGCACAATTTAATCTTGACTTTCTTTCAAACGTTTTAATTTGAACACTAGTTATAAATCGCTTTAAACAAAACTTGTGGCTGAATATTATGCGTCAAAATGCTCTCGAATGTTATTCATAAATAAAATTATTAAAATCATTAACAATGATTTGAAAGGGTTGATTTGTTAAAGCGGCAAAAATAGTGTCAAAAAATAAAATACCACTTCCGGACGTATAAGATATGAAAACTTCTTACAAATCTAGAATTTTAGTTGAGTTTTATACCAAATTTAATCTACAGAACTCATTGCGTTCAACAGTATCTAGACATAATTATATTAAAGAAAAAAAAATATCGGATTCACGAAAAGAAGAGTGCTTAAAATCCATCTTTCTGTATACTTGGCATATGAGGGGGCACTTAATATCTGCTAGTTTCTTGGCATTGTGTTAAATCTGTATCAGTACAATGAGAGTTAATTAAACGGTCTAAATAATTTGAATATAGTATACTTAGGTGAAAATATATTTCACTTTCCAACAAGCATTCATTATCAAATGTCAAATAAAAAAATAACTCAACTAAATCTCTATTCATTGAAAAATAACTTTCTATTTTAACCCGTCAATAAAATTACACTGCGACTAAACTAATGAACGAAAATTAATAAAAGAAATCAAAAAAGAATGCAAACTACAAATAACAGTAAAAAAAATAAAAATCATCCCTACGGAGAAAAACCGTATTTGCTTATACGAGCTCAAACGTTTCGCACATCACCATAACTACGACTGGATGGACCGCTAACAAGAGATGCGGCATCCTTTGATCTTCGGGAAGCCCGCAGAATGGGGCCTTAGGAGCGTGTCCTCTCCTCTGGCGTTCGACCCTGACCTGAAGCGTAGACACATTTCAGCCTAGTTGTAAATTACGGCGTAAAGGAGAAGAGAAAAAAAAATTGTGATTGTTGTAAATTCTTAATCCCCCTCTTTTCCTCTACACACGTGCAACGTGACTCTTTTGAATAACGAACCGAAGAAAGGAGTTGCGTCTTGTCCGCAGAGACATGAATCACTCCGCTTTCACGGTGTGATCGGCAAATGACGCGGCAAGGAACCCCAAAAACGGCCGTGTTAACCCCACTCCACTCCCCTCCAGGTCCTACACGAGATGCGCAAGAAGCTTTCAAGACGTACGCCCAGCACGACAAAAGCTCGAAGAATAAATGGCAAAATTACTCTACTTTTTTTCTTCTTCTCCTAAACAGTAGGAATTTATTCAAGTCAGATAGTACGCTTTCTTTCATCCACGACGATGCGAGATGATTCGATAGAAAAAAATAAAATAAAATAACGTAGAATAAATGACTCGAAACAATAGATCAATGGAAATGCATGCAAACTGAAGCGATGTTCTTGACAAATAGTGTAGTAAGTTTAAGGTCAAAGCGGAAGATAAAAGCTACCGAATATGGAAAATAAAGTAACTTTAGGTTTTCTCATCAATTATTTATAAAAAAAAAAAATAGTTCACATTTATTATCTGGGATAAACTTTAAATATTCGTAGCATGTGTTACTTTCCAATCCGATGTTACTTGCCCTTGCAGAAATACTAGAGATGTAGGAGAGGAAGCAAATTTCCTCCATGTGATAGTTCAATTTCAACCTCTATGAAAGTAAACTCCTCCTATCTGTTTTCTTTAAAATACAATAATAAATCTTTAAAACTCATCTTACTACAATCTACGTCTACGGGGAGTCAATGACTTTCACTTAGTTGCTATATGGTTAGTTCAGTGTAAGAAATACTGCCAACTTTTGGCTATACAGGCATTATTTTGACCCAGAACAAGGATTTACCGCCAATTCTATCCAAACCATTCATGACAACACTAACATTCAAACCCAAGAACTCTGATAGCGTCAATACCCCACTTATTCGGTCTTTGAATGATGACAGATTGAAAATAAAAAAAGGATTAGTGTATATGTTTCAAATTTTTTTCAAGAAAAAACAGTATTAAGATTTAAACCTAGGGATTCCGGTACAAAAAAAAGAGTTTCAGTCAGAAACCGAACTTTGAAAAACTTGGGTTCCGAAACTTTCCTTTAATGTCCCGGTTTCTGGCACAATCCTATGTTGCAGATTTCAATTATTCCGTTCCTCCCCCCCTTTTTTTTATAAAAAAAAAGACTTAATAGGCTTTATTTTTCGAAAAGAATCATAAACCAAATTTAGATTCTTAACAGTAACAAAGCCATTTAATTTAAAAGAAACTAAAAATTTAATGGAATATTTTTTTTTAAATAATTATGTCAAATTTTAACCTTTTTTGACCATACAAGGCTACATTTTAAACTTCGCGTTTCAGTTTTTTCTCTGAAATATTGTAACATTTTATTTATTATTAATATAACATTACGCAATTTATTTTTGGCTCATGCAAAAAATCGTAGATTTTCCGCTGTACTAAAAATGATACAAAGTCTAACTTAATCAAGCAAGACAATAATTAAGAAACAAAATTACGGAATGTGGTTAGACCATCACGATTCTGCAATGAAAATAAAATACATAAATTCGTCTCCTAAATATTTTCCCACTGCAGATAAATACAAATGACTGCCTTTGCCTTAAGTCCTCCTAATTTATCATTCAGAGCAAACATAAAACAAGATGCCGGGATGAAATGTACACTAAACATTATCTCTTTTAGATATTTTTCTGATAAATAATGCATCAGAACGAGATAACATTATCATTATCAAGAGATAATCACGAGAAAAAAATAATCTGGGTACACTGTAAAACACTCCATTAATATTCATAGAGTTCAAGAGGTAAAACTTAATGCGCCTTCGACGGTCAAATGAGACTGAATACCGGTGTTATTACAGAAGAGCGAACTAGCGTGAATAAGCTTCTCAATAATCTCACTTTTTGTATTTTATATATACTACTTATACGCAAGGTTCTCTGGAGAAACAAAGTAAAACATTATAAAACTGTACACTCCATGAACATTTTAAGTTTGTATAACATCAAAAGACCTAGTAAATAAATGGTATAAAACCAGTCAAATTTTGTAATCGGTTACTAAAATGTTTTAACCAGTTGTAGATTTCCCTAATTTGGAATATTTTTAAATATCTATCTAAAGGCTGTTGGGAAAATAAAATTACACAAAGAGACCAATATTTGGAGACTAATATTCTTTTCACTGCTGATAGTTTCTAAATTCGGTTTACTTTACATACATGAATTGTTAGAAATAAAACAATAATAGATGACGTGTTGGAAAAACGTTATTGCTTTTAAATTGCAACTTAAGAAATATACTCCTAAACTTGTAATGTGTGTTATTTTACAGAAAAAAAAGCCAAGTTATGAATATTTAATCTAGGATGTGAAATAAGAAAATATAAATCAAAAAATGAAAAGAATTCCAGTTATTTTATTGATTTATAAATAGTAGCAAATCATTAAAAATGAACAATACTGAAAAAAATTCGTGAAGTCGCTAACTATAGAAAAAAATCAGAAATCTATAAATTAGCCATCTGTTGTATATAATTAGTGAATATCAACAGTTGTAGTAATATAACATTAATGAAAGCAAGTTAAATTGTCAGTCCCAGTGTTTATTTACAGTTTAAAGTAGCGTCAGTGAGGACGTATAGATTATGATTTACAGCAAAACCATAATAATTTTGGCATTAATTAGTGACCAAACAATTTATAAGGAACCTATTTATAGCCATCGATGCTGCAAGACCTAAACTTCGAAAAAAGTTATTGAAGATAAATAATTTCTTTCATCTAAAAATATTCGAGGAAGAAATTCTACAGTTCCAGAAGAATATCAAAGCAACATGTGATTAACGAAAAGGCGACAGGATAAGCAGACAAAACAAAATTAAAAATTTAGATAATTCAAATATTTTATTGATTAATAAACAGCAAGTCGATAAAGATGTTCAATTCTGAAAATATTCGTCAAGGCACTAACTATTCAAAAGAGAAAAATAGGCAACAACCTAAAAATTTAATCATCTACCATACCCCATTAGTCAGCAGCTGTAGCAATACAACACAATAAAACTCATTGAATTGTCTTTACCAGTGTCTGTTTACACTTTAACCCATTAACGCCCGGATATTTTTGATGACTATATATTAATAAATACCTAACATAGAAGCTATTATAAACACCTGGAAGTAAAACAAATATGAAATTTAAACACCTTTAAATATGACATCAAGTCATCATTAGTGAGAAGGTGTCATTTTAAAACATAATAAGATGTCTTTTAAAAAAAGGAAAACTTCGTGATAAGAGATTTATTTTCTATCATGTATGAGAAAAGTACAGAAAAGCGATGACTTATTAGAGATATGGCTATTCGCCATGATTTTGACCAGTATACGTTCAAAATACCATTCATAATAGTTCCTTTTCTAAGCTTGGAAATCATAAATCCAAAAGACAAAATTATAGATAAGATCATATTTGAAAACTTGGGAGATTATTCATAAGATCAATATCTATTTCCATTAAAATGGAAGAATCGTTTCAAGAAAACAAAAACTCTATAAACCATTTTTTTGACTATCCTCAAATAAGGGAGCTGGCCGTTAATGGGTTAAACGTCCCTCCCGACGATAAGTTACAAATCATTTACAGCAAAAATTTCCAATATACTTCAATCACTTGCATCGGCGTGTTTAACTACAGATATTTCGGCATTAATCAATGACCAAACCACCCATAATGAAACCATTTATGGCCATTGAGGCTTTAAGACCATCTTCGAAAAACGTTAAAGATAAATAATTTCTCTCCTCTTAAAACAGTTCGGGAGAAAAAAAAAATATTCTACAGTTCCCGAAGAATATCAAAACAACATGTGGTTTACACACACAAGAAAAAGCGATGGAATAGGCAAACAAAACAACAAGAAAAAAATTAAAGAAAAATGATAGAAAAAAAAAGTCACCAACAGATGGCTACGCGTAAAGCGATTTTTCATTTTACTTGGAAGATTTAAAATCGATCTGCTCTCTATCTACTAGAGTTCTAAGTATCGAAGCATCACCAGTTTTTTAAAGTTCCATTTCGAATCCGAACTGACAAGGGAAAAAAAAGAAATCAAATAATCCCTGTTTCCCAGCATGTGTGTGGGGGATAATTTTTTTTTCTCCGTGGTTTTATATTCTTAATACACTTATCAAAAAAAGCTTTTGTCTCCGGCATTTTTCACGAAAATCGTAGAAGTTTCTTAAGTGAATTAGCTTCATTTCTTAATTACTTTTCTTTTTTGCTGAAGAGGGGGATTTACTTCTTTTCACATAAAGATTTCTTTTACCGTTATTATATTTTAGAGGTATTGTTATAACGGTAGGAAATGTATAAAATGCGTTTTGCTTAACACATTGACGGAGTGTAGGAACAAGAGAAGTTCGAAAATTAACACTATATGTTTTTGTAATTTTTAGAATGTTAGAAGTATAGTTTTCCACTGAAGAAATTCAACCTAAAAATTGTTTCCAAAAAATGACACTAGGCTCCTACTTGTACGCCGGTAAATGAACATTTGTTGTCGCTATAGCCGTAGTGTCTAAAAACGACAGTTTCGTTTTGGACGGCAATTGCCGTCATGCCACATTGTGAGCTTTACTTTGACGGCTATAGACGCAAGTGTCCGTCAACAGATAATATTGGAGATAAAACCGTAGCATAATTTACACTAACATTGCAAATAATATTGCAAAATAATACTTTTGTTGCTTTATTCGGTACATGGTGTCGTTACCTTAAAATCAATATGCTAGTTGAGATTCTACGCTCAAGGCCGCTCTAGAAAGCTGACTGTCAATGATATTTTTGGTATTTACTTGGAAAACAATGTTTCCTTATATATTTTTCTTCAAATATTTGTATGAGTGTAGTATAAAGTACTTTTCTTCAACGGTAATGTATAATTTATGATTTTTAATTTAAAAATGTCAGTATCCGTTAGGTAGGGAACCGAACGATGGCCGATTGGTTAGGGTCTTGGTCTTTGGTACCAGAGTTCGTGGATTCGTATCCCATTTTGGCATGGATGTTCGTAGCCGTTCGAAATCGGCTTTAAGCTGTACGTCCCGGTCTCATTAGCTCTTGTGTTGCAAAAAGTAGACCGTAGCACTCCAAACCAAACCAAACCGATAGGTAGGAGCCATCATATCACTACTAAAATTACTCTCCATCACACTAAATGCTCTGGATTCCAGTACACTTTTAGCCAACTTTGTATATTTAGTTTCTGTTCTTAAATTCGTTGAAGATGTCTTTATTTAAAGATGTATCTCCAGTTTATCATTCATTTCAGTGGTCAAAAGTATTATTTATTTTGTAGAAATGACAAAAACTACAAACCAGTTAACATGCTTATAAAAGCATAATAACAATACAAAATCACCTTTAAGCAGTACGAGCTCAACAAGGAAATAATATTGTCATTGTAACGCCACTCCGGAGTGATCGGTGATAGTGAAAAATGCAGAAATACTCCTCAACCGGAAAGAATGGACCAGTTAGTCAACTTGTTATCAAAGATTAATTTAGGGCCGGTCAAGTCGTTTAACGGCCAGCCGCGATTAACCCATAGCACCATCCAATGGTACGACGCAATTCTCCGTTTAAACAGAGATTAACCCTCTAAGCGGTTTGCACGTACAATACCGCCAGCTGTCACAGACAATTTTCGACCTCCAAAAACGTTCCAAAAATAGATGAATTGTACATTTCTGACAGTGCTTTCCCCCATGAAATTATGAGGTAGGAGGGTCAGGTCGATTGATTAGGAACTTCCCCCCTCTTTGACTGATATTTATTGAGGGATGCTCCCCTACTCTCTGAGGAACAAAGACGCTGATAGCTTCTCATGGCTTTCTCAATCTCTATTTCAAAGTATTTCGTTTGCGGTAACATATATATCTCTAATTGCACCACTGATATATCTTGGATGTCTTTAGTAAGAAAAAAAAATATAAATAATTCTGAAAAAAATTTTTTTTATTTGTACATTTAGAATACATTATTTCTTATGTGATGATCTTCGAGACTTCAGGAGCTTTATGTGCATTAAAAATTAACAATCAATAATGTCTATTTATATATCTATTTATAACCGGAAGTAAAGGAACAATAACGAGGGTGGGGCAAAGTGTGAAGTAAAAAATCATAGAACACTTTGGTGACTGACACAATAAAGCTTTAGCGTATTTTTTGGAGACTTTTTTCCCCGGTATGTTCCACTTGGAGGGTTAATCACGGTTAGAGTTATACGACTTTGGTGAGACCAACCCTTAATGGTATTTAAAGATCAATTTTAAACAGTAAATCACTTTCGGTCAACATTTTACACTTATTTTCTATTCTTAAATCGTAAAAAGTGTCTTTATTTCAAAATGTCTCAGGTTTACTATTCATTTCAACGGTGAAAACTATTTATTTTAAACAAACCTTAACATTAACTTTTACTTTAAACTGACACTATCAACCAGAGCTTACAGATTTATATGAGTATCATAATCAATTCAAAACTGCATTTTAGCATTCCCAGTTCAAATACGAAGTAATATTGTCTCGGTAATGTCACACCGATCAGACTGTTCGGCATTAGAGGAGAGTGTAGGATTATTTCTCGACTGGAGTCAGTTAAGGGCCGGTTTCACCAAAGTCGTTTAATGGGTAACCGAGAATACCCCATGGTGCCAGCCAATGGTGGGACTCAATTTTCTGTTTAAACAGAAATTAATCACGATTAGTCATTAAACGACTATGGTGAGACCGGCCCTAAATCTGGCAGCTGCTAATCGAGGATTACTTTAACGGTGTTTAAATACCCAAATAGAAGAAAAAGGGAAAAAATCTTCATCCTGGTAGTAGAATTGAAATTATTAGAGGGTGATAAATAAGACAAATCATTCGTTATACGTTTAGCAATGGACTAGGCTTACAAAAATGTTATCTATAACTGAAATTCTCTATAAGCACCAAATAGATTTAAAGAAATGTTTGACGTTATTGGGCAACAAGAATTTTCAATGCCTATTAATTTCGTTTTTCTCCATAAGATTGATTTATTCCCGTTCTTTTAAAAACCTCCCTGCCAAAAAACTACCTCAGCGTTTCAATGATACAGAAGACAGTGTTATAAATAAATTATAAAAAACCGTAAAAATCATTTGAATTTTAATTCATTCATTCACACACTCTCTCACTCTTTCTCTCTCTCACAAGTTTGCATAATTCCTATACAAATATGTAATATGTTTACTATGAGTTTCTTATTAGACTATCATTTATCATTCAATTTACTGGAAAACATCTATTATTGAAATATTTTACTAAATTATACTTTTATTATTGAAAAACAACATTTTTATACTTTTAATATTATACTACTAAATTATACCTTTATTATTAAAAACAACTTATTATTAACAAACACCTAAAAGTTAAAATTTGCTAAATAAAAAGCTACTGTCCTTGTTATAAACAAACAAGAAAAACAAAATTTTAGCTATGCAAAGTGTAACTTATAATCCACTGCTTTAACGAACACTTTTTAGTTTGATAAATTATTTCACAAATTACTGTCAAACTGCTGTTAAATTTTCCCAGTAAACAACGGGACAGTTCTGAGAATTCAACGAGAATTTCATAAAAGAAAAGTGTTTTAAGGAAGGAAATGTATTCGAAAACTTATTTTTACCTGAAATACAATTTGCAAACGTGTTCAAAAGGTTATTGTATTGCATTTCAAAATGAATGAAGAACATTTAAGGCAACACAATGCTCGTACATCTCCATTATTGTCTACTAGATACACGTCAATATTTTCCGAAGTACGTCATAATGCATTAAATATAAATAAGGCTAGACATAAACCTTTATTTATGCATGAGAAATATATATTGCTCTGGAATATAATGCATAGTATATAGTGGAAACATTTTGTATCTTCTTTATTTCCTTAACTAATACAGGTGGAAAAGCATGTTATCTATTTGCAAAGTTCTAGATTAAAAATTCTGTAGCGTTAAAAACATATAAAATGTTAAGAAATTTTAATAAAAATATTTGTGCAAGTTTCGCAAAAATATTTTTGTTATAGATTTTACTTTAGTTCATCTATGAAATATACTATAATACAAAACGAAATAATCTTTCGAATCGAAAAATTACATTATATGCATTTTTTCGATTCATCAGAAAATAAGAAGCTATGTTTGTGTAAGAATAACATTTTTACTAGTTCTTTAAGACTAATTTTATTTGTTGTTGTTGTTATTTCAAATACTATGTGTTTAAAAAAAAGTTAAATATGTACAACAAATAAAAAGATGAAATTCATCTCTCCATAAAATAATTTTTGACCTATAAGTGTTAGATTTGTGCCACAGTCCATTTTTTGGCAATATGACGGCTAGTGAAACCGGAACTAACTGCTTAAAACCGATCCTGAACAGCTACGAACATCCATGCTAGCAGTAGTATTCGAACCCACAAACAGAGGTGAAAAAGTTTCAGTTTTTCATTTGGTATGTATATTTTATAAGCATTTTTTTTTTAAATATGCCTCTCGAATTGTCAAAATTAAATAACATTTTAAAATTAGAGCTTTTCTTTGTTGAACAATTTGTAAAAATTATATTTTAACACTAGCAGAGAATCTTACGAATCTAGGATTATCATAATACAACATTCATATTTTATGATGAATGAAAAAAAAGCTTTTGCAATGAAAGATACTGTATGAGGTATGGGAAACCTTTTTCGATTAGTGTGCCAGTTAAGTTAAGGTTTATTATTTTTAGGTGTCCAGTATCCCACTTGTTATATTTCATTTAAAACTCATCTTTTAGTACTATAATCTACATAATTAAAGTCATTAAAATTATTTTAATTGTTCTCTGGGATTTTGCTACAGTGTAAGAATCACAACTCAAATTTAAAGATTTTAAGTGACATTTATTTAATAAAAATTCAATTTTTCTAATAGATTTTTGTAATATTTTGCAATATAGAAACCTTTTGGCTAGTCACTTATGCTTAGAAATTTAAGCTTAGACTTATGCTAGACTTATGCTTCGAAAATCAAATTATCTGAATCAATAAAGGATACGGTATCGTTCTTCAGTGCTCTCTTTCTAAAAAATTAGCAATAATAATAATAATAATAATTCTCCCCTATATCGAAACATCAGTTTTATAGCATATGAACTTCATAATCAAATGTAAGAAACCAAAACCAAAACTATGCAGTAATTTACAATTTAGCTTGGCTTTCCTCTTTAATTCATCCCACTCACGTACTTAAACTAAGTAAAAATCAATGTCTCCTACAGGGACTTACATTGTGGAAGGAGGCACTAGTCACCTTTATGTCCTACTAAATATCATAATGGTGATCATACTCGTACTAGGCTTTAAATCCGCCTTTGACGACTG
This sequence comes from Pardosa pseudoannulata, assembly GCA_032207245.1. Taxonomy (NCBI): domain Eukaryota; kingdom Metazoa; phylum Arthropoda; class Arachnida; order Araneae; family Lycosidae; genus Pardosa; species Pardosa pseudoannulata. Next base: position 113,082,133 of record CM063505.1, on the reverse strand, counting down.
CTCGTCTTGGAGATAGGCATTTTTTTCTTTGGCAAATGTTATATTCAGTGGATGTAAGTAAATAAATATTAAATATGTAGCTAGCGTACCTAGTAACACATGTGCCATAGGTTCACCGTTTCTTTACTGTGTTATCTTAATATTATCGAACTAAGCCTGCATAACTCATAATAAAAACAATTTACATTCTCAATTTGTTAGCTTAACCTTGTATCTGAAGCCTGAAAATGTTGCCTCATATGTGCTATAACACTAATAATCAATACAATACTGAATTTCCAGAACATAGCCTGAAGGGATGCATGTATTGTAACTGGGATGTAACAACTTCACGACCAAATGTCATTACTCTTATTTTATGAGGAAAGAAAAAAAGCTTTTTCAATAAAAGATACTGTATGAGGTATGGGGAACCTTTTTCAATTAGTGTGCCAGTTAAATTAAGATTTATTATTTTTAGGTGTCCAGTATCCCACTTGTTATATGTCTTTTAAAACTCATCTTTTAAGCACTATAATCTACATAATTAAAGTCATTAAAATTATTTTAATTGCTCTCTGTGCTTTTGCTACAATGTGAGAATCACAGCTCAAATTTAAAGATTTTAAGCGACATTTATTTAATAAAAATTCAATTTTTGTGTGATATAGAAACCTTTTGGCTAGTCACTTGTTTAGACTTATGCTTAGAAAATCAAATTGTTTGAATCAATAAAGGAAAGTGTAGTGTTCTTCGGTGCTCTCATTCTAAAATAATAGTAATAATAATAATAATCCTCCCATATTTCGAAATATCCGTTTTATTGCATATCAACTTCATAATCAAATGTAAGAAATCAAAACTCAAACAATGCTGTAATCTACAATTTAGTTTGGTTCCCTCCTTATCACTCATCCTATTCACGTACTTAAACCTAGTAAATGTCAGTGTCTCCTACAGGAACTTACATAGTGGAAGGAGGCATTAGTCACCTTTCTGTCCTACTAGTCACATAATGGGGCTCATACTCGTACTAGGTTTTGAATCCGCCTTTGACGGCTGCTAGTCTTGGAGATAGGCTCTTTTTTCTTTGTCAAATGTTATATTCAGTGAATATAAATAAATAAAAATTGAATATGTAGCTGTCATACCTAGTAACACATGTGCCATAGGTTCACCATTTCTATACTATGTTATCAATATTATCGAACTAAGCCTTTATAACTCATAATAAAAACAATTTACATTCTCAAATTGTTAGTTCAACCTGGTATCTGAAGCCTGAAAATGTTGCCTCATATGTGCTATAACACTAATAATCTATACAATACTGAATTTCCAGAACATAGCCTGAAGGGATGCAAGTAGTGTAATTGGGATGTAACAACTCGCGACCAAATGTCATTACGGCGAAATTTCTCACCCGCTTGCAGCGATACGTTTCAAAAGCGATAAAACTAATTTATATTACTCTATCCCAAATGTTATGGTCGTTTGTAACGACGACATAATTTCAGTATTCAAATCTGGATTAAATTTTATATAATAAATTTAGAATTTTGCGACAAAAAAATAGATATTGGACTAATGAAAAATTTCCCGATGAATTTTAACCAAGTTTTCTTATACAACGAACTCCCGGGTAAGAAATAAAAAAAATTGGGTCCACGTTTTTATTTCGTTTTTACTATTAATTTACCTTTTCATAGCGAGCCTTCGAAATCTTAGAGATAACGAGCCTTAACGAGTCTTAGTAAGTTCTTAACGAGTTAGAAGGAGCCTTATTTCAGTCTTCCACCAAGTATTTAAATTTTTCTATAAAACTTGTTCACAGTTACGAAAATAGTATTTCTACTCTAATTCTTAACAAATGAACTGTCGTAATACAATACGAGTGAAATTAATAAGTTAGTGTTAAAAAAAAAGCAGAACAAAAAGCATTGGAGTGTTTTGATGTATTAGACAGAGAAACTCTAAACTTTTTCATACAATTGTCACCACCTTAGCAGAAGATTATTGATCTTACTATATTCTTACTTATCACAACAGTGAGCAATAAAAGTAAAGTTAATTTTTTATTTGTCTTCATTTTTAGCCAATTTAATCCTTCTGTAAATTCAATAGGTAACTGCTTAATTTATTAAATTTTAGAGAATTTAATATTAATTAACTGACCGAAATCTATTAAAATGTAAAGCGTATCCTTAATAAAATACTTTTTTTAGACTTTAAATAGATTTTTCCAATGACATAACTTTTGAATATTTTTATCAACTAGTTTGTTCCGCATTTTGTGGAGTGTTACATTTTTCAAAAAGGCTCGAATGTCGCGAACCTCCGGATGTAACGAACAAATGTATGGTCTCATGAAATTCGCTGTTACGGGGTTCAACTAAATTTTAAAAATTTATTGCCAATATTATCAAATGTTATATTTATTATCCAACCTAGATGTCAGAAATCAGTTGGCAGAACATTTTCAGATTGCCGAGAATATTCCATCACTACTACAGAGGACAAAGCACGGCGAAAAGCGAAAAATTTTATTTGTTCTTCCCCTGCATTCATTAGAATAGTCTTTTGATCGTATTAATTTCGCTTTGTTCTTTTACATATACTTTTGCGCTCTTATAATTTATAAAAAGGCTTTATAACGGTTACCGTAAGGGGTACTTATAAGGGATCTAATTTTTTTTCCAACTAGGGGTGTTTGTGGAGACAAAAAAATTTCCAGAAAATTTTATGGAACTTCAGGTGAGATTGAAAAAAAAAGTATTAGTAAACGACATTTCGGAAGGGAAATTAAATCCTATCAATAAAAATAATGTTTTAATTTAATTCATTTTGTTTATTTTATTTTTAAGGCTAAGAAAATATTTATGAAAATATGATCTTAATAATATGAATTAATATATATAATATGAGCTATGATCTACAAAAGTAATGAAATAAAATTCTTAATTGATATGACAGTCCGCTAAATACATTTAAAAGCATTAAATTTTACAATGAAAAAAAAATTAAAAGCAGATTTTTTTAAATTACCTGAATTATTTCTTTAAATACAGACACGCATTCAATTTTCTTTTGTTTAACTAATAGAACAAGTATGCTTTTTGGAGCATTGCCTGTACTTGTATGAAATCGGTGTCTTTCTTACAATTTTTAATGTTTAAATGCTGTTACGTGGTATTACAGACTACATGGCTTTCATACCTAAGCCCTCAAAATTGTAAATGACCCTTGCCTTTTTGAGTAACTTCCTGCAGTGTGATGTCAAAGTACCTGGCCAATTTTCAAATAGTGTTACCTTTTAGGATTGGAACTCTAGTAGTCCTAGTGACAACAACTGGAGTATTACTTGACAGCCATAGAGAGCTTGCTGTATTATTTGATTCGCTTTCAAAGTAAGGAAAGGAGTAAAGGGAAATGATTCATAAGTTCACGTCTCCGGGAAAAGAGATGGTTAGTACAAAATCTCCGGTAAACCAGGGTTTCCTCTGAGCACAAATACCCTTGTTCAACTGATCATTGAGGCCTCAACTGACCTCTATTTACTGCAGAATAAGACAAATGTCATATAATAGCACCTTACCTCTTGAACAAATTTGACGACGTCTCTTCCAATTGCTAAGGCTTGAACAAAAGTCCGAGTCGCTACGAACGCACGTTTAATCTCGACTGTGAGCTTTTTCGGCACGTCACCGAAAGGCTTAAGAGCGTCCATCTGCTGGCTGATGCAGTTCATGTAGATTTCGTTAAAGGAATACTGGCTGTTCAATACCTGAAAAATGAGAAAATGTAAGTAACTATTAAATAAGGTACTTCGGATGGACGAATTGCATAGCACAATACAATTACCGCGCGCTAGAACTACAGTAAGTAGCAGGGGCCAACGAATCGGAGGCATAGCCTAAGTATCTGTCAACAAAAACAGATAACAAATTTACCTCCCCCTACAAAATGTGATATTATTAAAAGATAAGATTTTCTGGAGAGACAAAAATACTAAGCTGCAAAAAGGCTTTTTTCCACGGTGTAAAAATCCTGCAACTAGGAAATAAAATGTAATTACGAATACATGCTTTGATTTTTAGTTTTAATAAATTAGTATCTAAAAGCAGTAGTAATAAAAAAAATTATTGTTAATGGAAAATTGAATGAATATTACTTTAAAACAGTTTATCTCAGTAGGATAAACATTATTATTCCTGAAGAAAATCCTTTTAGTATCAATTTTCAAAATAAAATATATTTTAATGTGCTTCCTTAATATTAATTTACAGATTTTTAACTCCTAGCAAAGTTCCACTGGGGAAAAACGCCACCCTATTTCTCCTGTATGCTACGGTATTGCAACGTATAATATGCGAAAATAAAATGAAGACAATCAAAGTAGGTGAAATAATTTTTTAATTTGTTAATTCAACTTTTATTTGCAACTAGATATTAAATCTGATAAAACTTCGTTCCTAATAAGGGTAATCAAGTTAGAATATCGTTTAAAACAAAGCAGTTAGAAAAATTCTGTCTTGCTGAATTATTTCTTCATTTTCGCTAAATTACCTTAACAGTTCTTTGTAATTTAAAACGAAATCAGTCAGAGTGAGTTATGGTTGTTCTATCCTTTTAAAAAAATAAATTGAAAAAAGTGAAACTCAAAACCAGAGAGGGAGGAAATGAGATCTTTTCTTTCATTCTTTTGCTACATAAAAATTAAAACTACTTAACACATGGTTAAATAACGGGAGTAAAAAAATTTATTATCTATCCCACTGAAAACTCATATTTTCTAAAACAAAACCGACAGAAAAAGGATCACAGTATTTTTTTCTTCCATTTTCTATGCAGGAAGACCAGTTTTTCTTATCTAAAATAAACTTTCCGTTAGAAGGCTGTATTTTTTTTAAATCGCTTTCAGAATAAAAAAACAAATAAAATAAAAACAATGAATAATTCCGAATTCTTGGCCACGTGTCGAGAAAATCTCATCCTTCAGGTATCAAATTTCTGATGCCATTCTCAATATGATAAACTAAAGAGATATCAAAGACAAACTGTCTCAAACTAATACCGAGAAATGTTTTCATAACCTCCACTCGCCGTCAGAGCAGTAGCAAAAACTGTGGAAATTTTTCAATTTAACTGACCTTATCTTTGGACGAATTATTTAAAAAAAAAAAGACAATCTGATAATATTTTCATCGCATCTCTACATCAGGCTACTTGATCTGGATGTTCTAGCTTATTTCAAGAATCGAACGAGCTGAGCCAAGCTAAGTGTGATTTGATTAGACAGAAATTACTGCATATCTAAGGAATTATAGCCAAATATATAGTTCATTTAATAAACCTCCCATAATTTAAATGTGGCTATATATCCCATTTAGTTGAACGGTTTTGAAAAGATGTACTTGTCACGTAGTTACACAACGTCATATAATCTGATCTTATCTCCGAAAAAATGCGCAAAGAATCAGATGAATGATATTTTCCTTCCTACGTAGAAACAGGACAAATTAAGTCTACATACTTTTAGTTACGGCCCTAGAGTAAATGAAAATAAGACAAAATATATGCAATGCACAAAAACTGGGTATGTAAGTGAACATCTAGAAATGGAAGGATATAAATTTGAGGTGGTGGATTGTTTCACCTATTTAGGATCTGAGGTAAATAACAAAAATGATGTTATGACAGAGATCCACAAGAGAGTTATAATGGCAAAAAAAATGTTTTTATGGCCCACGAAAATATATAAAATCAAAATTAATAAAAAGGAAAACAAAAATTTTACTTTACAAATGTGTAATAAGATCAGTTTTAACTTATGCATGGGAAACCTGGGCAATAACTTTGTCAGATGAAAAGATACTGGCGACCTTTGAAAGAAAGACCCTTAGAAGTATATTTGGAGGAATACTACAAAAATAATATATGGCTCAAGAGATCAAGTTTAGAATTATATAATTTATATAATGAACCTAACGTAATAAATTTCATCAAATTGCAAAAAATAAAGTGGGCAGGCCATCTAATCAGAATGGACAATGACCGAATAACAAAAAGGGTCTTCAATGCAAAAACCTACAGGAACGTGAAGACGAGGATCTTCCTCGTCTTCTTGTTCCCAACCTGAGATGGACAGACAGCCTGGAAAAAGACCTTCAAGTACTTAAAGTAAAAAACTGGAAGAATTAGGCCTCCAGAAGGATGTCTTGGAAAAAGCTTATTGAGAATGCCAGGGCCATCCTGGGCTGTCATGCCACTGAAGAAGAAGAAGACTTTTAGTTACACGTCTTGCTCAGCTGTTTTATGTACTCTGTTATTACAATACAAATACATACGATAAAATGTAGTAGGAGCAGAAATTATCTGTAGTTATTCAAAGACCTAATATCAGATTTAGTTCCGATGTTATATATAGCGTTTATGATGCACCATAGACGTGCGAAAAGTGCATCGATACCCCAGTTTGGCTGCGTGGTAAACAATAAGTGAAAATTATGCCCTTGTTCTTGTTTTCACAATGATTGTAGGAAAAGAGAAATAGGAGATATACACATTTTTCTTGGGGTAAGACAGTTCTGTGGAATACTTCTTTACATTGGTCAGTGGGTTTAGATCAGATAAATTTATAGATCAGTCCTTAAATGAAAACGTGATTTCAAATGCAGACTTCCATATGTTTGTGGCAAGTGACAAAAGATGTGGAAAGTATTTGTTTTTAACTAATTTGTTTGGACAAAATAAAACGTATTACTAGATTGACGGTATTTAATAGTGAAGAAACTCATGTTTAAGACTCTGTGAACATAGCTGACCTAAAATAATGCCTTAACTCGATGATATCAGGGCATAATAAACAATTAACAACTGAAACACGTGTTTATGTTTACAATGATTTTTAAAAACTAATTACATTTTTCCTTAATGCTGTTATAGATATACATTTGTATCGTACATGAATTATAAACCAAAAATAATGACTCAATGTTATTAAAATTTTGGTATTCTTCTGATAAACATTTTTGGGATCCGAAAATATTTAGAAAAATCATGGATTAATTTGTAACCATAAAACACATGCAATATTTACGTCTTTTTCTAAGCATAACGAGACAAAATATTTACCTGAAACATCTTTCGGTATAACCTATCGAAGAAGCTGTCAAGCGCAGATGTCAAGTCAACTCCTCCTGTCAGATAGTACTTCTCCAAGTCATCGAACATGTCTTTGAATATAAAGGAATTACGGTCGTAGAGCAATCCGTACGTTCGAAGGAACATGTCATGGAAATCCTTTTTTGAGGTCTTCAACAGCTCTTTGAAAAATTCTGAAAAAGAAAAACATAAATAATTAACTGCAATAAAAATCCTCAAAAACTGGCACACTGTGGAAAATATAAGAGAAGATAAAGCTTTTGTACCAGAATATAGAAGCAAAAGTAAAGGAAGTGAAACTAAGACACACATTACCTTATTTACATACATTGGTTTTCCTTTTATAGTAGCACGACAGAAATTAGTTTTAGTCCACTTTTCATAAGCCCACGAAAAAACATACACATTAAAGATTGAAAGAGAATGAAAAAATAGTAAGGCCTACCTTGTAAAACATTATGGTTTCAAATAGGTTAGGTTCAACAATTTATATCTCGACACATGTAAGAAAAATTACTTTTGCTTAGGAGCAGGTTATATTCAATGTGGATAAAACCGTCGCCTCGAGTTAGGAAATTTTAAATAGAATTCCAATGTATAAAATACCTTGAGTTAGTGCGTAATAATTTATAAAATATTCCTCCCTCTCAATAAAAAGAGTTCAAGTAAACCGTCGTGTTAGGAACGATTTCAACGCGTAATAATTTATAAAATATTCGTACCCCTTAATAAAAAAACTCGGGTAGGCCGCACAGAAACGATTAAGTAGAATTCCAATGTATAAAATAACCGTACCCCTAAATAAAAAAAAGGTAAAACACCGTCGTGTTAGAAACGATTTAAAAAAGAATGAGGAATTTGCCCATGGTACAACTGATAATTCCATAAATAAGAGTATCACTTTTAAAATTAATTTTAGAATTAAGAGAAAGTAAGTTTAAAGTGCGCGCGCGTGTGTGTGTAACACATTTGACTGCTAATATAACTATCCTTTACGAATTTCCTCATAAACGACATTTTCCGACTCTGCTATAAAGAAAAAAAATCTACTACAAAAGTAGTAAATTTATCCTTGTGCCAACAATCTATAACGCTAAGTAATCATTTTGTAGTTTTCTCAAACTAGAAAAGATGAAAACAGAGCTAGCTCTAAAATACACTAAGAATTTCATATCTTATATATTCGAAATGTGCGTATCTTAAATTGATCCATAAGGATAAACTAATCACATAATAACCCTGTTTAAACAATGAGTTATTTTTGTATCTGAAATACAACTTAATAAATGTGAAAAATACAAATAAAACTCAGCATCAAAAATACACCGCAAAAATTTAGAATTTTTTACTATGTTTAAAAAAACATTACTAGAGTAAATGCGCATTTCGTTATATTAAAATAAAGACAAGAAGCTCGTAAATCTCAAGTACAACGAAAAGCTTTCCTTTTAATATGCACGAGTGCGATTGTTTCAAGTTCAATCCGACATTAATCTCTGATTTCATTTTATCTGCGCTTTTCGTCAAAAGAAACTAAAGAACAGATAAAATGAATGAAATCAAAGAATTCGGTAATCCCCGTAAGAGCATGAAATCTATATTCAACCCGTAAGGGAATTCACGGCGATTTACGGATATTGCTAAGACTAAACCTACGGCTAAAAAAGAAATATTAGATCAATGGTAAAATCTTCCGCTGACCCACAAAACACAATAAACATCAATAATAAAATGCTGGTTTCTTGGGAATAGTTGAAATCGATGAGATAACGAATGGTTTCCAAAAATACTTTTATTATTAGTATTATTATCAAATAGACGATAAATTAGCAGAATCTTTAGCCAATAATCATTAGGCAAATCCATCATTCAAAATGTGGTCTTAAATTGATGATACTAAAGCACGAATCGCGTGAAAGGTAATAAATCAAGATTATGGTAACAACAGGAGAAAAAAAAAGGAAGGGTATTAAACCACAAATGTATGTTTTATTATCGTAGCCCGTTATGAACGATGAATGGCAAATCACTACTCTTAGATATTTTCTGGCAGCTGTATGTTTACGTTGAGAGTAGAAAACACGTCTACTAGCGTAATAAATAAAAACTTTTACAACTTTCAATCACTACTTAAGCGATAGCAACGATTTATTTACTATGTAATCCTTCACGATGACAGAAACTCGATTATTCTTTCGATACGATAAAATTCAACTCTTTCAACAAACAATCCATTCATCCTCAAGTATGCATAGTATTCGGTGAATGAAATACGTGACCCTGTTTCAACCACTTCTTGGAAAGTTAAGATGTCCGTTTAAATCGATGCTCTTGTATCCTACATCCTGATCTTTGTGATACGATAAAAATATTACAAGTTTAAAATAACTGTAAAGGATAAAAGACCCTGTCTTATAGGGAAGAAAATATTTAAGAGCCTCCTACTGAGAAGAAAGTATAACTCTATATAAATGATACATAATCATGACTGATAAATGGCAGCCATTAATAGTAAAACTAGCATATAGCCCGTCATATGATGGGATCAGTAAAATGTTTTCTTGGTATACCTAAATAAGTAATAAGATATGAAAATAATAAAACGAATAATAATAATAATACGAATGAAATACGTGATCCTGTTTCAACCACTTCTTGAAAAGTTAAGATGTCCGTTTAAATCGATGCTCTTGTATCCTACATCCTGATCCTTGTGATACGATAAAAATATTGCAAGTTTAAAATAACTGTAAAGGATAAAAGACCCTGTATTATAGAGAAGAAAATATTTAAGAGCCTCCAAACGAGAAGAAAGTATAACTCTATAAAAATGATACATAATCATGACTGATAGATGGCAGACATTATTAGTAAAACTAGCATATAGCCCGTCAAATGATGGGATTACTAAAATGCTTTCTTCACATACCTAAATAAGTAATAAGATACTAAAATAATAATACGAATAATAATACGAATAATAATAATACAAAAATAATACGAATGAAATTCGTGACTCTGTTTCAACCACTTCTTGGAAAATTAAGATGTCCGTTTAAATCGATGCTCTTGTATCCTACATCCTGATCTTTTTGATACGATAAAAATATTGCAAGTTTAAAATAACTGTAAAGGATAAAAGACATTGTCTTATAGAGAAGAAAATATTTAAGAGCCTCCTAAAGAGAAAAATGTATAACTCTATATAAATGATACATAATCATAACTGATAGATGGCAGCCATTATTAGTTAAACTATCATATAGCCCGTCATATGATGGGATCAGAAAAATGCTTTTTTGATATATCTAAATAAGTAGTTAGATACGAAAATAATACGAATAATAATAATACGAAAATAATAATACGAATAATAATACTACGAAAATAATACTACGAAAATAATACTACGAAAATAATAATACGAATGAAATACGTGACCCTGTTTCAACCACTTCTTGGAAAGTTAAGATGTCCGTTTAAATCGATGCTCTTGTATCCTACATCCTGATCTTTGTGATACGATAAAAATATTACAAGTTTAAAATAACTGTAAAGCATAAAAGACCCTGTCTTACAGAGACGAAAATATTTAACAGCTTCCTAAAGAGAAAAAAGTATAACTTTATATAAATGATGCATAATCATGACGGATAGATGGCATTCATTATTAGTAAAACTAGCATATAGCTTGTCACATGATAAATAAAATGCTTTCTACATATACCTCAATAAGTAACAAGTTACGAAAATAATAAAACGAATAATGATAATAAGAAAATAATAATACGAATGAAATACGTGATCCTGTTTGAACCACTTCATGGAAAATTAAGATGTCCCTTGCAATCGATCCTCTTGTATCTTACATCCTAATCTTTTTGATACGATAAAAATATTACAAGTTTAAAATAACTGTAAAGTATAAAAGACCCTTCTTACAGAGAAGAAATATTTAAGAGCCTCCTAAATAGAAGAAAGTATAACTATATATAAATGATACATAATCGTGACTGATAGATGGCAGCCATTAATAGTAAAATAAGCATATAGACCATCATATGATGGGATCAGTAAGAATGAAATACGTGATTCTGTTTCAACCACTTCTTGGAAAGTTAAGGTGTCTGTTTAAATCAATGCTTTTGTATCCTACATCCTGATCTTTGTGATATGATAAAAATATTAGAAGTTTAAAATAACTGTAAAGGATAAAATACCCTGTCTTATAGAGCAGAAAATATTTAAGATACTCCTAAAGAGAAAGAAGCATAACGCTATATAAATGATACATAATCATGACTGATAGATGCCAGCCATTAATAGTAAAACTAGCATATAGCCCGTCATATGAAGGGATCAGTAAAATGCTTTCTTGACGTACCTAAATAAGTAATAAGATATATACTTCTTTGTAAGTGACTTTATCTTCCGAGAATTTATGTTAAAAGTCTTATTTCTAAAACTTTTGGACATAGTAAAATATAAAATTAACATTAAAACTGCAGTTAACTACTGACAACTGCCTAGCAACTAACCAGTTGTCAGTAGTACTAACTGGCAACTCACTACTAACCTATATTAGTTGCCAACTTTAATTTATCTTGTCATATTACGTTATATAAGGAACAGCAGAGGTTTTAATATTCACAGTGATTATTTGGAGGTATATATGAATTATGACCAAAATTTAACGAACGGATGTAAACCGTGGGGTTATGCATAAAAAACAAGCACACAAGCGAACTAACTTCTTAATCTCCATAAATATATAACTTAAACGCAGATATTTGTTAGTCCATAAAATAGACTCCTAGACTTTTGTGAAAAGAATTTCTTGTTGATACCGATGATAAAATTTTCATTGCAACAAAAAATAATCGATGATTAAATTTAAAACTATAACTATGTACTTAATCTATTATTTAAGCCAAATATAAAAGAAAATTATTTAAGTAATATCTAAGTTCAGTGATAAAACCTGATAAATAATGCAGACGATATTTAAATATTTTAAATTAAGAAATGATTAAATGAGATGGTTAAAGGAATGACGTCATAATGATAGAAAAAAATGTTATTTTACCTATTTATTATGTGGTAAATTGATAAATTTAATCACCTGCTCTTAACCGGGGAAAATAGGGCTTGAAATAATGGCATTAAACGCTCGAAAAAGGGGGAATGGGTGGATTTCGAACTTTTAAAGACTACAGTATTTTTCGCGGTGATATGACGCATATTTATAGCAATTTATTTTAGAATCGGATTGATAGATTAGGAGAAGATAAACTTTACTCGCTTTGAATTCTGCAAACCCAAACTCATAAAAAATCCAATATAGATGCCTCCATCCATTCTAGGGTCCAACCTCTTCATAAATCAGAGGACAGACGGACAGATAATTTAGACTATTACTATATAGGAGATGTTCGTATAGCTTTAACAATACATTGCACTACATAGAAATAATGCAAAACAAACCACTCCCATTTATTGTTTAACTTATCATTTACTATTGAACCTAAGAAGTTGCAACATAAAATGTTTGTATTATCGTAATAATTTGTTATCAGCCATTACTATTGACAGTTATTCATTGTTAGATTTCTAGAACTTACAGGAACTGAGCGATTTTTTATCATCTTATTCAATCGCGGTTTACATAACGATGTGATATAAAACATATGCAAATGCATACTTTAAGAATAACCTAAAACGCCGTGAAAAATTTAGTCGCGTACAGTTATTACTCAAAAAAGATTATCCTTCTATTTTCGAAAAAACATTCTGATTTGTAGTATAATGAGAAGCCGGAGGCAGAAAGCCTTTTCGGGCAATTTATTTGTAAAAGCCAAGTAACATTTGATACATGTTTACTTGGTACAGCAGAAAGACAGCCTAAATAAAAAGACGAAGTCATAAATGGAGCGGAAAATTGGATTCATAGTATATCTAGCAAAATGAAGAGTATCTTTTCCTTTACAGCAGTTCCCCAGGCTTGTATCAAAAGAATATTGAAATAGGAGAAACTGAATACACGCTTTTTTTAAAACTACATTTTTAGATGTGAAAATACTCTTTTTGTCAAGCAACCGAGAAAATCTGAGAATAGTTTTAGTCGCGAAAATGCCGTATGCTAAACTGATTTTGAACAAATGCACAAATTAGCTACACAAAATGAGTTTCTATTAAAAGCATAAGCAATCTGCAACCACTCTTAACCTTATGAATTTTTTAAGTGTAAAACCCATCATAATGTAGTCGAGTAAAACAAAGTAAGATTTCCTTCATTTCTGGTATAAAAGTAGAATAAATTAGTGTTAAGCAATAAAAAAATTCACAAAATTTATTATTCGGCTAAAATTCGTCCATTGATGCCTAACATTTCTTTGTAAGAAAAGCGGAACAAATATAGAAGTTTTGTGTTTTCCCTGACAGTTTTGTACTTTTCAGCGAAGGTAAATATTATTCCTACAAATATTCTATTAAGATGTCGAATACTGCTATTATTAATAATTTTGTAATTTGTACCGAAATTTTATGATTTTTTTGAGCGTTGCACATAAATTTACTCTTTCGGAAAGTAGATAACTGAAATCATAATAAATAACTTCATAATAAAGCTTCAACTTGCAGTAAAATTTTTAAATGTGATATCAAATAAATTTCTTACCACTAACATTTTCTTTTTTATGCCATCATATAACGGTTAAAATGACGATATATCACTCATGAGAACATGTCGTAAAAGTTGTTTTACTTATGACATAAGGACCTACTACTTAAAACCGATAACGAATAGCTGCGAAAAAGGAAGATGTTTATGCGATACGGACTCCTAGATTGCAGAAATGTATCGTCCTCCTAGTATCGTCCCACTCCTTCAGTTTTTCACTGTTTGCCACGAACATTTTTTATGCCATCATGTAATGGTTAAAATGACGATATATCACTCATGAGAACATGTCGAAAAAGTTGTTTTACTTATGACACAAGGATCTACTACTTAAAACCGATAACGAATAGCTGCGAAAAAGGAAGATGTTTATGCGATACGGACTCCTAGATTGCAGAAAGGTATCGTCCTCCTAGTATCGTCCCATTCCTTCCATTTTTCACTATTTTGTTGATCAGTTCGATCAAGGGCAAACCTTTTTTAAAAAACCTTTTTTTTATCAAATAAACTGATGTCCTGTTCTAAAAAGTGATTTTGTATACTATCATCCAGACGATTAATAACATGATTCCATAATACTCTTACAGATTTCATCATTTATTAATAACTTATTGGATTATTTATAAGAAAATATAAAGACCATAATACAGGACAGTAGCAGCCGAAACTAATCTAAAGAGAAATTCAAACAAAGAAAAATTCAATGTAAGTGATAAAAAAATTGTAATGTGTAACGACGTTCCCGGTAGCCTGAGTATAATTAAATTAGAATAAATTTCTTTTAGTTTAGTTTTGAGCGCTACGGTCTATTTTATTTATTTATTATTTATTGCATCACGAGGGCTAATGAGACTGGTACCTAATGCTTAAAATCGAATTCGATTACGCGTTCTACAGTGGGATTCGAACTTACGAATTTCGGTACCGAAGATCAGCACTTTAACCATTGTGCCGTCGTTCGGCAGGATAAATCCGGAGACGTGAAGACATATGAATGGGAGGAAAAGTGAAATGTAATAAAAGAATCTTTAATGGGATCTTTTTTGATAGATCTAAATTGGTAACATGATGCTTACCGAATTTGTTCCGAAAAATCAGTCCAAATCTATCTAACTTATATCAAATTGCATCAGATCTAAGTTTAATGTTTCATTGAGAAATTGAGATTATTCTAGCGTATCACAAATTAAATTTCATTGTTATTACAAAAATCTAATATCGCAGAAAAATGCGGATAGTAAGACAACAGAGAAAGTGGAACAAACGTAAACTTACTTGAATAAGAAAGTTATTCTGTAATCATGAATAATGCAATTTTTAATGTCAAATGCTCCGTTAACGGAAGGAAAAAGTAATGCAATACTAATTATTTCACGTCTCCTTTACAAAATTCCATACGTACCATACATGTACATTACGGTCCATTAAAATGCTATCACACACAGTAATCCATTAGATAAGTGCCTTGTAAATCAAATATTTTGTTGCCTAAAGCGCTGAACTCTTATTTTATTTTGCCAAATATTAAATCACTAAGTAATAAAACAGCACTTTCTCTAACTCTCACTGATGTTCGCTTCACCCAACTTCTTCAGTTAAGAGATTATCCAACAATTAGCAATAAAACATAATAAAAAAAAATTCATTTTTATTCCTATCTAATTAGTGGTATTTCCTTTTTTTTCTAAAAATAGAATTTTTTTCAATCGTTATCATTGAACCATAAATACCAACCGCAGTACATGGTACGTGGATACAGTTTCCTGCACTTTCATGAAATAAAATCTACATTTCTATCTCCTTTTTTTTTTTAATTTTCTTAAATCTAATTGCACTTTTCGATATTTTTTCTTTCTTTTTCATCATTTCTTTCTTTTCCTAACGTATTGAAAAAAAAAATTTTTTTTTTTTTTAAGAATAAACGAGATGTTACTCTACTTTTTCCACGCCGTTAATTCCTCTAAACACATGGGGCCATTTTGTAGAATGAAGTTTCAGGAAGTGCGTAAAAGATCTACGTGTGTACCGGGCACAATTTTTACGCAGGCGATATTAAAGTCCGTAATGTGCGTCGTGCTGTATTTTATTCCAGGGCTCTTTTCTATTTTCCTTCAGACATTAATCTTCAAGGTTCTCGGCCCAAAAGAAGAAAAAAAAAACAGGGGGAAAAGGGAAATTTTCAAATGTCAGTAACGACTTTTTTCTTAAGCTATAAAGGTAAAAACAGTAACACTTATCCAGGGGATGGACGGTATTGCAACGCATATATATACGGTGTTTTTTTTTCCGATATGCATTAAAAGTTTCAAAAAGTTTCGAAAAAAAATTTTTTTAACGTATAAGATGCACAGATGCAACTGTTTTTATAATGCATCCGTATTAGAAACTGAAATGGAAACTTGGAGAAAAAAAAAATTTTAATGTTTCCTTCTGAATATTTCAGTCTTTTTTTATTATTATTATCTTTTCCAGATTTTCTTCTTTTAACGGAAAGCATTTCCAGCGTACGCCCAAATTTAGAAAAGCGTAGATATTGCAGACTTCACTTCAAGAATTTTGGAGTGTATATTTTTAGTAAATTTTCAATAACAGTAGAGTAATGTTAGCAGCAAAGTGGTTTATGGTTTGGTTTGGTATGCTAAGGTCTACTTTTTGCAACACCAGGAATAATGAGACCGCAAAATGGTTTAAATTTGTAGGTAGTGGGTATGTAGCCCATGTGCTTTCAAATAAAATTATATGAAAAAATAAATGATTATGTAAAACTTCAAAAGATTGCCCTAGCTCTCACTACATGTTGATTTACTTTAGTATATAATCCACATACATGCGTAGGTTCGGTGTCTAGGAATGTTAGATAAGTTCGATGACAGACTAAATTAACGATAACAAATATTTAATGACGTAACAACAGAGAAAACACTAAAACATATAAAGTCAAATAATTAAATCCACGGTATAAATCCAACATAGACAGCCTACTCTTAGTTTATAGAGAATGTGCGCATGACGTCAGGTACAGCAAAAATTGCAGCTCAACTTCCTCGTTGGCAAAACATTTGAATTTCCTACGGATTGTGCTTGTTATTGGGGTTTTAATTTTGTCAATTGTCTGAAAATGGTGACAAGCTTTTGTACATATGGCTGTACTAAGCGTTTCAAAAAAGGTGAAAATATAGGATTTTATTGCTTTTCTAAAGATCCTACACTGCGAATACTTTGAATAAAAGCTTTGTAAAGGCATGACTGGCATCCAAGTTCTTCGAGAATTTGCAGCAAACATTTTTGGGTGGAAAGGATTTTCCTAATAAATTTGGACCTCAAAAGTTTTATCTATACACATTCTAGCATTTTAGAGGAAGCAATTATTACTTTCATAAGTAGTTATTACTTCCCTGATTTTTCCTGCATGGTTTAAAAAAAAACTATTCTGAAAAAAAAATAATATGGTCGGTTCAGAATTCTAGCAAAAGATACTGTTTTTTAATAAATACGTCCACGCAGTATGTTTCGACATTGGTTCAAATGGAATCGTGTAAAGAGGTTTTGGGTGGAAAGGATTTTTCTAATAAATTAGGTCCTCAAAAACTTTATTTATAAATATTCTAGCATTTTAAAGGAAGCAATTATTACTTCCATAAGTAGTTATTACTTCTCTGATTTCTTCTGCATGATTTAAAAATAACTTCTTTGAAAAAAAATAATATGGTCGGTTCAGAATTCCAGCAAAAGATACTTTTTTCTAATAATGGAATTTTCATTGACAGAACATAATAAAACGAAAAATATGTCAAACGATATCGAAATGGAACATCTTATTTATTATTTTTTCCACAATCAAGTAATATGAGAGAACTTTCAGAAAGTTGCATAAGCCAAATGAAAGATGAGATGATTAAAGCAAAAACGGTACTCTTGTACGGATAAATACCTCCACAAATTGTTCCGATTCATTAAGCTCATATTCCTAACAGAGCTTTGCAACCAAACCTGGGAAAACGCTCGACCAAAAAAACCATTTAATCACGAAACAATCTCCCCCTACCAAAAACTTTTTCCTACCGATCCCAAGAAATTTCGAACAAAGCCACTGCTTTACCTGATCACCAAACGCAAAAGACGATACCGAACGTGAGACATCAAAGTCATCGAAGAACATGAGCTCTCCTCCCCCCCTCCACACGAAGAACACACGAAAGAATGATATTCTTCGGGAGCCTCTCTCCAAATGGACTGAATCTACTTTCAATCCCGCTAATGGACTCGTCGAATGGGGCATCCTTTTGTGGTATAATAAACCGACTCCTTCTTCCGAAGGATACTGGTATCAGCCGGTCGTGGGGAGGACCTCAATTGCATGCCACTCGGTAGTTTTCGAAATAAAAGCAAAGGTCCCGCAGCACAACTCTTACTGTGCGCTCTTATCTGTAAATGTTTATTGCACCCACAACAACGGTTGAGAAAAGGGCACATCAGGCGATTCGGAGGTTAATAAAGATTGCAGTGCGAGGTGGGGTGCTTGCAATTTCAAAATAAAAATTGCTTACATAGGAAGTTATAATTCAAATTAAGCTTTATATCACCTTATCACACATCTGCAATATGCACGAAAATTAATGTTATTTTCACATTGAGCATTAAAAGACTTTTGTTGATTGTCGCTATCTTGTATAATTGCAATTCATACAGTTTTCTCGTAGAATTCGCATTAAATAATGATACTAAATTTAATGTTCGTGTCGAAGTTTCATCTATTGCTTGATTAGATGCACTTAGTTAATATTGAAATACACTTTAGATTTGTTAAATTATATTAATAAGAAGTTGGTTTGGTTTGGTTTGGAGCGCTACGGTCTACTGTTTTGCACACGAGGGCTAATGAGACCGGGACCTACTGCTTAATGCCGATTCCGAACGGCTACGAACAACCAAGCCATAGTGGGATTCATATTAATAAGGGGAGATGCCAGATATAGATTCCTTAAAGGAGTTTCCAATTTTTCATGCAAAAACTATTTTTTTGTGAAGTAATTTACAAAGCAGAAAAGTAACCTTTTTGTCAATAAAATTTTTATTTTAATGTTTATAATAATCTCTTATAAGCTTTGAAAAATGCAAGTATTTTATTTTTATTTATTTTTTTTTAATTTCGGGATTTTTGATATAAGTGTTATGAAACCATTGCTATAAAAAACTATAAGGCATATTAATTCCTTACTCGACGTACAGAGTTGACAAAGTTTGTTAATCTACACTAATGTTTATAAATATTTATAATCTTTTATACTCATTAATATGAAAAACATTTTTTTCTTCACCTTTACGGTGTTCTAAAGGTATGAAATTGTTTATTAACTTCCCTTAATTTACATTATATTCTTTACTCGTACAACTAAAGCTAGACAGAAGCATTTCAAGGCAAGCATTTAAGAAATATATTCAAAGTAAAACTTCTACACTAAGCTTTTTCTGTTAAATTTTATATTTTAAAAGTGAAAAACGGGAAAAAATTAAGAAAATCTACGCGATACCAAATAAATTACTGAACAATAAATATCATGCTTTTAAAATTGAGAATTTTCTAAAATGTAAGAGCTTTACTTTAATCGTGTTTTTTCCATGAAATCTATATAAATGCAACATTGTTTTTATAGTATTTTTTGTTGTGTAAAGTTCTTTGTTAAAATATTAATCTACAGTTTAATTTGCTATTCAAGTAAAAAAAAACGTCGAACTAATTTTTAACACTTTATTGATTACACTTTTAGCGCTACGATAAAAAAAATGAACACACTAAAACCCTGTATTAATTCGTAAGTTTCAAGAATTTATATTAACTGTCTGCGAAATTAAAATATCAGGTCCACAATATTTATCAAGTAGCTGACCGATGGAGTTAGGAAAGATTATACATGACAAAAAATCGGTAAGGTACTAACTTTCGATATGGGAATTTGCGGATTCAAATCCCGCTTCTTACATGAATATTTGCTTTCGGTCAGAGTCGACTTTAAAGTTGCTAAGACTTTACAGCGGGAAAATTAAGATTGTTTTTATGAGAACTTATTCGAAACCAAATAAATAGAACGATCATTGCAGTAAAGATAGATTGTGGATTCCATCTATATGTCGTTGCTGGATAAGGCAACTGGACGCTTCCACTTATAAACATAGTTTATTCTTTTCTGTTTCAATCCTTTCCAACATGGCGGCCATTCTTTTGGTGCTCAACATCAGACAATAGTTGGACTAGTACACACTTCCAGCCATGGGTTCACCAGCTCTCTAATTCCAAACGTTTTCTCTCGATTCTCTCTTCCAATTGAAAGGTATTATCGGAGAACCTGGTACGCACAGACATAACTCCAGTAATAAAGTTCGCATGATCACAAGCCTTTTATTATTTGCCTTATTACACACCTATCCGCATTGTCAAATAGTTCCCCATTAAGATCCCAAAATAATCCCTCTAGTTATATACACATAAGTGTGTGTGTGTGTGTGTATATATATATATATATATATATATATATATATATATATATATATATATATATATATATATATACATATACATATATACACATATACATATATATATATAATATATATATACATATATATAATATATATATACATATATATAATATATATATATATACATATATAATATATATATACATATATATAATATATATACATATATATAATATATATATACATATATACATATATATACATACATATATATATATACATACATATATACATATATATACATATGTGTGTGTGTGTGTGTAAGAATATAAAAATTTATTGCCTCTAAAATTCTTAACAAGACAAGAAAAACAAACACTAATTTAAACTTTATTTCCTGGGAAGTCATCCCACGATTTTTCCCTCTCCAAGAGGACATTTTCACAAATCAAACAAACACACATTTTATTCTTGTCTGTATAAGACTCGTCAGTTCTTCGTCACTAAGGTGAAAATAAAGGATTTTTACTTAGTATTTTGCCTGATCTTGAGTCAGAGCTTTTCTCGTCACTACACTAGGACTGCAAGTGAGTTACAAAGACAAGTAAGCACAGATAATTACAAATCAGGTCTATTTCTTTTGTGTGACTGGTAAAGAAAACTCTTTTGGTTACAAAACCAAACAAATAATATCTGACATAAACAATCATCATCATCAGCATTGGCACGACAGCCCTTTGTGGGCCTGGGCCTTCCTTAGAAGCTTTTCCCAATCTGCCCTTCTCCCAGCAATTGATCTCCAGTTCTTTCCCTTTAAGATGGCAAAATCTTCATCCACACAGTCTGTCCACCGTTTCTTAGGCCTTCCTTTTTGGTCTTTTATTGGAAGGGAGTGCATTAAAAACCCTCAACGTTGTTCGTTCTGGGCTCATTCTCATTACATGTCCTGCCCATCTCATTCTATTCAGCTTTATAGATTTGATAACATCATCACTGTTAAAGATCTTATATAATTCAAAATTATATCTTTTTCTCCAGTTGTTATTTTCAAAGACAGCACCAAAGATGGTTCGCAGGATTCTCCCTTTCGAAGGTTGCCAACATCCTCTCTTCTTTTCCTGTTAGGGTCACAGTCTCCGAGGCATAAGTCAAAACTGACTTGATCAATACCTTATACAGTAATATCTTTGTGTTTCTTTTTATCAAGTAGGATTGGCATAAACAATAACATCTGCTTATGTAATTGCCAAAAAGTAGACATTAGCACCCAAAACCAATTCAAATTCAATTACGCAATTGTCCTAAGACACGTGGTTTGCTCCATTTGATTTTTAAAAGCTTTTAAGATTTTTTTTAATAGAAAAATAATTTTTTTACTTTTATCAAACTGTGTTCTAGACCACTTTAAATGAAAGATTTTCCTCTGAAATACGAAATTAAAGACTGCAATTCCTGTAGAAAAACAGAAAAAAAAAAATTCTTGCACAACCGTCTTTCTTCCCGTAACTAGTATGTGTTTCAAAAGTATCACTTCGCTTTTTTTTATTGTGAATGTGATGCGAGAGATAAAATTTTCTCTGTGTGTGCTTTCTTTGTTTCGTTTTGCCCATGTACGTGATGATTTATGGATGTTGGTTTGCATGAGAGAGTCTGTCTCGTTGTATGATATTTATCATTTTGAAAACGGTTTTTTTTTCTTAAATGGCGCTATCCATCATTTTTGGATGTCCTCTACAAAGATTTAATTTGACATTAATAGCTGAGAATTGAAAAAAAATCACAATTCGTACTTGTTAAATTTTAGAAATTTGCAGTTTGAGATTTACATTTATTTATTTATTATTTTATTCTGGTATTTATGGCCTTATTTATTTATTTATTTCATATTTCTGTGTTTATACTCTCTCTCTTTCATGTATAAAAATATGTGCATATATATATATATATATATATATATATTATATATATATATATATATATATATATATATATATATATATATATATAAATATATATACATACATACATATATACATGAATACAAATATATATATATATATATAATATATATATATATATGTATACCTCACACATACACATAACCATACACATTCACATACATATAAATATATATACACACACACACAGAATGAAACCTCATTTATCATTCGTACAGAGAGAGAGAGAGAGAGAGAGAGAGAGAGAGAGAGAAAGAAACCTCGATCTATCGTTCGAACAGAGATCATTCGATTCATTCTGTTCTGAGTTTGCTCCCAGAAAACCAATGTTATTTTTCCCCTCAATCACTGTTTCTGTATTCCACGTTTCCCTGTATCTACCGTCGAAAAAGTTGAGTCACATGATTCTGTTTTTCCGGAAGTATCGTTTATGTGGAATCAAGGAGAACTGATTAAATGACCGGAACAACTGTTTCACTAAAACTAGTTGAACTAGACAGATTTGTTATTCAGAGTTTTAACCAAATTACGTCTTATAAAGATTCATACATTATAAATACATACATTATAAATTCATACATAATTATTAAATACATTATACATGCATGGATACATACATACATTCTCACACAAACTTACATACATACACACACAGTGTGTGTGTGTGTATGTAGAGAGAGAAAGAGATGGAGAGAGAGTGAAACCTTGATCTATGGATCGTACAGTGATCATTCGATTCATTCGGTTCCGAATTTGTTCCCAGAAAGTCAATATTATTTTTTCCGCAGTCATTATTCCCGAGTTCTACGTTTCCCCATATCTACCGTCGAAGAAGTTGAGTCTCATGATCATGTTTTCCCGGAAGTATCGTTTCTGTGGAATCAAGGAGAACGCAGTTAATGAACTGAACAGCTGTTTCACTAAAAGTGGTTTAGCCAGACAGATTGGTTGTTCAGGGTTTCAACCAAAATGCGTCTGACAAAGATTTATTTGTTTCAGAATTATTAAAGCACGTCACATATCTTTTCTTTTTTTCTGTTTAATTTGAGACCTTAAAAGTAAACAAACACGTTGGAGGATATAATGATATTTATGAAGTACTAAATTGATAATATCATGTATTACTTAAGTATTTTAAATTCAATTTCGGTCTATTATCTCTTTTCCTCCCAACGTA
>CM063505.1:113048699-113053699 GCA_032207245.1 Pardosa pseudoannulata | reverse complement strand
GTAAGATTCAGAAACTTAAGGACTCTATTTCTGTAAACTTTGATGTTGAACTTTTGCTACATTTTGGTTGTGAACCCAAATTTGGTTACATAGATTTCAGTATATTAAAAATATATGCATGTGTGCATATATATATATATATATATATATATATATATATATATATATATATATATATATCAGGGCTTCGAACCGGAACTGAACCGAAAACCGGAAAAAACCGTTATTTTGGTCGGAACGAAAACCGGAACTGAACCGAAAAAAATATCGGTTTATTTCGGTTCGATATATCTTTCAGTCATTTTGTTACTGTTATCAACTTATCAATATTTTCTAATTTAACGTCAACTTTATAATTATCATTACATGTATACTGCTTCTCGATTTCCTATTTTGATATTTACTAGTATTTTTCTGTTTCAGTTTCGCATGAAACTACTTGTAGAAGACATATTTAATTCAGTTGATTAAACTAGAAGTATAGATGATTTTTTAAGAAAAATATCGAGTTATATTTTATTTTTCACATCTCAGCATGCGATCATCCACGGATGTTTGTGGATCATCCACGGATGATCAGGGAGGAGTAAATAGACAGGAGAGGCCCTAAGTGACGTAGCATGAAGCATCTATCAAATCTTCTGCGCATCAAATGGGTGTTTGGTAATGGCGGCGATTCAAATGTTTCGTAATAGTAGTATTTCATTAGGCCTTCTGTTTGTATCAATTCACATAGTGTACCAATTAAAAAAAGAATAAAATCTTCTAAATTTTGATAGAATTACATTTTTTGTTTATGATAGAATTATATTTTTAGGACAAATAAGAATATACATAAAATGAAATTATTCATTTGGAACTGAAACGAAAACAGTTATTTTTGGCGGAACGAAAACCGGAACTGAACCGAAAACCGTTATTTTTGGCGGAGCGAAAACCGGAACTGAACCGATATTAATTTTTTAGTTGAACCGGAACGAAAACCGGAACAAAAAAAATTACGGTTCGAAGCCCTGATATATATATATATATATATATATATATATATATATATATATATATATATATATATATATATATAAATGAATTTGTGTGTGTCTGTCTGTCTGTATGTATGTACTCAATAGACTCAAAAACTATGCATCCAATCGCCGTGAAAATTTGGGAAATGTTTAGGTATATCCCTGGGAAGGTTTTTGTAAATTTTCAACGTTCGAAATTCATTCCTTCCCCCTTTTTCGACCATTTCATGTCGTTATTCCAAGCATTATTTTCCCCGGTTAAACGCAAACGATTAAGTTTTTAATTTATCGCATCATATCTAAGTGAAAGAAGCAATATTTCTAGCAATGTGACGTCATCCCAAGTAATTGTTTTAAACGCAGTTTTCCACGATTAAAAGCAGGAGATTAAAATGTTCAATTCATCACATAATAAATAGGCGAAAATCATATTTTTCTATCATTATGACGTCATTCATTTAAATATTTCATTTATTCATTTCTTATTTTATATTATTTAAACATCGTCTGCTTAGTATCTATTCGATTTGAACTGCAATTTGAGATATAAAGTGATTCACTTTCATTTCTATGTGACGCAAATTATAGCATTTTTATATGAGAACTAATTTTAAATTTAATTCTTGGTTCATTTTTATGTTACAATGAAATGCATATCAACAATATTCTAAGTACAAAAAGTACAAATTTCAGTGACTCTCATAGCCAAATAAAACCTATCATTTTATATAGTTATCTTCATATTCATATGGTTGTCGATATGAATGTGTGTTTCTGTTTCATACAAAACTATGTGGTTTGTCATAAATTTCCTTAATTTTGGAAAACATTTATTACTACCAACAAAATTAGCACTGTTGATGTCAAAACCTGTGCTTCCTATTCTATCACGTAATATGGCAAGATCTGTTAACTTTGCTAATCAACGTACAGTAGTAATACAGTAATGCAATTTAGGGTTGAGCTTATATTTTACAATAAAAAAAGTTTGAGCAAATTTAATATAAGACAAATTCGATTATAAAAACTGAATAATGTTATAATACGCTTATGATAGAAATATATAAACATGCCAATGACTCGAACTGAACTGTGACGAATTTTGACAGTTATTCACGAAAAATAAATCTTTGTTTAAAAGTAATATATTAAGTTCACCGTAGCGAAGCACGGGCAAACTTGCTAGTATATATATATATATATATATATATATATATATATATATATATATATATATATATATCAAAGAGCGTAGTAAAGGGAAGTAATGTGTGGGTGGTACCCCTATAACAATTAGTGTATACACATATATGCAAGGTGTGACGCCTTCAATGTTCTTGAGGGAAGAAGTAACGTGAATAAGGATCACTGACAACAGAATTGGAAATCACTTTTATTTTCTAGAGTAAATACTGGTTATATACAAAGGGATTCTAATCTCCCAAAACAAGTCGAAATGGAAAGGATTGTTGCTTGCACAGCATTACCATAACGATCACATACGGAAAAAAAGATTAAATAATCTCACAAAATGGGAAGGCTTTTCCAGGATGTAATGCAAACCCAATCTATCCCCCGTTCGGTATCTGAGACCCTGCAATTTCTTATATGAGAGAGGGGGGGGGTGAAACCTCATTTATCGTTCGTACACAGAGAGTAAGTGAAACTTCTATTTATCGTTCATACAGAGAAAGATATATAAACCTCGATCTATCGGTCGTACAGAGAGAAAAAGTGAAACCTCGATCTATTGTTCGAATAGGGATCATTCGATTCATTCGGTTCCGAGTTTGCTCCCAGAAAACCAATATTATTTTTTCCGCAGTCATTGTTTCTGTAATCCACGCTTCCCTGTATCTGCCGTCGAAAAAGTTGAGTCCCATGATTCTGTTTTCCCGGAAGTATCGTTTATGTGGAATCAAGGAGAACTGATTAAATGAACTGAACAACTGTTTCACTAAAATTGGTTTAACTAGACAGATTGGTTTTTCAGAGTTTCAACCAAATTACGTCTTATAAAGATTCATACATTATAATACAATACAACGTATACAATACAATTCTTTGTTCAAAATTTTGCTCAATTTTTTTTTTTTAATAAAATACGAAAGCAAATATAATTTAATAATTTTATGCATATTTATTACGGCACGTCCCACCACTCGTACAATAGACATGTAAAATGGGCATTTTTTTTTAATAAATTTAAAGCATTATAGCGAAAATGGTTATTGCGGAAATTTTCAGATATAGATTTTGGTGACACTTAAATTTTACTCTTCTCCAATATTTACAGGATGTAATGCAAACCCAATCTATCCCCCGTTCGGTATCTGAGACCCTACAATTTCTTATATGAGCGGACTTTATCAGTCTCCCGAACGTAATCACTAAAAAGTTCCGGTAAAAAGTCGCGGTAACATCCACGAGGTCAAAGCAAATACGTAAAAAAATGTCCGAAAGCCCCGAGTCGCAAAATTCTAGGCGTTTTATACCTTGGTGTCAGTTACGGTCCCGCCAACCGTTTTCTGGCCAGTTACGATTCCAGTTACCTAAGAACACGAGCTAAGGTTACAGCAAGTTTTTTAGTTGAATTCTCATTCGCTAGCTGTCCCGATTCCGGAATTCTCGAGACAATGCTCCGGAACCATTACCGCGAACGATCAGGGGCATGGCTCCTATTCAACCAAACTGTCAACATCCCAGACTCTGCGACGCCACGCTATTGTAATCTGCTTGAACAGGTGGGATTCCGATCAGCTGATTTCGGTCGTTAGTGTTCTGATCAAAGAGGGAGAGTCTTCACAAAAGGTTGCTGTATTAATTTAAAGATATAAGTTGGAAAGGAAGAATTATAATAATATTATAATACCCTTGAAAAATTTCCTGTTACGCCACAAAAATCGAATGTTAAATGTATGTGAAAACAAATGACAGTAAGCATGTATGCTTCGAATTTAATAATCTCAAGCGAATTTTATCTATCTATCTATATTATCTATAATACAAAATGCACTATAATTGTAGACTGTGAATATTATTTTCTTTTACAGGAAATCAGTACCTGATTACTTCCTTTGTAAATACAATACAAAGTACGCATCATAGATGGGATGACATTGAAGGAAGAAAATATAATTTTTCAAAACTTAATTTGACATATTTTTCATGTCCGGTTATGCTGGCCATGAATATACATAAAAGAAAAACTCTATAATTCTTTATGTGGAATGAAGCCCTTTTTACGGACAAAAAAAAAATAGGAACTATAAGATGGGTAAGCGAATTACTCTAATTTCTTAACAATATTTAAGGACTACTGTCCTGGAGTAACTTTTCTTTACCCAAAGCGTGCACAGGAAACGCCAGTAATAACACGAAAAGAACAAATCCAATAACATTTCGAATGGTTTATAATGCTAGATAAACATTGTTACAGGCATGAACACATTCGAGAAATATACTTCAGCATAAAAAAAAACCACGGCTAAAATTTGGTTTCTCACTCCATTAAGGATAGGCTATTCACGAAATCTACTGGCAAGTACAAAAGAAAGAACAAAAGGCAAAAGGAACAAAGAGAAAAGAATATTCAAAGCTTTCTTCGTAGGGGTACATACACACCGAGAGACACCCGGCAATTTTAATTGATTAACCTACATTTTAAGAGAATTAATTGCCCCGCCAGTGCGCTTGGGAGACAAACCATTTATTCCGCTGGATTTTGCAAGTGGACAGGGAGATTACTTTTAGAAGAAAGACATTAGGGACAGTGCCCCAGCCGCTGAAACAAAATTATACCGAGAACGCCTGATTAATGGAGAGAGGCGACGATTCGAGGCCTTTCATTGGCAAAATTGGTAGAACACCCACTTCCAAAGGGTGTAGTAAAAAGCAATAGTCTTCAGGAATGTCGACTCCGTTTTGGGTCATGACACAAATGGTTCTGCTCTCTAAGAAAACATTCTTCAGGCCGCG
>CM063505.1:113028699-113043699 GCA_032207245.1 Pardosa pseudoannulata | reverse complement strand
AAACATTTCCTAGAATAGTTTATTTTATGTCTGAGACTGAAAACTGGATAGACAAACTTTGCATGTACAAACTTAATGCGGGTTAAAAGAAATTACGTTTGTAATTAGGCTTGTAAACAAATATACGTATTTTTTTAACCTTCATTATTTTTTTATTTCAGCGAACACTTTTTTAATCGCTTTTATTTAATTTCATTCATGCGTCAGTTGATATTTTGGAATAAATTTTTAGCTACCCTTTTAACTGACTAGCTATTGATCAGAAATTCTGCAAATAGATTCGATTCCGGTGTCAATATATTATTTAATCATAAAAATTGATTGGAAAAAATATAATAAAATCAGTTTGTTAAATTCTAAAACTTGTCTGTTTTTGCTTTGCATTCTCTTCTAATTCCTACAATATATTTTCGCTTGACCTAATTATGCTAAAAGACTTCGCGAGCGTGGATTTTTTAATTTGTTTTGTTGTTTCGATAGAGTTCCCTTTTAAATCGTTTACAACTCGCTTAATTTTTCTAAATACCCCCTTTTTAGACCTGAAATATATATATATATATATATATATATATATATATATATATATATATATATATATATATATATATATATATATATATATATATATATATGTACACATGTGTGTGTGTTTATACGACTTCTCAAATTTAGAATGAAATAATTAACTCAAAATGAAATAGATTTTCAGATATCGTGAAAAGATTTATACAATGACAGAGATAAAGCTGATAAAACACGTAAGAACGAGTTAAAACAAGATAAGTCCTCAGGTGATACCTAGGTAAAATAGAATCATGCAATATACAGTTATATAAAATGCATAGCTAACATAAATGACTTTTTTTTTTAGTAAGAGTAAATGCACAGAGAGCAGTTCCGCTATTTCGAGAGACACAGAGCCAAAAAGATTAAGGCATTGACTTTCGGTACTGGGGTTGATGAGTTCGAATCCTACTGAAGCATGAATGTTTATAGCCGTTCGGAATCGGCTTTAAGAATAGGTCTCAGTCTCATTATCCCTCGTATTGCAAAACAGTAGACCGTAGCTCTCCGAAGGAAACCAAACTCACTGCCAAAGAATGCATTGGTTACTATTCTACTTCCTCTTACTGTTTGAGACTTACTTTTTTTGTTTTACATTTTATACTACATTGCAGCACAAAAATTTTACTTTCTCGTTTACAAGAGAAATTGTCTATTTTTAAAGTCATTCACCTGAATGGCGGAATATTAAAATTTTAGTTTAAAAAAAAGGAACAAATTAGATATGATAGTAAAAAGAGACTCACCATCGAACTTCTGTGCCTGAGCAGCGAATGTCGTCCGTACTTGACCAATCGTATCCCTTAGAAGACGATCGAATTCGGCTCGACTGTGCGTACTGAGCTTGTGTTCCATATCTGTCGTGCAGCACGTTAACCCGCGATCACATATCCTTAGGTGTTCCCCTAAAATCGAAAATAAAATCAATGATTAATGCTGAGAACCAATTTTAAGAATAATATCACTACAGAATGTTATGTTATAGTACTACATAATGATATAAAAAAATAGATATTTTATTTTTAACATTCATAAAGTTCGTTTAATAGAAAATGTGGCTTGATATATTTTACTACAAAACCAAATTATGACCAAAGAATTTACCCTATACATTATGTATATAATGAAGTAAAAACAATAAAAAAATCAACAGAAGATTCACTTTATAATTACCTATATATTTAAGGCTAATAATAATATTAACATAGTAGCAAAGAGAAAACACTGAATTATAGTTTTCATTCAAATGCCAGCCTCCGCTGAGACTTTTTAATAAAATACAACAATATTACGCTGAATTTAAAATAATTCGTTTAGTGATTAATTTCTATTTCAATCAGCCTTTCAGTCATTGAATTCCGGCTTTTTTACTATTACTTACAATGGCAGATTGAAAACAATTTTATGCAAAACAAGATTCAATAACTATAATATATTAACTGAAATATAAATAAGCGGAGAACCGTTAAATAGGTATATAGTGTAGTCTGTAATTTAATAATCTTGTGTGTAGTTTTCCAATATTTTCTTCATACATGCTCCGAATTCAACGCAGGGAAGCAATTACAGTGGATGACATATAATTTCTACATGAAAGCTTCATAAAGGGCAAAGAGTTATTAAGTGAATATTTATTTAAAATAGAGGTTTAGAGAGGCAACCATGACCAGAAGCAAGATGTAAGATAGCTGCAGATCTTTCCACTGCCAATGAAGGACTACTTAAATTTTTAGAAATCCACTCTTGTGCAAGATCTTTGTCAGTGATATTTTTCCAAAAGTTTGCTGTAACAAACCTTTTAAAACTTTTGTCATTGTCGAAGAGATTCTAATTATCAGATCTGAAAAAAAAAAATTTAAACTGCATTTGCAAAAATATGCCATAGCATTGATGTAATAACCGTATGTCAAGAATGAAAGACTATGTTGGAATCTTCAAAACAGAAGTATCCAAACGGAGGGCCCGAAGAAAATTTGAAGTGGCAAAATTTATTATTAAAAAATATCGCATTTAATTTAATAAATACATTATTCTATACTGATTTATTGTTTATTTTTATAGATATATATGTATATTTTCCGATTTTAAATTGCTCTAATGTTCACTTATGATTAATAACATTTAAAATCACATTAATAATGTATTGTATTGTCCCAATAATAATGTATTGTCTTTAATTTTCAGCTAAATCAATATTTAATTATGCCCACTGGAATAAAAGTGCACCACTAATACCTTATGCTAAGACTCTTTGGTTGACCGACTTTAAACTACCTGTATTGAATTTCTTTGGAATGATATAGTACTTACGCTCACGCGAGCTATTCCTACTAAATAGAATTTCTGCAGAATGAGGATTCCATCCGATCAACAAATATCTTTTTATATATGATTCCAATATTAAAGAAAATTCAATTTTAGCATTTTTTTTTTACCATAAATTTTCTCGTATTGGAGTATAAAGCATCTATTGATATCTTCGAATTTTATGTTCATTAAACAAATATATTTTTTCCCCATTTATTCCAAATGGAAAATTTTCTTATTCCGAATTTCACGAAACTTTGCATTTCTTAGGGCAGATACTTCAAGTATTATTCTCTTGCTGCGAAAGGTTCTGAGAAAGAAGTGACGCCTGGCGACAACGGCAATTGAAATTACTCTCTTTTTTTCTTCGTCTTCTTTTTAGAAAGCCATGAATAGGAACTGAATAATAAAAACACCCGGAGGTGGAGAAAAGGATTTGTATAGCACCTTGTCATTCTCTATCCCTTATCGCTCGGTGTGCAGTTTCTATGGTTACTAATCATCATTCCTCTCTGGGGAAAATGTTCTCAGTTACTTTGTTAAAGAGATTCTAGCGAAGGAGGGAAAATAGTCGATTCCGAAAATGAGAAAAACACATTTGCGCCATTTACTTGAATTTCATTCCAATTTCCCGATTTTAATTTTCTGACTTTAATTAAATTCGAAAAAAAAAAGAAAAGGGGTTTGCATGTTAAAGATATGATTATTACTCATCCGTTCTGTAACTTATGCCTGAGCTGATTACTGTAGAATATATGTTGATGAATATTTTGAGTAAGTTATTGTGATTAGTTGGTGGATTTAGAGTGCTGTGGTTAACTGTTTTGCTTCATGAGGGCTAATGAGACTGGGACCTATCAATTGCAACTTGGGGATCACCAGCTTTAAAAAAAAGAACGGGTTTCAGATGTGATGTCCCTGGGTGAGTATAAGACACAACAACGCACTACAACAATTGCGATAGACGCATGCACACATAGACGCGTCACAGAAACAGGCAAAG
The DNA here is from genome assembly GCA_032207245.1 of Pardosa pseudoannulata. Taxonomy (NCBI): domain Eukaryota; kingdom Metazoa; phylum Arthropoda; class Arachnida; order Araneae; family Lycosidae; genus Pardosa; species Pardosa pseudoannulata. The sequence goes on along the minus strand of CM063505.1, from coordinate 113,039,825 downwards.
CCCAAGCAGAGACATTGAAAACGGGCATCCGAAAACCCAAAGCAAATAAAGGTGCACATTAGGCGCACACAATGGAGGATCCTTTATAGGAGAGCTATCCCTTAGCCCCTTCGCGACCAACGGCTCGTATACGCAACGCAGCGATTTCACTCTTATCAGTCCAGCGTCGCTTCCACGCGATTATCTCCGGTTGATATTGAGAGACCAGAGTCGCGTATGCGTAATAGAAGATCCGAACGTTTTATTTTAAGTTTTAAATGCTAGATTTAATTACTAGATGGCATTAAACGGCAACGGTTTTCACAACAGTCGACTAGTACACCATTTACGTGCTGGTCCTCAAGAGGTTAATGAGTAAATGCTGCTCACTTGGGAGAGATTTGCTAGTATGTTGGAATTTTGGCACAATTTTATATTTATCGTATATAAATATATGTATATATAGTTTGGTTATATATATATGGTTATTATCTGTGTGTGTGTGTGTGTGTGTGTGTGTGTGTATGTCTTGTCATACCATCTGTGTCTGTGCGTGCGTGTGTGACCAAATATAAAGTACATATATATTTCGTTATATATATATAGTCTGTTTGGTCAAAACAGGTAGACCACGACCTACTGCTTAAAGCCGATTTCGAAAGGCAACGAGAAACCACGTAAGCAATGGAACTTGAATCCACGAACTGCGGTACACAGTAAAAGCGTTCTACCCATTTAGCAATCGTTCAGACGGATAGAAAAGGCGAAACACGCTTTGAACACTGGCATAGCGAAAGGAGCGAACACGGAATATAGGGCATAATAAATAGAAAATTTAACTCTAAGATGCGATACGAACTGATTTTAATAATTTTCCAAACATTTCGCACCATTTTTTTTAAAAACTGTCGTGCAGTGGTGTGATGCGGAACACAGTTTGAGAGTCACTGACCTCGTTAGACAAACGCTTCAAATTGAATAAAAGTCTGTAAAAAGCCCGACTTGAAGCAAAAGCTGAAGTAGAGAAGTTTATAAACGCCTTCTCCAAATTAAAACAAAAATACCGTATCCTACATAAATCCCATCTGGGAATACCACCTGCTAACTATCTTATCTTCCGTCCGGGGGCCTCTTGATAGCTCGGCCTTTTCCCGGTGGGTTCTTGGAGGAGACTAATTGCGTGTTCCGTCACAGATTATGTGTGTTTCCCCGGGATTTTGGAAATTAAATCGAGATCGGGTTTAATGATCGTCTCGGGATTCGGGGAGAGTGTTGGAGACGGCCTGATAAAGTCAATTTGTTTCTCGATTAATTAAGATATGCATGGCTGATTAAGTGGTCTCCCGATCCACAGAGAAATTTACATTTTACGGGGTCAATAACCCTAGAACACAACGTGGGAATAGCAGCAGTCGAGACGGAGAACTGGATAAAAAAAATTAGTTACTGATTCGCACCGCGACAGTAGACAATTTGAATACGATGCAATCTCGATCTATCGAGCATTGATTGATTGATTAATTTATATGGTCCCGAATTTATGTCCGTTGAATTATTTTTCTCTGCTTTTATCGTTCTTGGATTCTCTATTTTCTACTTCCATTGAAAATTTTCATTCCCTTCTGTGTGTCTTTCCGAATTTATCATATATTTGAGGAAATCAGGAGAACTGAAAAAATGATTTGTATTATGTTTCAACCAGTGGCGTGCGGTCCATATGTGCAGGGTGTGCACTGCACACCCTAGCAAAATTATGAGACAATAATTTTCTGCACCTATGTCTACCTATCTTTATATGGTATATAATAAACATTATTTATAATAAATTCAAATATACACTTGTGTTTACAGCTGAGGAGTTGCCTCAGGGTTTGTACTACGGTACCTCACTTAGGACAGCTATCAGCCTCGTGGCGCGTAAACTAGGAGTGTCCCTCCTAGGCCGATGATAGCCGTCTGACAACCTCAAGAACCTCCTTTAGGTATACTGTCACGAAGGTTTCTGAGTGATCCTTCTCTTCAGACTTCCCTGGTAGTCACGATCTTGCCGATGTGGTATGTATCCTTACTGGGCTACATTAATCTCGAGAGCGGACTTGTACGTCAGCGCAGCTTTGTAGCCGTTTTGATTGCTGTTGTGGCGACTGGTCTTCAGTATATGCTGCTGTATGAAACGGTCAGCTGAGGAATTACCTTATACTAATTAAATATTATGTTGATTTGCTTGCTTGTATTCAGTGCGTATGGTACTAGCTGAAAAGGCGTTCAAAAGCAAACAACATAAGAAATTTTTATGTGTACGCTGGACTAATAGAAAATCACGCTTTATATGTATAGGCTACTGGAGAAACACAGCATACTATAGCACTGAGGCAATGCAGCTATTTTTTTTCACAATTGGCATTCAGAATCATCCGAAGGTACGGTTTATTAAGCGCCGTATTAGAGCGGGGACTTCCGTGCTGAAGCGCGTTTGGTTTTTTAAGTGATTAACTGGCCATACGATTTTGCAGACGGTTAATGTTTAAATTTATATATTGTAAGATTTTGTTTTCATGGAAATATAAAAGAAGTATTTCATCAATATAAAGGAAAATGTTTTAGCGTGGTAAAGTAATTTCCGTGATGTATTATATTTATAGATATAATTCGCTGAAAAACAATTTTGTTTTGTTAGGACAAAAAAGAAACGAATTCTAACAGAACAGTCCAAATTTTACCATTCATTGTTTTTTACAGACAGTATGTAAGTTATACCTGTAACACCATATCCCTGGTTTTGTTTTTAAAACTGTGAAGATGTTTTTCGCAGAATATATGATTTCCAAATGTTAAAAACAATAAATATAATTTAATTCACTAACCGAACGAGAAACAGTTCGTTCTATTGCGCCAGCGTGCAGTGAAATCTTCTGCACGTGGACTAGACGTTCGGTTTGTCGCCACCAATGAGCATCCGGGTGAGGCACCGCAGAGGCGAGCGCCGTGTGGTGCTACGTTTGCTGAAAATATAAGTTTTTCGTGGAAATATAAGCTTTTCGTTATTTTATTAGTAATACGGATAGACGTAAGGATTTTGTGTTCAAATGAATAATAAACGTTAAAGAAGTGTTTAATGTACATTTTTATGGTTTTATTATTATGTTGTTGTTGCTCTCTGCACACCCTGCATGAACACCTACCGCAAGCCACTGGTTTCAACCCATGTTATTTTGCTCCGTTCCTGAACTCTTTATTTCCGCATTTACCATAAAAAATTTTCAATACCGTCGGTTAGTCTTCCCGGAAGTATCGTTTTTGTGGAATTAGGGAGAACTGAGAGAAAGAGTTGTGTTAATAGGAATGTTTCAAAGTAGTGTGGAAGAAAAAATCCTATGATCAACCTATTTACATAAGTTATTTATATCCTTTTTTTCTACTGTTTGTAAATATTTGACATTCTTGTGTTTTATTCTCAATAAGAATACAGCGTAATTGCAAAGATACGGGCAACAGTATACCACGCTTGCAACTGCTGAGGTACTTTCAAAAAGGTGAGAAAAGTGACTAATAATACAGAATAAGTGACTAATATGTAACTAAACATTGAAAAAAAAAGCGATTTTTTTTCTTCTCTTGATTACAGATGCTATTATTAAGATTTTTCTATTTATTTTAACTCGAAATCAAATGATTCATGCAAGACATGATTTTAGCGTCAAATACAAAAAAGGTTAAAAATTTTGTTTAACACAACTCAACATTGCTTTTTATTCAAGAAAATCTATAAATTAGATTTGAATGCATACAATACACTAATTTTATAATCACAATTTTCTGCATATATTAACGAGGTTTTGAAATATATACATAGCTAGATTAGAGTACCTAAAGAAAAATTGATGGAAAAAGAGAGAGAGAGAGAGAGAGAAATGTGTGCTTTGACGTAAGTTACTTTAATGTATTAAATGTACATTTCAGGAACTTCTTTAAGACTTTTTAAAATTACTAAATTCTGGAAACAATGACTAATTACATTTTAATAAGAAAGATAAGATTAGAGCATCACATTTTTGGTCTTTTATTGAAATATATTGAAACAGACTTTTTAAAATTACTAAATTCTGGAAACAATGACTGATTACATTTTAATAAGAAAAATAAGATTAGAGCATCACATTTTTGGTCTTTTATTGAAATATATTGAAACAGACTTTTTAAAATTACTAAATTCTGGAAACAATGACTGATTACATTTTAATAAGAAAAATAAGATTAGATCATCACATTTTTGGTCTTTTATTGAAATATATTGAAATAGACTTTTTAAAATTACTAAATTCTGGAAACAATGACTGATTACATTTTAATAAGAAAAATAAGATTAGAGCATCACATTTTTTGTCTTTTATTGAAATATATTGTTATTGGAACACTAGAAAAACACCAGAAATCCAGGCAGGGTCCGAAATTGCCCCAAGTCCCGAGGTGTGATGACACTTGGAAAGAGAGGTGGGTCCGAACAGCCGAGGGGGGGATGTACATGTAAGACGTCTTGCGTTCGCCAAGTTTTTCCCTCCCACCAAATTGTGGAAAAAAAAAAGAGAGAGAGAGAGAAATGTGTGCTTTGATGTAGCTGTCCAACCATACGGTTCAGTACATTGTCGGACCTCGTGATACACCATGAAAAAAGTGACTAAAAGTGATCAGTTGTAAAAAAAGTGACAAACGGTGAGAAAAGTGACATAATTTCAAGCCTGCAGTATACTCCAAAAGCAGGTCATTCACATTCAAAAGACAGATACCAATTACAAAATATTTGTTTAAATTTAATTGATACCTGTCATTAAACGTACCACTCCAAAATATAAGTTATATTTAATAAAATGCCAAATACGTCCAACTGGCGTTAGAGATATTTAATTTATTCATAGTGAACCGTTTTAATAAAAACCTTTAAAAAACATTTTCGCACATTCATTGTTTACCATGTCCATCCACCCTAAAAATGATAGATTACGGTTCTACTGTGAGTCAAAATACTCCAGCGTTATTTGCATATATTATATTCATTAATCCTTTTCTATGCTTTAAGACATCGTGTTCCATTTTTCATGTAGTTTTAAATTATGTTTTTAATTATCCTAATTTATATGAATTTATATATATATATATATATATATATATATATATATATATATATATACACATATATAATAGGTAATTTGTCCCATCATAAAGGGAATAATATCCATGTTGGATACGAGGCAAACGTGAGACCAATGAAGACATAGCCGAAATTAAATGACAAAGATAATTTTGGGATGAACGGAAACGGGGTTTATTTAGCAGCAACTCTCACGAACTTTACTATTATTTTAAGACAGTCATAACAACGTTGGTTAATTTTTAGGGTAAAAATATCATTACTTACATACAATATATATATATATATATATATATATACACACATATCTATATACATACATACATACACATATATATACACATATATATACACACATATATATACATATATACACATATATATACATATATACACACATATATATACATATATATATACACATATATATACATATATATATACACATATATATATACATATATACACATATATATACACATATATACACATATATACACATATATATACACATATATACACACATATATACATATATATACACATATATATACACATATATATACACATATATATACACATATACACATATATATACACATATATATACACATATATACACATATATATACACATATATATACACATATATATACACATATATACACATATATATACACATATATATACACATATATACACATATATATATACACATATATATACACATATATATACACATATATATACACATATATACACATATATATACATATATATACACATATATACACATATATATACATATATATACACATATATATACACATATATATACACATACACATATATATACATATATATATACATACATATATATACACACACATATATATACACATACACATATATATACATATATATATATACATACATATACATACACACACATATATATATACATACATATGTATATACATATACATATACACACATATATATACATACATACACGCGCACAGAGAGAGAGAAAGAGCACGAGGGAGAAAAGGGTGTGAGAGAGTAAGAGAGAGAAATTGCTAGATAGAAAAAAGGAAAGAGAGAAAAAGAGCTAGAGGTAGAAAACGGAAGAGAGAATGAGATAGAGGTAGAAAAGGAGAGAGAGAGAGAGTAAGAGAGCTAAAGGTAGAAAAAGGGAGCAAAAGAGAGGGAAAGAACCAGAGGTAGAAAAAGGGAGAGGGGGTGGGGATATTATAAAAATAGATTACTGATTAAAATAATTCCACATTATGCTAAGAATAAAGCATAAAAATGCAGGATATGAACCTCAGCTATTATTAAATGTTCAGACAAGTCGCTGGAGAAAAATTAAGTCATCTTAGAAAGAAGAAGAAAAAAAAATCCCACCTCTAAATATTCAAAGTAATGACTAAGTCTACAACAAAGAACCCTTCGTTTTCCAGTAACAACTTAACTGCCTGAATTATACACTATGTTGCACTATAGGCACTTTTAAAAGGCATTTTTGTGATTAATGCGCGTGCGAATTAATATTTATGAACCAAATATCGTGCGGATAGGAGCAGTCTAAGTCGTTTTTCTCTACCCCGGGATATTCTAATCGCCGGATCTCGGATCATTTGGCAGCGGCGTCGTTGCCAGGCGACTTCCAGTAAACACGAGGGGGTGAAATATTTTCACGCACCCGTAATGAGGAGAAAATTAGGAGAGAAAGCCCTTTAATGTTTTATTAGCCCCCTCGTTTCTCGGGGAGGTGGAAGGCAGGCGAGAGATTTCAAATCAGATCTGGAACGCATTAAAGAGAAAGAACTTCTGTGCTTCAGGAAAAGCTGCCTGTTTATTCTCAATTCCATTAAGTTATTTAAGTATAGCTTTTGCTGTACAATGTATGTATTTTTTAAAGCGAACACTATTTTGTAATTAAAAACACACAAGTGTATTTTTATCACTTCTATAAGGTATGACCAAATGAAAAGGAAACTTCAACTATATGTTAAATTTTAAAGATATTATAATTGCACTACATGTGGAAAAGTACAACGATTAAATCAGAAAAAAAAACATGTGCACATGGAATAGGGAGAAAATTTAGAGATAGAGAGTCCTTTAATGTTTCATTAGTTCCCTCGCTTCTTAATAAGACGGAAAACGAGCGAGAAGTTTCAAATCAGACCTATAACATATTTCAAATAGAAAGAACTTCCGAACTTGAAAGATATCTGGGTGTTACTGGTAATTCCATCAAATTATTCAAGTATAGCTTTATATGCACGAGATGTGTGTTTTTAAATCCAAATAACGTTTTGTAATTAAAAACACATATTTTTTGTCATTTTTATAAGGTGTGACCAAATTAGAAGGAGACTACATTTATATCTAAAGAAACTTTAATAATCCTATTATAATTACAATACATGTTTACAGTGCAACACTCGCAAATTGATATTGGTACACTGATACCAGCGGACTTATAACACTGATAATATTTATGCCTATCAATCAGGGAACTATGAAAGTTTTACAAAATTCCAATAAAATAAAATAAATAGTTACGGCATGTAATTAATGGAAGGGTTTAAAAAGAATAAGTTTTATACATACAATATAAACATTTTATAGAATTAAGAGTTACAAGAAATTGGAGTTGAGTTTTTCCGCTGTGCAGGAAGCGCTAACAACGCATTATGATTTCAAATTCAGTTTTTTCAATTAAATATTGCACATTTCCCCCCATAGTTTCCCTAGTAAGCTCTCTAACAGCAAAATATTATTCTAAAATCCAAACGACCCTTACAGGAGCTCATGAGGACACCACATTTTTTTCAATGAGAGATTAGTCTACTACTAGGGTCAGAGTGGAAACAAAATCAAGACATCCATGACGATCCTGAAAACACTTGCGTAAGCCAACGAGGATAACGGATATTAAGCAATAGAAGTATGAGTTTGGTAGCCAGCTTAGAACACTTGAACTTTGAAGCATCTTTTTGGTCAGGCAAATAATACATATAAAAATTCTACTCTTAAGTCCTGGCCAAGATGGCCAAGGGACGTAGGTAGCAGAGTTATTATAGTCGTAGTTGGTAATATTTAGTACAAGATCATTGCACATGTTATTATAAAAGTTACAGGTTAAATTTTGTAGAAAATTTTGGAAAGAAGCAAGTTTAATTTTTTTTTATGAATATTGGTATTCTGGAAATGCCAGGAAGAATTCGCAAATTTGCCGAATAACAATATTTTGGACAACCGAAATAGATACCAACATGTAGGATGGAAGTAGATGACTTCAACTGCTAGACTGCTGACGTAGGGGTTGCTGACGGATCCAGTTTTCCATAGTGTCCAAATTATTGCTTAGCACACGTGAAGCTATTAGAGATAATTTTTTTAGATATATAGTATTCATGTTTGGAGATATCGGGACAGTAAAACTCTTTTATTCTGCGATAAATTTGTGAAGCATCCTCCCCTTCTACCTGTAGACATTATATAACTGTTCTTTGGGATGAACTGGAGGAATGCATCATGCAACGAACTTCGGAAACAACTCTACAAAAATAAGGACGTTAATGCGAAGCAACTAACTACGCATGTGCAACTAAGATTGCCCTCACACCATCTACCGACTAACACATTAACTCACTGGAATTCGAAATAACGCCCTTACCGGTAAAGTAAATTTTTCATTTGGGCACACTTATTATATTTTTACATAAAACCCTGTGCTTAAACCCATTTTTTTTACCAAAAATTCCAGCAATATCAAGGCCCTTGCTATATCGTAGAACCGGCTTTTGAATTCCATCTTCATAAAAACCTGCCAAATGGTCAAGCGTTTGAACGGAGAATGCACATTTAACAATTTCATCTTTTTCAAATGAGTTTTCTAAAATTTCATCACATGCCCTTCATTTATGGCATTTTAGTCCAACAATTAAACTATCGTGATTTTGTGCTAGAATGACCGCCATATTTCTATATATAGAGAATGTGCGCATGACGTCAGGTGCAGCAAAAATTGCAGCTCAACTTCCTCGTTGGCAAAACATTTCAATTTCCTACGGATTGTGTTTGTTATTGGGGTTTTAACTTTGTCAATTATCTGAAAATGGCAACAAGCTGTTGTACGTATGACTTTACTGAGAGTTTAAAAAAAAGGTGAAAATATTGGATTTTATTGCTTTCCTAAAGATACTACATTGCAAATGCTTTGGATAAAAGCTTTGAAAAGGCAAGAGTTGACTCCAAGTTCTTCGAGAATTTGCGGCAAGCATTTTCAGAATGGAAATAAAACGTTAACCTTATTGTAATGTAATAGATTATATAAAGTTATTATGCTCTAAGAATTTATTATTATTACTAAGTTTTTTTTTTCATATTTCTAATGTTTTTTCTATGCTTTTGTGAGAAGTACTGTACCTATAAATGGATTTATTTTTTGTCCTTCAAATTATCAGGTTTTGTACATTTTTATTAGATTGCTATTTATGTAATAGCTTATTGTGCCTGTTAACATAATCAAAGTAGTTATACTTTCTTTATTTGTGATACTTAATAGTACTGTGTAAAGTGTTTAATTTTTAAAATATATATAATTTTGAAAGTGCTAAAAAATCTATTTTGAATTACTTGGCCAGTTTCTGATGTTCCCTTCCCCTTTCCTTAAATAAAATTTAGTTTTATTGTATACGTGAGCCATATCGAAGCTTATAAGATACAATGAAAACAAGCAATGTTTTGAAAACGAAAAGTTGAGTTGTAGTCAGCACTCATATTTGTTTACAAACATGCACTTCCTCTATAGCCAGGTCTATGACCAGACAGGCGTGAGATTTCTATGATGATGGAATTCAAAAGTGGGTTCTACGGTACAGCAAGGCTTTAATATTGATTGAAATTATGTTATAAACTATATAAAAGTAAATATTTTCTGTAAATATGAAACTTATTAAAAAATACTCTAGTCTGTTTTGAATTACGAGCCGAAACTTAGGTCTCATACATATTTCGTACTGTTTACCAACCGGATTTTTACTCACGGACTCCTACGCATTACTCTGTTCCATACATGCAAACATAAAATGAATTTATTTATATGTGCGTTTTCATCCGTTATTCTTATGATAATTTTCTTTTTACAGATTTATTTTTACTGCGTAGAGTACATAATGATAAACTGTCGGACGTATATGTTCAGGAAAAAAAAACTTTTTTTTTCTCATCTATGTTGAAGAGTGTTCGTTAATATTTTTGCTGTTGCACTGGTAGAAACTTTTCCCCAAATGTATGGAATTTGCAAATGACTTCCTGGTAATAGACTAAAAGTATTTTTTCGGTCAATAAAAATAGATTAAATTTTATTCTGTGTTTGAAAGAGAAAAAGAAATTCTCCTCAATTCTCGCAAATATTGAAATGATGGATTTTGGCCAAATATATAATTTATTTTTTCGTTATTAGAAGTTGAGATAAATATGCTTTCCTCCTCAATTATTTATCTTTAGTTCCCTCATTTTTCATAGTTTTATTCTTAATTTCAGTCTACAGAATTCCTTTAATGATCGTGCCCTTCTTAAGTTCAACGTGCTTAGTCTAGGATAAAATAAAAGGTTCGCCAATTACTGCATTAAAATTTGTATTTTATGACGCCATCTGATTTTTTAGCAGATATGGGTTCGCTTTTAAGCGCTTCCTAAAAATTTTCCACTAGACGTGTGAAGTATACATAAGCTTCTCGTACAATAATTTCTCCATTACATTATCTAACATTATAATACTACATTCCTCGGAATCTTTCGTAGGATTTATCCATTAATATTATGGAAATTTGAGACACAAGTCTGTCAAGGATAATACAGGTTTGCTTAAACTAAAACAGAACTTCAAAGTACCGTCATTTAACTTCAACGAATTTCAGTGTCTATGTTAATGAATTTTGAAATACCTTCTCTGCATCATAAAATATTTCTTACGGAGTGA
>CM063505.1:112996199-113023699 GCA_032207245.1 Pardosa pseudoannulata | reverse complement strand
CACTTTTTTTAAAGTACAACAGAAAAAAAATTTTCATTTCCTGTTTTATAATTAAAATACAAAAATTTGAATTTTTTATTTTTCAAATTTCTTTCCGAGTTACAAAATAATCCATTGCAACCCTCAAAAGAAAGCAATCTATTAATAATAAAATACTATTTTCAAACATTAAAAAATTATAAACGCCTACGTAATTATGAAAACTACGCATACAATATAAAATAGCAGAAAACAGCATAAATAAATAATTTATTCCGTTTTCCACTATTTTATATTAAATGCGCAGGTTTAATAAATATATTAAAAAAAAAGGGTATAAGGTAAATCTAAAAAAAGCGAAAACGTATTCTAAAAAAATATACGCGCTAATCAAATAAACAATCAAGCAGTATCAAAAGATTACAATCTATAAAGTAAGGCAATAACACGAGGCATTTATCTCCATTAAAGATGGTTATAAGATGAAAAACAAGTCTACAAAAGCAAGAACAGAAAGGAATTACCTTCTCACTACATACATACAATTTTAAGTAAAACAAAAGAAAAATGTCATTTTCTGTTTTATAATTAAAATAAAAAAATTTAAATTTTTTCAATTTTTTTTCTATTATTATTATTTTCACAGTTGGTAAATGCCTATGTAATTACAAAAACTGCGCATATACTATAAAACAGCATAAATAAATTTATTCTGTTTTTCCCTATTTTATAATCAAATACTCATATTTAATAAATATATTAAAAAAAGGAATAAGGTAAATCTAAATAAGGCAATAACTCGAGGCATTTATCTCCATTAAAAATTGTTAGAAGATGAAAAACAAATCTACGAAAACAAGAACGGGAGGGAAATACCTTCTCCCTACATACATATAATTTTTTTTAAATAAAAGAAAATAAAAATGTCATTTCCTGTTTTATAATTAAAATACAAAGATTTGAATTTTTTTTTCAAATTTTTCTCTTTTTTACAAAATAATTCATCGCATTTCCCGAAAGAAACTAATCTATTAAATAAAAAATATTATTTTCAAAAATTAAAAGTTTGTAAATGCCTATGTAATTATGAAAACTGCGCATATAATATAAAATAGCAGAAAACCGCATAAATAAATATTTTTTTCCGTTTTTCACTATTTTATATTAAATGCGCAGGTTTAATAAATATATTAAAAAAAGGTATAAGGACAGCGAAAAGTTATTCTAAAAAATATACGCGCTAATCAAACAAACAATCAAGCAGTATCAAACAAGATTACAATCGTTAATGTAAGGCAATAACACGAGGCATTTATCTCCATTAAAGATGGTTAGAAGATGAAAAACAAAGTCTACGAAAACAAGAAAGGGAGGGAAATACTCTCCTCCCCTCTTTTTAAGTATAAAACAAAAAGAAAAAAATGAGCAAAATCAAAAGGCATTTTTCGTTCCTCCCACACCGCCTCCTAAAAAGGGTGTACTGCAGCTCAAGAAAGCGAAAATAGGGATTTAGATCCTAATGAAATCGTGCATGAGATAAAAATAAAATGCAGTCCCTAAATCTTGAGGGCTTACAAAATATTTGATATACGTGAGGATTTGTAAGTAAGCCACTACATCCAGGCGTATCATTTATCTCTCTCAAAAGGGAATACTGCATTAAACAAAAAATAAGAAAAAAATATATATTCAACCTTTTTAGGGGGGAAAAAGAAGACAGGAAAAAAACGGGAGTGGGAGGAAAACGGGAAGAATCGTGAAATTTCGTAATTACTTCAATTAAAACCACGTGTAGCGTAACAGACGTAGAACCCTACGGCGATGTATCAAAGAGGGAGAGAGATGCAAAGGGAAGATAGCAACCATTCCCTCTCCCCAATGTAGAATTTGGGAATCTATAAGAGAAATTGCATGTTTGTAAACAATTACGAGTGCTGACTACAACTCAACTTTTCGTTGGCAAAACAGTGCTTGTTTTCATTGCATCTTATGAGCTTCGATATGGATCACTTATACAATAAAACTAAATTTTATTTAGGGAAAGGAAGGAAACATCAGAAACTGGTCAAGTAATTCAAAAAAGATTTTTTTAGCACTTACAAAATTATATATGTATATTTTTTTTAATTAAACACTTTACACAGTACTATTAAGTATCATAATCAAAGTATAACTACTTTGAATATGTTAACAGGCACAATAAACTATTACGTAAATAAGAATCTAATAAAAATGTGCAAAACCTGATCATTTTAAGGGTAAAAAATAATTACATTTATTGGTATAGTACTTCTCACAAAAATAGAAAATACATTAAAAATGTGAAAAAAAACTTGGTAATAATTAAAAATTTCTTAGAGCATAATAATTTTATATAATCTATTACATTACAGTAAGGTTAACGTTTTAGTACCATTCTGTAACTCTTTGCCGCAAATTCCAGAAGAAGAACTTGGGAGTCCACTCTTACCTTTTCAAAGATTTTATCCAAAGCATTCGAAACGTAGAATCTTTAGGAAAGCAACAAAAACCTATATTTTCACCTTTTTTGAAATGCTTACAACAGCCATAAGTACAACAGCTTGTTATAATTTTCAGATAGTTGACAAAATTAAAACCCCCAATAACAATCACGATCCGTAGAAAATTCAAATGTTTTGCCAACGAGGAAGTTGATCAGCAATTTTTGCTGCACCTGACGTCATGAGCACATTCTCTAATAGAGTAATGTCAGAAAACAGATCAAGCCAGAAAGCAGATCAAGCTCAATTCCAAACTTCTCTGATTGGGATATTAAATTTATTCATGATCTAAAGACAGAACTTAATTGCATGAGTCACCAATTTGCCCATACACTTCGCAACACAGGTGTAATACTATACAGGTGAAATATGCCACATAGCTTTAGTAATATTTAGAACCCCAGTGAGAAATCTCTCTACATGTATCCCTTCTGTTCTATGAACCTGACCAGTTTCTCAAACAAGAATACGTTTTTAAAATGATATGACTTACATGTTTACTTCTTGGCTATCGTTCATCTATTCATCTTGGATTCAATGATAAATTGGTGAAGCGTCAAAACTTATATGATATCTGCGACCAAAAATATGAATAAATGAATAAACTTCTACATTTGCCTTATAACCTTTCCTATCTGCAACAAATTTACTCAGATGAATTATATTTTAATAATTAATAACGCAGTGCTAATTATTTCATTTACAAATCCATGGAATTAAATAAATAACACGTTAAAATAACGTCAACATCATTTACGAGTACAACCTACAATAAAACTAGAAAACTTTATATAGAAATTCACCGCGCATTAAATACTTTAAGTAATCCGTTAATTGCATGATAATGACAATTATTTATTCATTAAGGGAAAAATAGCAACAAAACGAACCTTTTAAATACGATTTTCATCCAAGCAACAAAATCCTCGAAATACGAGGAATGTTCTTTGAATACTTATTAACTTAAAAAATATATATATTTCAAAACAGGTAATTAGCCTAAATTCTAAATTAGCCATTTTTTCGTTGTTGATTTAATTTTCCATCTATTGTTTTAAGACTGGAAATGTCAATATAATTTAAGCATTTTAACCGTAGTTTAATTAGTTACATTTCTATTCTTTAATTAACTTTGTAGAATAATATATACATTAACTAGTAAGTAGTTTTTACTAATGCGTCTCCTTCCATTAGTAACATGGAATTAAGATAAAATAAAAGTTTCACTTCAAATATATACGTTATTGTGTAACTAAACAAAACAGTTAAAGAAATTAGTTAAAGAATAAAATTCGATTGGTTGAATGGTGGACAGAATATAAATGAGCAGATTGTTACTTTGCTGGAACAAGAGGAATTATAAAAAGTAAATGAACAGATGTTGGCTTCAATAACAACAGCTGTCAAGGAGGAGAAGCTGTAAGTTTTATAAGCACACTGAAACCTGTTGTTGCGAGAAATACAGGCCGCATAAAATAAATCGCATAAAGAATAACATCCTGGAACTTCATAAATAGCTGTAAAATACAGTTAACTCAATTATAATGAACCTTGATTTGACAAAAGTTCGGATTTAACGAAAAAAAATTGGAATTGCTTGATTGGCACAATGTAAAGTCTATGGGGACATAATTTGCATTAAGCTGGCAAACCCCAGTTATAGTCAGCAATATTTCAGTGATTAACTAAAGTTATAGTATATAGTTATATTAGTATAGTTTCTATTGATTTCCACCTCTCCGGCTTAGTTGGTTCTTTCTTGGAAAAATTCCTTTAACATTCCGAAGTCAACCAAAAGTTAGTGGAAGTTACTCGTGAATTTTTGCCACTGGATTCTACAAGTGTTATCCATTCTATGGTCCAAGGGGTTGGTCATCAGAAACTTAGTCAAATTTTCGTAAGCAATCGATTTTAATTCTTCATAGGAGAAAAATAGGAGGAACAAATGTTATTGTAAATGTACTCTAAGCGATACGCTGAATAAACGATGTATGAGAAAACCTTACATCAACATCAACGCATCACCAATTCCTTTCGCAAAACTTGAATAGACATTTCTTAAAATGAGCCTTCTACAAAGTACATTAACTCAAGAAAGAGACGGTAAGACAGTTTAAAGAAAATAAACTAATTTCATTTGGACTGTACAGAAATAAAAAAAAAAATTAATAAAGTGTGTACAGTGCAGTATCTGTGATTTTTATTTATTTATTTATTTATTTATTTATTTATTTTTTGATTGATCTTTTCACAAACGGTGAAGAAGACAATAAGACAGTCCAAAGTAAATTAACCAAAAAGTAAATTTTTAACATATTTTGTATTTCACAGAAATACAAAAAAATGTACAAAATAGTAAATATGTATGAATTTTAATGATTTTTTCCCGAACCCGTTTTTACGAGCACTAGGTTATAATAAGCAAATATCGTGGTCCCTCGTTATAAGTGAATTGTTTGCCCCGCGTTAAAAAAAAAGAATTGTGGTAAAAAAGACAACGCATAAACTCTCACAAAAAAATAAATAAATAATAAAAAATGAAAAACACGTTTTATATCAAAAAATATTTTCATTTTTTTTTTTTTTTTTTAATTTAACACGAATATTTATAGAACAAATTAGCTATAAAAAAGAAAAAAAAATTAATCATGATAGAAAATTAATTTTGCAAAAGGTAGTGCTATAAATAATAGCAGGGGAATTGATTAACAAGAAAAATGACAAATTATGTGTAACAAAATGGAAAACGGGGAAGAAATGTGCTAAGCAGATACAGATAAAATAAAATCTCAATATTGCAAAACTTAAATTAAATCACCTTAAATATTTATACTAAAAGGTATATTTTTTATCCTTGCCTCACAAAAAAAACCGCATTAAAACAGGTTTGAGTGCATACAAAAATGATGTATGGAAAATATTAGAAGTATTATAAACTTGGTCTGTTCATAGAATAGAAATAAGAAAAAGAAAAATCACGTATTTATTGTGTTATTTTCTAAATAAACCGATAGAGGGCACTGCATGTAGAAACTGATATAGGACCCTGAGAAATTTGTTTTTCTTCTCCCGCAAAATAATTCCCAATTTTTCCTACAAGATAAATCTATAATAATAATGATTTATCTAATTTTAACATTTAAGGATGCTTTTTGACAACAGTTATATAAGAATTTATAAAATAAAATGTATTTTTAAAGGAGAGATTAATTATCAACAAATAGCAAACAAATTATTTGCAAAATACCAAAGTTTGAAAATTTTATTCTTGAATTTATTTTGATCAATGAATCCAAGTTCAAAAGCCCTTTAGGTATGGGAGAAAGAGAATAGCCCTGATAAAGGACATGTCTCTTTAAATAAATAAATGGCACAACTGGATTGGGACATCGATGTTGCGTTTGAACATCCATTTAATCTTAAAAATCGTACCGAAATCGGAACTTACGCTAATTTTGGAAGGACATTTTCTAACAAATAGTAAATAAATGTTTTGTTTAAACAAATTCAAATTCATTTGTACTTTATATAAATTACTGGCATACGATAATATTTTTTTTAACTTTTTATCGTCAAACATATTTTGAATTAGGATGCAATCCCACAGTTCTTTAAGATCGTTTAAATGAAATTTTTATCCATAAATTTTTTATAAATTTCTAGAAGCCCTTTTAGTATTATAAAAGACGCTGGAAATTTCCTAGATTTAAAATATAACGTTTATTTAAAGGAATCTAGGCAAATACTATATCATTTTGTAGTCTTGTATCTCTAATTTACTCAAGAATTAGCTACATCTTAACTTTTAGTTTAATGAAAATTTTAAATTTATTGCATTTGAAACATACACACAAATGTGTATTACTGTGTAATTGTTAAAACGGAGATTTTTGCCACCCAGGGTAGATACCTACTACTCTCCCCTACCCATCAACAAAATGTAATATATTTTTTTCTAATCCAAAGGAAATATTAAGCTGCAGACAGTGGGGTACAAGAAAGGAGTACAAGGAATTTATTGCATCTGGAACATACACACAAATGTGTATAACTGTGTAATTGTTAAAACGGAGATTTTTGCCACCCAGGGTAGATACCTACTACTCTCCCCTACCCATCAACAAAATGTAATATATTTTTCCTAATCCAAAGAAAATATTAAGCTGCAGACAGTGGGGTACAAAGAAGGAGTACAAGGAATTTATTGCATCTGGAACATACACACAAATGTGTATAACTGTGTAATTGTTAAAACGGAGATTTTTGCCACCCAGGGTAGATACCTACTACTCTCCCCTACCCATCAACAAAATGTAATATATTTTTTCTAATCCAAAGAAAATATTAAGCTGCAGACAGTGGGGTACAAGGAAGGAGTACAAGGAATTTATTGCATCTGGAACATACACACAAATGTGTATAACTGTATAATTGTTAAAACGGAGATTTTTGCCAACCAGGGTAGATACCTACTACTCTCCCCCTACCCATCAACAAAATGTAATATATTTTTTCTAATCCAAAAAAAAAAAAAAAAAAAAAAAAAAAAAAAAAAAAAAAAAAAAGCTGCAGACAGTGGGGTACAAGGAAGGAGTTCGAGGTTCAACAGCCCCCACCCCTCACACACACCATACAGGAACTGATTTTTTATAAACATTTTGCTTCAGCATTTGTGTTATGTTTTTGTAAAATTATAAAACAATGCGAACATGTATTATAAATTCAAAAATGACGAGAGCGTACATACAAAAAGTTCTTATGCATACGTACATAATATTTCGTACAAGAAATTCCTACCTCCCTACGAAAGTCTGTACACTAATGACTGCAGAGATTTTTTAAAATTCTTGTTTTCTCCAAAATTTAAAGTTCTTGCAAGCTATAATTCTTTTTATCTCTGATACAGCTGACATTATAGACAGGTATCTTTATGACAAACACGGGTAGTTTTTAGTCGTTTAGTTTTTAGTCGTTCCGCCATCGTTTTTTAAAAAATTTTTTAATTATTAAATATTTTTTACAACAAAAGATTTGGCGGGTCTTATAAGCGAGAGAAACAGCTTGTGTTACACAGACCAACACTTGCACTGTATGGTCGCCAATAGAGAAAACAACAGCGATGCGGGAAAAAAAAACTATCACGAGTTTACTCGTGGCCGGTCAACAACGTTCGGCCATAAAAACACGAGTTAACTCGAGACCAGTCAACAATGTGTTAACATAAGTAAATCTTAATGCGTGCGCATAATACATCATTTCTCTGTTGCTTTTAGTCGAAATAAAGCCATCTTTGGGGAGAAAACTCAACAAAACGCACGACACAAAACTTTAAAATCCCCCTCAGAGCCAGAGCAATAAAAAAATTTACCCCGTTACTTATTTTCCTGACATATCTGAATTTTCCCCTTTTCTCCAAGCTGACCTTTTAATCCCATCACGCTCCAACACATGACCAATGACCACTCTGGTCATTCAGGACAATAGTGGGCAGTGAAAGGTGTGTCCACCTAACAAAATCTCGTCAATCACATTCGATAATTCCATTCAAGCTCCCCCTCCCTCTTCTTTCCCACGTCACTTTCCCCTGCACTCCTCCGTCTTCCCTTTGCCTTTTTACAGGACATTGGAAGAGAAATTCCTAAACAACTCAACTCTTGAGGACGAAGAGGGACTCCCGAGCACTTGAAACGTTTGAAGTGAATTGAAGTGTCAGCATCACTGCGTGTGGGGGCTAGTTTGAGATAGCTGAGCTTATCCAGGCGCCAGTTTTTATTTAGATTTCCAGTGACAAGATTTCTGTCTGCCAAGGGAAAGATTATGTCGCTAAGGGCCGTATTCCTGGAAGGTAAATTAATACATTTCCAAGATTACTTTGAGCTGAAGTCCAAGAAAAACAAGAGCCTAGTGGTTAACATAACTGCACAAACACGAAAAAAACAAATGCTACCTACACTGGAATTATTTGATAAAAATGCAAGCCATTTCTCTGTTTTCTCTACATTTTCAAATGTTATTATATTTGAATTATACTAAATGATGATTTAAAATCTTACTTTCTGTACACAGTATATAGAAATAAATAATAGTGTAGAAGAGGGACTGCAACCCATCGTGGTGTATGACACCGAATATTCATTTATATATGTATATATATGTATATATATGTGTGTGTATATATATATATATATATATATATATATATATATATATATATATATATATACATATATATATATATATACATATACATATATATATACATATACATATATATATACATATACATATATATATACATATACATATATACATATATACATATACATATACATATACATATATATATACATATACATATACATATATACATATACATATACATATACATATATATATATACATATACATATATATACATATATATATACATATATATATATATACATATATATATATACATATACACATACATATACACATATATATACATATACATATACACATATATACACATATTATATATATATATACTGATAATCTGAAAACAAAATCTTATAGTACTTAAAAATGCATGAAATGCCTTTTTAATTTTTCTTTTTCAAATCATTAATGCAAAAATGTCTATAAAAAAGCAGTAAATGATTTTACATGTATTATATATATTGTCTTTTTCTTTAACTTTAATAAATTCTATACGAAAGTCTTCAAACTTATTTTTATTATTACCTGCTTAGGGAATATGTAGTTGGTACATTTACACATTTACTTTACAATTTGTTTTCAAAAGGCTTTAAAAACTATAAAGGTTTTTAAAAGGTAATCTTTTTACGCATAACGCTTAGTAAAAGTGTTATTTTAAAAAATATTCTTGTATAATATTTTTTTTAATTAAAAGCTTTTTATCTGAACCTTTTAGTTTTTCTTTTTCAATTCATTAAAGCAAAAATGTCTATAAAAAAGCAGTAAATGATTTTGCGTGTTTTATTATATATATTGTCTTTCTCTTTAATTTTAAAAATTCTTTCTATTATTAGAACTTTTTTTCTAGTATTACCTGCTTTCGAAATATGTAGTTGGTACATTTAAAATAACTATTTATCAGTCTTTCTTGCTAAATGATGTATCTTGATAAAAGATACATTATTTGGAGTTAACACTGAAAATTTTCAAAATACTAAATACTTGAATTCGAGAAAATATAGTAGATCGTAAATTTTTATACATTTATGTAAGAATCGTTTTTATTATTTTTACAGAATACCATTCTAAGAATGCAATTCCCTAGCATTCTAAAAATAGTTGCTCTCTTATTAATGTTTATTCAAACACAACTATCCAGACTTGGTACTCAGAAGTAAAATACCAGTTTTTATGCGTATTTTAAGAGCCTGTAAGTAGAATTCTAATGTTACCTGGAAAAATATATTATGCAGACCTTCTAGACTTGTTTATATAAAGTGTTTTACAACAACCGTTAAAAGTCATTTAATTGTCTTTACAGACATTTAAAAAGTATAAAAATACATGTATAACATTTCAATAATATCTAATTAATTATCAATTTTACGGTTTTATTACAGATCGTCGAATTTTTTCCCCTATGGATAATAGATAAAAAATATTGATACTAATTTTAGCTTCGATGTTGGCGACTTCGGTGTCAAATTTTTATCACTTAAGTTAACACATTCGTGACCGCAATTTATATTTGTAATTTGTTTCTGAATGCGGCAATATTATCACATATGTGTAGTCATAAGAAAATAGAAATAGGAGAGAGAAATATAACTTACTTACATAATTCCGCTACTGTTTAGGTTGTATATTGGAATTTCATTGCTTTCATAACAATTAGCGTATCTTTTAACCATTATAGTTAATATTCTTAAATTTAATGATGCACGTTCGCAAAAACTAGCTTCAGAATTTCATTATTTACACCAACATTTAGCCTTAGAAATACAAAATATTTCTTGAACGCCAATATGTCAATTTATAACTAAACTTCATTAGTAACATACATATTTCTAGTTCATTGGGAAGTCTAAATTAAACATAACTTAGTAAATAGCAATGTTTAAGGGCAACAAATTTTCTTAAATTTAATAAATGCTTAAAGTAAATTGTAAGGTATAAAAATTTTTTAATTCACCATTATAGTTAATATTCTTAAATTTAATGATGCACGTTCGCAAAAACTAGCTTCAGAATTTCATTATTTACACCAATATTTAGCCTTAGAAATACAAAATATTTCTTGACTGCGAATGTGTTAATTTAGTACTAACTAAGCTTCATTAGTAAAATACATATTTCTAGTTCATTGGGAAGTCTAAATTAAACATGACTTAGTAAATAGCAATGTTTAAGGGCAACAAATTTTCTTAAATTTAATAAATGCTTAAAGTAAATTGTAAGGTATAAAAATATTTTAATTCACCATTATAGTAAATATTGTTAAATTTAACGATACACGTTCGCAAAAACTAGCTTCAGAATTTCATTATTTACACCAACATTTAGCCTTAGAAATACAAAATATTTCTTGACTGCGAATGTGTTAATTTAGTACTAACTAAGCTTCATTAGTAAAATACATATTTCTAGTTCATTGGGAAGTCTAAATTAAACATGACTTAGTAAATAGCAATGTTTAAGGGCAACAAATTTTCTTAAATTTAATAAATGCTTAAAGTAAATTGTAAGGTATAAAAATATTCTAAAACTTTCAAATTCGTACATAAAATTACTTTAATAATTGCATAAACCACGCGATGCAACTTATACGTAAAAATCCTTCAGAATCGATTGATAGTGAAGAAAACTTTCAAAGCAAAAAATTTAAAGCGCAGCAAAGAAACCATCGCCAAAGCAAAAGTTTGTTCCTGCAAACCTCAGCCTCCTTGCTCTCTACCTTCCCCGCAAACGGAAAGCAGCAATTTTTCAAACGCGCAGACAAGCCCACCCGTTACAACAGCAACAAGGGGGAAGAGCACAACCTGCAGTTCCTTCGAGGAACTTGGCACTGTTCCGAAAATACTGGCTATTGTTACAGGAAAATACTTTGTTGGTGGAAAATGCGTGAAAGTGTGAAACGCTCTTTCACGCCTCGTGAGTTCAGTGATTCTCTTTCTGTGAAAGGTTTGGCAGATAAATATTGGTCCCGAGGTTCCCTTCTCTTCTTAGCACAAGAGCAGAAAAAAAAAGGAGTTTCCAGACTGACGACGAAGGCCCAGAGAGTCGTTATAATGTTGGGGACAAGAGGAGGAAAAAATACACAAAATACGGAGCACTTTTGATAGTGACTGACCGTCCAGTAATAATGATGATAATAATAATAATTCTAGGAACAAAGTAATGCTTTGGAAAGCTGTCAAAACATCAACTTAAAAAAAAGATTATATGGAGGACCAGGGAGTGCAAATAGATGTACATGCATTGTTGTACATGCAATTGGGCCTTCGGCATGAAGGCCCAATTTATAAGGCGGTAGATAGTGCAAATAACATTAAAATATGGTAAATTAACTTATTTTAGAAAAAGAGGATTTTACTGAAATGATTTAGTGAAAAAATTACTTCATATTCTCTCTGTATTTTCCCATCTGGGAATACTTGCTGTCATAAACTTGGATAAGTGTTCCATGCAAACGTCTTCCCATAATTTGTTATTTAAAAAACAAAATTTTAAAAATTTAATCATTTTAAAAGAAATTTTTTACTTTAAAAATTTTCAGAAATGTCAAAAAAAAAAAAAAATCCAAATAGATTTGTAACTTTCGATACATAATTTTGATACATAATTTTACCTCCTCTCTTATCGCTTTAAATAGGATTATCAGCCATTGAAAATAAATTATATAAAAATTTGATGTGATGAATGATGATTTAGTGAAAAAATTACTTCATATTCTCTCTGTAAATTCCCATCCGGGAATAATTGCTGTCATAAATTTGCGTTATTGTTCCGTGCAACTTCTTCCCCTATTTCGTTATTTTAAAAGAAAATTACAAAAATAAAGTAATTTTAACAGAAATTTTTTTTATTTTAGAAATTTTCAGAAATGTCAGATAAAAAAAAAAACCAAACAGATTTGTAACTTTCGATGCATAATTTTGATACCAAATTGTACCGCCTCTCTTATCGTTTAAATAGGATTATCAGCAATTGAAAAGAAATTATATAAAAATTTAGAATTATTAGATATAATTCATGAACTGACAAATAAGAAAGCAAGAAAAACGAAGCTTAAGGGTGCATTTTGTAACTTTTATTGGATAGGAATTTCATTTTAATAAATTTAAATTTACAAAGAACATATGTTTTTTAAATTATTTCCTCTTTTGTGAATTATATGAAGCAGTCATACAAACATAATAGCAAGAGTCTATGAATTAATCTAAGTCAGAGATGGCGAGCATATGGCAGTGGCACGCGACCGGTACATAAATTATTTTTACTCGCATTCACTGGAAAAAAAATTATCTAAGATTAGTTATCAAAGTCAGATTCATAAACGAGTATGAGTATGTGCACCGTTATAGCCTTAAGTAGGACTAGTGCCCCCGTCCGCCATGGAAGTCCCTGTAGATGACACTGCGTTTTCTTGGGCAAATAAATGAACAGGTTGAGTCATAACGAGAGAAGACAAATTAAATTGTAAATTATGGTATAGTTTTGGTTTTGGTTTCTTATATTTTAACACTAGAACTACCAAGACCGTCATTTTGACGGTTTTCAAATGTCATGTTAGCCCTCGTGTTGCAAAAGGTAAACCGTAGAACTCCAAAACCAAACCAAACCAAATGTCATGTTTAAAAATTTGATATAATTTATGTATTGTTCTAGAATCTAATGACACGACTTTTAATGAAATATTAGAATAGTTAAAAATTCCTTTTCAATTTCCACTCACCCACTTTAATTTCCATAATCAGTATGACCTATACCTATTTGTACTAAGACCCGTCAAAATGATGACTTTGGACAATTTCAAAGTTGAATCATCCAAAGTTTCGGCAGCCGTTATAACGGGATCTATTTTTGTTCCGATTTTAATTCAGTTTAAAACTGAAAGGTCTAACTGGTAAATGTAATCAGCACGTAATCACTAACAGTTGTACTTCTAATGTGACAAAGTTCTTGGTGAAAAGGGCAACCTGTAGAAAATCTAGTCCCGGAAAATAGTTGAACATTGTAAATTCTAGGCATTAGAAACTGTTTTTGTTTGTTATTTTATTAATAATTAACGAATTATATTAAATGTTTTTGTTAAATTACATTCTTTTATTTACATTAAGTCAAAAGTTACAATGAGAAAAGCTATGATCAAAAATCCATCAATTTCACGGGCGTGGTAAAACTAAGTATGTGTTTAACATTGATACTTTTAGCGTTATTATGAAAATGGACAAAACTGATCTTTCGTGATATGGAAGAATGATTTTTAGAGATTAAGAGAACAGATATCGTCTCCTTTATAGACTCAGACGAATCTATATTTCAAATTTTTAGTCTAAAAAAGTAGCAATCTAAAAGGCTTTATGACATATAAAAACTAGATTTTCCAATAAATGTCACCCAAAATCTGAGCGATTCTCACGTTGGGACAAAAGGAAAGATAGTAATTTTATAAATGAAACATTTTTATGTACATTATAGAAATTTAAAGACGACCTTTAAAAGAAATGTAACAGGTGACACACTGGGTACTTGATAATAATAAGCTGTAATTAAACTGGTATGCTAATTGATAAAGGTTCACCATCCTCGGGCTAAGCGACAAATCTTCTGAGAAACCGTATTACCAGGATAAATACTATCTGTTTTTAAAATTGTAGATTCACGCCTTGTGTAAAACTAAAAATCTTTTAAAAATCATTTCCTCTCGAATACAACAATAAAAAAAAACTTATGCAAAAAAGGTAGAAATCCAATACAGCAACATGGAGTCTTACTGATACAGTGCTCGGAAAACACTCAAAACGCCAAATAGGGTAGGAAAGGACAAACATTCATTCCTTTTTACCTGAACAGACAAGGCCGATAAGATTTAGTAGGGAAAGATACACAAATCCGGTGTCCTACCGAGAGGGAAAAAAATACCAGTAGCTCTAAGGTATGTATACTCAATCTACCCCCTCCTTTTTCGGGATAAATCTGCATTAAATGAAGAAGCAGGGAGGCAAATGACTGAGAGCGCACTCTGACCCGAGTGCTTCGAGCGGCATTTTTTTTTCGGAAGACGTTCGATTCAGAGTTTCGTCATCTCCTGCTGTTTGTTGATGTAGCATCTCAACCCAGAAAAGAAACGAAAAAAACTGGGATGGGTTCGGAAGAAGCAAAAAAGAATGGTGGTAGGGCGGATAACTGGCGAGAGGGGGGGCCCCAACAGGGGACTTCCAAGAGCGTTCCATTCTTATCTTCTCATCCCGAGAGGGGGTCAGCAAAGGCAAAGGGGGCGCGGCCGTGTCGAATCTGAAACATACAAGTAGGCGGAGGCGATAGACAGGCTACGAACTCAAAATGGTAATGTAGTGTTTGCGGCAAATGGTTGAAATGACACATCCGACAGATGAGATCAAGGGTTGAGAATTGTGTTTTTCGGTTTATTTTTTTCACCGAAAGTTTTCCGGCTACCACACATGTTAATATATCTTTCAGGATTTACAAATTCAAATCGTGTTGGATCCCGTCCAATGTCAAAAACAATACAAGATCACATAAAATACAAAAGGAGTGCGAGAAAAAACGAATTACAGTGAAACTCCGTGATTTAAGTTTTATTGTTTTATATTTACACCATAATTATTTGCTTTTACTCGTTTCCAGCCCTATACACTTCATGCACTTTTAAAATAAAATATTAACAACAATATTTACAGTTACAATGTCGATCATTTTAATTTTGTTTTGAACTAAGCACGCATAAATCTAAGACTAAAGATTTACAAATAAATGAGTTACAACTGCCCACATAAGAAACGTTATAATAATAATGGAACACTAGCAGACAGTTCAGAATACAATGTCAGTTCACCAACACAGGTAATATCGTATTTCATGTTTTAAAAATCACTGTTATAAGTTTACGAGACAGTGAATTAATAATTCTTATAAGCACATAACCACGACTGTTTTGCATTCTTCTGTCAACGTTCGTAATTTAAGTCAGATATCTAAAATACGGAGAATTTTAAGTTCTGACGGGAACGAATTAAATCAAAATTCAAACATGTTGAATTACATTCGCCAATTTAAGAAGCGTTATAAATATAGTTACTTGAGAGTACTGTTTAAATAAATGTGCCATAAGAATATCTTATTTTCCCTCTAATAAGGCAAATGGCCAAAGCAAATTTGCAACAACTACAGTGACATGACAAATTACAAGTGATTCACCATACGAATTTCTAAAAGTTAAAGGCACATACCTCATTTGATTTTTTGCATTAAATTCCGAGCCACAAGTGAAATAAAAACTTAAACGAAATGAAAAGAAATTTCAAAAAGAATCTAATAATATTATTTAAATAAGATCAATTTACTTCGTCCTATTCTCTTCTGCAGGACTTTATTATGCTTGCATTGAATATTTATTCTTCAATACGCTTTTCAAAAATTACAATCGCATAACAAGCTTTTTGTAGTGAATTTTGTTAAACTGGACTGAATTACTTTCACTCCATTAATTTGAACAAAGTAAACAGAAATTATTATTCAATCATCGAGTTGTTCAGTTCACTTTTTCGTCTTCACTTCCGACAGAAGTTGTTTGAAATTCGACATAAATACTACACATTATACTTACTAAACACACATATTGCAGAAATTCTATAGTATTGGATGTTTATACAACATTCGTTAATCATAAATAAATTTTCCTATTGTAAAAACGTTAAAAAAATTTCCAGTTCTTTTGACGAAATATGTAGGTGTTCAAAAACAGATTACTGGTATTTCATCTGAATGCGAAAAGTTTATCGATTTTTATGTTGGTCATAAGATTTCCGCTTAGAAAAAAATGCCTACAGTCATTAACACTAGATTTACGATGTTGATCATATACCTATTTTTACTAAAGTGAGCCAATTTGACTCATACAAGAAAATTGGTTGGTTGGTTGGTTTTTTGCAAAGAAAATAGTTCCAAATTAATTTAAATAAAATGCTTATTATCAAAAAATTCATGGAAAATATTTTTTACATATAAAATCTGTTTTTGAAAAACATTTTCCGCAAACATTTCTATTACATTTAGCACAATGGTTTCTACATATGTTTTTTTTTGCATGATTGTTGAACTTGACAATTCTTCCGTGCGTCAGTAGCATGAATTTCTGTCATTGGAATGGAAGTGTTCTCGACTTCTTTTCTATATTTACTTTATACTATACTTTATATTTACTGTATACTATACTTTATATACTTTATACTTTATACTTTATATACTTTATATTTACTTTATATATTATACTTTATATTTACTTTATACTATTCTTTATATACTTTATATTTACTTTATACTATACTTTATATACTTTATACTTTATATTCTTTATACTATACTTTATACTATACTTTACTTTATACTTTATATTTACTTTATACTATACTTTATATACTTTATCCTTTATATTTACTTTATACTATACTTTATACTTTATATTTACTTTATACTATATTTATTACTATATTTATTTATTTTCATATACATTATATGAGTCAAATTGTCAAATTGGTGAAAATAGGTATACCACATTTGATAATGCGAAATGAAGGGGTATGTGGGGAAGAGGAATGAAAGTTTACATATATTTTATTCCTTAACTAAACACCAACGTATGTTTTTGAAAAGTGATATTAAAGTTTTATATATGTATCGGGATCAAATTTTTAATGAGTCAAATTGGCTCAATCCGTAAATCTAGTGTTAAATTATGCACAAAGATGATCTTCACCACATGTAATCGCAGACGAAGCCCCCTTTCTGCTAATTTTGATTTTGCTTATCACTAATGAACAACAAAAAAAATTAAATGTAAGTAGCCTGCTCCCAGCGACGTCATCTTAGATTTACAGCTTGTATTCGGAGAAAGATACACCATAATAAAATTTTCATCCTCTACGTTATTGTCAATCTCTACAAACTGATAGCCTACTTTTAATAATCGGATATGTTTATTTGTTCAGGTTTCTACCCGGTAAAGACGAGTATACTAACAGCGAATTTGATATAGCGGTAATTTGAGTTACGAGCTCTGTCCCGGAACGAATTACACTTTTATCCCAAGGAGTCCCTTAACATATATTTTTGAATCGATATGTTTGATCCATTAAAATGAAACTAATATGAAAAAAACTACATTGACGGGAAAAAAAATCCATAATCAATACTAAGGATCAAACAGTTGGATAAAAAAGTAACAAGCAATCAATATAATAATTCTCCAAAATTCTACGCCTTCACATTTTCATTACTTAATATCAGTTGTTTTTCCTTCATCCTCTGTTGGCAGGCCTCACTCGTTAGGCCTACCCAATATGCTCAACCTGACATTACTAATCGATACGGCGAGGAAATAAAACAGGTGGCTTCCCACAATGTCATGTTTCATTATGAACCTGTGCTGCGAGGCAAGAGTCGGGCTGCGCGAGAAGAAGGAAATAATGCGAGTGTCACGACGGAAAAACTGCGGTGATGAATGCACAGAAACAAATGACATGCTGAAATTTACGCATGGAAAGTGACTAAGTGTTTGCCCAACAAAAAATTTTTAAAGGTTCATAGTACATCAAGAATTGCCTAAATATCTCCTTTTTTTCTTTTAATGTAGGCTCAAATTACCGTTCTAACCGCTTTACATATGCATACAAAATGTAATGCATCTTCAAAATTTCAATCATCATTTACATAATATTGCATTTATTAGGAGCTTTTCTTAGTTTATCAG
The DNA here is from genome assembly GCA_032207245.1 of Pardosa pseudoannulata. Lineage (NCBI taxonomy): Eukaryota > Metazoa > Arthropoda > Arachnida > Araneae > Lycosidae > Pardosa > Pardosa pseudoannulata. The sequence goes on along the minus strand of CM063505.1, from coordinate 113,005,246 downwards.
TGCCTAGCGAACCTATTTAAGGCAGTTTAGAAATAGCTTGTAGAATTATAATGTTTTATAAGAACAAGTTTTCTTTTTCAGGGGAAGTAGATTATAATCTTATAAACCACCTATCACAGGGCATGAAATTCAAATCCCGTTCCAATTTTTTTGCATATGCATACAAAATGTAGAGTATGTGTCTTTAATATTTCAATAAATACGGACTACTTACAGATTGCATTTTTTAGGACCTTTTCTTAACGCATTAATGTTTGCATTCTTTTTTAAGGGCAGCTAAAAAATTAGTTTGTAGAATTTTAATGTTTTATGAAAACACTTTTTCTTGTTCAGAGATGATCGATGATAGTCCTTATAAATCACCACCACAGGGCAAGGAATTTCAAGCCCGGTTTCAACCTCTTTATACATGCAGGAAAAATTTAGAATATATATCGCCAATATTTCAGTAATTACGTACATGCTATTTCATTAATTAGAAGCTTTTCTTAAATCTTTATATTTTCATTTTTATATTAAAGTAAAGAAAAAAAATAGTAGAATTTTGAAGTTTTTTAGGCATGATTTTCCTATTACAGAGAAGGTAAAACACTATCCTTTTTATCACCTACCACAGTGCATGAAATTTCAGTTTCCAAAGGTACTATACTCAGATTAACTTTTCTCGCCACAATTTTGCATTCATAGAAAATAAGAGACATCTTCAAAATATTGACAGATGTAGCATAAAGAACTCTTTAATGCCAGAAAGCATAAAAGAATGTAGAAATCAAAAAGACGAAACATTTATTATTTTAATAATACTCAATAAAGTTGTCATAAGATTTCAGTGATTTCAAAAATTGTCACTTTCTTATAAAAGGTCATGCAAGAAAATGTCGGCATATTTTAGCACTTCATCATTGTGTAAAGTTTCCATAATGCACCGAAATATCGCAGATGTAGGGTTCAATGCATGCAGGTAAGTCCATTGATAGAAATTCCTTTTTATTATTTTTAATACCTTTTTTACTGTTTTTATTTAATAGACCCTCGCTTTTATTTAACAACGCGTCGGATCCCACGTAAATCGGACGTTACTCGGATAGCACGTAAAATCTGATATCGTTATTTTTGTGTGTGTTGCAATTGTAGCTTCTTCTAAATCTCATTAAGTATCCTAATTTACTGCTAGATTAGAGACAAGTGCTTATGCAACTAGCCAGTGTAGTACACAATGGGGGAATTTAGCAGTTCAAACCCCTTCCATAAACCAACAAGCAAATTTTAATATTTTGTTAATTATAGTACGTTGTATTATATAATTGAGATATTATGTTACATACAGATTATTTTATATTTTTGTATATTATTATATAATACAAAAGATTTTTTATATTACAACAATATTTTATAAAAAACTGTTATATTATTATAAGGTATAATTATTGTATAATTATTTATTGTTATTGCTGTATAATATAAAAAATATATAAATAATTTTAAAAATTATTAATAAAATTTTATGCATTTTTATATAATTAATAATATAAAAATTTTGCAACAGATAATGTTTTTGTATATTTTGTAAAACTATAATTTAGAAAATAGGGTGGACTGTTACATACAGTTTTACCTGCATCGTTTTTTTTGTACCCACAGAATTATTCATTGCGAGTCTGTTTCAAAATTATTGGGACAAAACTGTAATAGATCTTATAACTTTATTATACATCAAACAAATATAGTTTTTATCATATCAACTGAATTGGTTTTTCTAATGCCAAAGTTTGTTATATATAAGCAAAACCATGTAATTAAGCCGCCCATTCTAATGTGAAGGATAACATTAGGTTGAACTTTAATAAACCAAAAAAATATAGACATTCAAATGTGGTGTTCCCTTCATTCTGTATTTCTGCTTTTACTTAAAATGAATAAATAAATTAGACTCCTGGATAAAGAGGTATTTTTATACAAATGCTTTAAAATATACATATCGAAAATATGCTATAAATTAACTAATCAAGGTGTTAGTATAAATGTAACTACAAATTATCTAAATAATTATTTGATCTATATAATTCATGGCTAAAGTGAATTTCAATATTATTATAATAATATACTTAACACTCTAGGAACAAATACATATGTTAATAATTTTTCATTTTATTTTTCTACAGTACACATGTGGATAAAAATAATATGAAGTTAGTCCAGATAAGATAGTATAGAGACAGGAATGTCACTACCTGGAAATCCGCATTTCACCATTAATTTGTAATTAAATGGTTAGATAACACAGATGAAGGATATTTTGCTACAATGGTTTTGTAATCAAAACAGGTCAAATATTTTATATAAACTTCCAATGAACAGAGTGTCATCAATAAAATGAAAACAATTCAAAATGAGTTTAATCTCAAATCGGAGGAAAAAAAAATCACTAAATTTTAATGAGTTTTTATTTTTTATATGTGATTATCATAATCTGTCTCATATATATATATATATATATATATTGGTACGGGAATCCTCATCCATAAGAGCCTTAGTACCTTATCTGAGACACTTCCCATTTTAGTATTTAGGCACGACTCAGCTGCAGATTCTGAACAAGACAGATCAGATGTCCAAAGCCTTTTGACTTTTTTTGAGATTGATCTAAAACATTAACATTAAGCAAGTATCAAACCTACAACAGCTTTGTATCGATGATTTTTCCCCCAGAAACCCCTTTATTTAACTCTATACAGAAGATCTTGTAATATCTTGGAAGCACACGATCTCCCGTATTTCTTCCTCATCTAACAAAACTAAGGTACCTGACGATCAAAGAGACAAAGTTTTCACAAGAAAAGAAAGACGACGAAACCCTAATCCAACGATATCCGAAGTCAACGAAAACTGAGGCATAATTGTATAGATATCAACGTAAAAAGTGCTGAGTTAATAATTTCAGAATACCAGCAACGCAAGCGTAACATAAACGCAATCAGACACCAGGCACCACAAGATTGTTTTCCATTCCGCCGAAAATCGCAATTAAAACACGCTGAAGAATGTAACTAGTGAATTAATCAAGCCAATAAAACTGGAACCGAAAGGCACTTCGGAAATATCATCTTCCCGCCATATCTCCAGTAATTAAACACACTCCTTTGTGCACGGCCGATGCACAAAAGAAAATCTCCATCGTTAAAATCTCGGCCAGTCAATTCGCATTAAAATAATCTGGGGGCGAGCGTTTTCATTAAGAGGCCCCCTAATGGACCATAAAACCCAGTTAAGGGGAATTAACAGTGTCCGGCTGCAGAATGCTGACGCTCTCTCTCCGATAGCATCCGAAATACTCGCTGCGTTAAGCTCCACTAATAGCGCGTTTCAATTAAAAAGCGAGTGGCTGTTAAATATTCTGAACAGGCTTTCGATTATAAACAATGGAGGAGAGAGAAGTGTGGCAATGCAAAGAAACAAAACAAAACAAAAAAGTGGCATTAACTGTTCAAGCGCCTATGGACGTTACAAATTGTTTTTATTACAAATTTATTATTGAAATTGATTACAAATTACGACTTAGAATCATGAAACATTGTTCACTAACACACTGAAATATAATTTTAAAAATTCTTGTTCAAATCTCATATTTTCGTTAAAGAATTGAATTTTTAAAAAATTATTGCTTACTTTTTAAAATGTTCTTTGATACAGGGTATCTGCCAAAATAATTTTTTTCAAATCCATGGCTTTTCATGACTTTCCCTGATTTAGCAGATCATTTTCCATGACTTTAAAAAGCTTTCTTTAAAGTATATATGAATAAAACTTCTGATGTACATACAAATAAAATATATGCTCTTAGAGAAATTACAGGAATTTTATCATAAGAAAACTATAAACTTATTTTATAAGTGTTAATAAACTCATATACATAAATTGTTGTATCTACATATATAAGTTTAATCATATAGCAATTTTTCAATCAAAATGTTTCCACTTTGAATTCAGGGTACTTTAGTATTATCTAGGTGACCATGAATAATAGCCAAATATAACCCTATAATGTTTATATACAATATCCCTAGAGATAAACTTATATTTTGTGCAAAATTCTTAACTAATTTTTATTAAAAAATAAATATTATATTAATAAAATTTTAATCTACAATTTAAGAAAAAAAACCAGAATAATATACATTTACCCACCCATTAAGCTTTCTTGCTTTGAGTTTCCTTGGTGAACAAATTTTACTTGGTCAATAGGATAATACATAAATACCAAACTCAGTAACTTCAACCAAATGACAAGTAAGAATGAAATTAAACGATTCAATGCATTTTTTTTTATCGATAATTTAGCGGATCCATGACTTTCCATGACTTTTACTCATTTTACTTGAAAATCAAGACTTTCCATGACAAAATTAATCCATTGTCTAAATCCATGATTTTCCATGACTTTCTCTGACTTTCCAGGTGGGCGGAAACCATGTTGATATTGCATAGATTTATTTCAAAATTTTTAACTAGCAGTCAACATATACTAACAATTCAATTACGGATACGGCATAAGTATGAACATCTGTACTTTGGTAAACGATATGATAGTAGTAGTGAATTTAGAAGTACAGTAGAACCTCGATTAACCGAGCTAATTGGGATCGCTAGTACCTCGGATATCGGAAATCTCGGTTAATAGAAACCCTGTATAAAAACCTTCCCTGCTTGCGAATTTAACTAACTTTTAAAGTAAAAAACAATAGAACGTTCTTTAAATGATAAAAAAAACATATATGAACTTATGTTTTACAGCTAAAAAGATTATTGGAAGTTGAGTGCTTTTGTGGGGAAGAAATGCCTGTAACACGGACAACGAACTAAAATATGTATAATTTTTCCAAGCTCATTTTGGAAAGGAGAAAAAAAATTAGACTTCCTTATTGACTAGGTTAACAGAAAACTCGGCTAATCGAGGTTTTACTGTGGTGTGCATGTATGTGTCATTACAAAGCGTTTTTACAGACTATTAATGTAGGATTATAAAACTATGTTCATATATACACTGAAGTATACATTTTTTTAAATTATGATATTCTCGTTGAGGAATTCAATTTTTTAAAATTTTTTGCTCATATGTAAAATGGTCTTTAATTTTTCACAGATTATTAAAAATTTTAACCAGCAGTCATCGTCTATCGTACCTTAAGTGAATTATTAGTTAAAGTGAGAGAATTAGTACAGCAGTGAACGATTGGATTGTATAGGGAATTTGGATTAGTGAGAGTGTATGGGATACCACTGTAACTTCCTCGATTATAATGTTGGGCATGTATGAATGCGATATGTTTCCATATTGTATAGTTGTTAGCGTATCGTGCTTCCAACTCGTGGATTTGGCTTTGATTCCTATACATGGCTTGGATATGTGTCCACGGATGCAACACGTATAAATCCTAGCGTTGTTGGCCATCGTTGTGGTAGTCCCATAATTAAGTGTCAACAAGACCGCGGAGCTGTAAGTTTGAATGTTTAATGCTTCTTCCACACTATGGCCAATTGTTCACCACTGAAGTACTGCCATGATGGCGACCATGGATGATGGTTCACAACTTATATCCACACAAAATTAGCCGACTATTGGATGCGCTATTCCGAAGCCATCTTTTGCCAAGGACATTTTATTGCCTGTTATTGTCGACCTCGGTAAGCCATACTTTTTTCACACAGTGGTAATGGCCTGCAGTGGGCCATCGTGTGAAAGGACCTTAAAAACAATGCACATATCGCATTTTCCCCCTCTTTCGGAAAAATGCAATATAATTTCAAGTAATAGATGGAAAACCAATACAATGCTAACATGTTCATATATTATCCGAATGTTTTAATGGCATTTTACACACCTAATGATTTCGGTTTAACCCTTTAAAGGTCACCTATATAAGCTCTTTGAAATTTAATGAAATTAGTTTATAAATATTACGTATGAACCTTATAAATGCAAAATGTATTAAAATTTTTCTTTACTATCCTTAGGTTTGAGAATACCGTAGGAAGGATTGAGGGGGGAAGGGTTCACTGACAAACCCACCCTCTTGTAGAGCGTGAACATAATACTTTTTAAAATTTTAATTATATTGGAAGAACAATAAATAACTGTTCTTAAATAACTAGTTTAACGATTTATAAGTGTTGTTTGAATAAATATTTTTGTTTGGGGTCATACGAGAAAAAAAAATCGAATTACTAAATTTCCAGGTACATCAAGTTTATATACATATATTTAAAAAAAAATAAAATAAATTAAGTGTAGTACTATCACTTATCGTAATTTTTAATTGTCACAAACATAAAAAAGCCATTCATATTTCTCAAAAAAATAGATTAAAAAAATGTTTAACAGGAGGTTTTCCTGAGAAACCACTATCCGCTATAGGGTTAAAAGTTAAATTACAAAAGATGAATGTAATGTTCGACTAATTTTAACGGTCACTTTAGCTCATACGGCAAAATTTATTGATGAGTCCCGTATTTCGATGATCAATAATAAAAATTAATTAATAAAATAATCCTGGTCCATGGTGGGAAAAATGTCCGCTTCAGAATCCGTATCATACAACCAGAATACCTAATTTTGATAGGTTATTACAGCAAGTAAATTTTCCCACTAAAAGGAGGGACGGCATTATCCCATCTGTTATACACTCTAAGGTCGGCTAACTGGGCGCTTCAATTAAAAACGGATGTGCATTAATATTCAGAGCAGAATCCCCCTTGTATACAATAGAGAGATGATGAATGGGCGCTAACAATGAAGGCTGATTAATTAATAGATTATAAATAAATATGGGAATTCCGTTGAACGTTATACCCGAAAAAAAAATAATGTACAGTAATTTAACGAGGGGTTCCTTTTCAATCCGTTGGATGTTATTTTCCATGGTTATTTTTGAGCTAGATGCATTATTTTTCGTGACAGTCACATATCAAGACAATACCTTAAATACATAAAGATAATAAAAGGCTGTTATTTATTTATTTATTATATTTTTATAATGTTCAACTCAGTCATCATATAAGGCTGGGTTTTTTTATTTATTTTTTTCATTAGAAAGAAGAGCTCTTTTGACCTTAAACTTGATAAACGAGTTAAGATAATGTCGGAGATAACATTGCAAGGTAAGAAGGTATTATATGAATTCAAAAATATGTTTCATACCCAAACCAGAAAATTATTTATGTAACTCAATTTACTGTAGGATAAGCAAAGGTTATTTCCACGACATAAATTAATTATAAAAAAATTAAAGGAAAAATTGCGCAAAGCATCTGATTATATATCTGATTACAAATAAAGATCTTGATCGATCGGTCTAGGATAAAAGCTAAATAGCATAATTTTTCAGATAATCTAATTGCGTGTCATGTAATGTTCATAGAATTTAAAAATTATATTGTTATCTAAACAATAGTTGATAATTTATATAGAATTTAAACGAATAAATTAAATAATTTCAATAAAAATGATCTCAAAATCTTAAAAAATTTGATAGCCTTGATTCTTTTTCGTACATGTTTATTAAAGTCCAAATATAAAGTGAATGTCACTGAGAGAGTATTGCAATACAGGAGTCAAATTCCTTTTTCGGTATTTTCTGGGTTTTTTTTTTTTTTTTTTAATTAACACTAAACATACCAACACTTAATACATACATATTTCTACCACAGCCAGTCAAATGACCGGACTTTATTTTTTCTGATTATCATCATCAGCAGCATTGGCACGACAGCCCTTTGTGGGCCTGGGCCTTCCTTAGAAGCTTTTCCCAATCTGCCCTTCTCCCAGCAATTGATCTCCAGTTCTTTACCTTTAAGATGGCAAAATCTTCATCCACACAGTCTTTCCACCGTTTCTAAGGCCTTCCTTTTGGTCTTTTATTGGAAGGGAGTGCATTAAAAACCCTCAAAGTTGTTCGTTCTGGATTCATTCTCATTACATGTCCTGCCCATCTCATTCTATTCAGCTTTATAGATTTGATAACATCATCACTGTTAAAAATCTTATATAATTCAAAATTATATCTTTTTCTCCAGTGGCTATTTTCAAAGACAGCACCAAAGATGGTTCGCAGGATCCTCCTTTCGAAGGTTGCCAACATGCTCTCTTCTTTTCTTGTTAGAGTCCAAGTCTCCGAGGCATAAGTCAAAACTGAATTTTTCTGATTATAAATGTATGAAATATGAAAATTGGAAGGAAATAAACAAATAAACTTTATTATAACTAAACAAAATTGTATATTGTCAATTTTTATGAATTGCAAACACAAAAAATAAGAATTTTTAATTCATTTCCCATCGCATTTTTTACATCTACCTTATGGGTCAATTGACCCGTTATATGGTATGATTAGTGTTAAATGACATAAATAATACTATTTTTTGTTAAAGAGTTTACTCATTGCTTCAACAATAATCATTGTTCATTACTGAAATTTTTAACAACGTAAAAAAAATTAAAAAATGAAAAAAAAATTTAAGTTAATGCATCAACATTAATTTTCTAAATTTTTTCCTGGATTTAACCTCATTGATTTCTGAGTGACTTATATAAGACTTTCTCATATATTTTTTATGTCAAATACTCACCGTCACTAATTTTTAAATGCCAACTATGCGCCTATGAAGAACTAACGATATCTTTAAAAACAATCTGAAGCAGAAAAAAAAGTATGTTTCACTCCAAATATTTTAAACCATTAGCTAAATGTTGTGTTTCGATGGTAAAAAATTTTCTACTCCAGATTCATATAAGAAGCTAAGGATATATTAATTAGCCTCCTATATTTCGCTGTATATTTTAATTTAAAATTCTACTGCGAACACAAAAGTAAATGTTGCACAAAAAGTAATGCAAAAATATACCAAAACTCTGTCCCGAATAATTATTTTTTTCACCGAATGATCACCATTTCTAATTTGAAACCTCAACTGTGCATACCATGAAGAACAAATGATAGTTTTAAAAAAATTGTTTTAAAAAGGTCTCATTCTAAGCATTAGAAACCATTAGC
>CM063505.1:112926199-112991199 GCA_032207245.1 Pardosa pseudoannulata | reverse complement strand
AAAAATAAGTTCAGCCATTTATGAATTTCAAATGACTAAAGGCTTTCCTTGGCTACATCCGATTCTTTATGAAAAAATTCTAATTATCACAACAGGTATATCACAACAGTTCATTAGATATTAAGTTTTATTCATTAGAAAAAATTATTGAAAATTGACAATTGCTGGTTAAACTGACTAAATATGAACACAAATTTAAAAAAATAATTTTGCTTTAAAGAAATGTTGCTCGCTGTTTTGATACAAAAGAAGACAGTTAACCCTTTCGTGGACCATTTATTTCTCACTCCACGTTTCCAAACTTTCAAAACAGAACTGCTAATTTTATTCAATCCATCGAACAATAGATGACAGCGAAAAACCGAAGAGGGAATTAGTCTTCCCGTCATTCCAATATCAAGAGCAATATATTAGAATGGGTTTTGCGCTTCCCATAGGTGTGTTTTGTATGATCGTGTAGGTGGGAAGTAATCTTCCCACGGCCCACGGAAGGGTTAAATATGACCACGAATGAAAAAATAATTTTACTTTATGTTGCTTACTGTTTTGATACAGAAGAAGCCGGTAAAATTGACTAAATATGAACACAAATGAAAAAATAATTTTACTTTAAATAAATGTTGCTCATTGTTTTGACACAAATGATGCCGATTAAATCGACTAAAAATGAATACTAATGAAAAAATAATTTTATTTTATGTTGTTTACTGTTTCGATACAGAAGAAGCCGGTAAAATTGAATAAATGTGAACACAAATGAAAAAATAATTTTACTTTAAATAAATGTTGCTCATTGTTTTGATACAGGAGATACCGATTAAATAGAATAAATATGAACACAAGTGAAAAAATAATTGTAGTTTAAATAAATGTAGCTCGCTGTTTTAATACAGAACAAGCTGGTTAAATTGACTAAATATGAACACAAATGAAAAAATAACTTTACTTTAAATAAATGTTGTTCACAGTTTTGATACAGAAGAAGCCAGTTATGTTCTACTGACGTGATGCCGATATGATACTTTTATGAATTTAACTGGTTATTATAACAAATTACTAACATTCTATTTTAACACTGTTTGTGTGGTTAAAACTCATAAATGACACGCATAGGAGCAAAGTTTCTGTTCGTTATACACCAAATTCGTTACACCATTTTTTATCAAGACACGAATATTAATCAAGAGCTGTTCATTCTGAGAACTGAAAACTAGAAAACAAATTTGGACCAAAAGCCCCAAAACGGTATTTTTTATGCATTAAAATATGAATAAATGAAATCATTAACCACCCAATCGATGAATGAACATATATATAAAATGGTCACGTGCACATATCAAATTAACCCCTCTGTAACTCGATTTTTTTTTCATTTCTTACTGTCCACCCGAAAAGAAAAACATACATACGTGTCAAAATTTCATTTCGGTGTCACGCAAAAGAACCGGAAATTGTGACGTGACCAAACAAGAGCACTTTCGTTAAATGCTGCCATCACTTTGACAGCACTGGTAAAAATCAAGAAAACAGTGAATTAAACGAGCTTCTCGTGTAAGGACAAATCGGCTTCTGTTAACCCTTTGCGTCAATAACTCTGATTTGAAAAAGATTTATTAGTTATATTAAAATGAATTATTTTAAGAATTGTTATAAAAACTTTTTTTTAATTAAAAATTTGCTTTTTTCAGTTCCTTGTAGCTACAACAAACAAAAAAAAAATACATGCTTCTTATATAAATATTGTTAATTTTCTTGCACAAAAATTGTTTTTCAATAATGATTTTGAATGTAATTTTGTAAAAATATTACTTCTAGATATCTTTCATCATTTTATATATAACTAAACGCCTTTTTATTTAAAAAATTATCAAATGGAACTGATTAAGTGATAAATGAAACTTTGGTATCAAATGTAAAATTAATATTACCATTATTGGTGATTTTACTAACAAACTGTATTTCATGGGTAATTCTATGTTAAAAAAAATAAAACAAATCTGAACATCCTACAAAATTTTCTGAAAAAGTATACGTTACTAATTTAAAATAAAAATTGTATTAAGGTTAATTTCTAGATGTCAAAACTAGGACTGGATGATACCTAAATTTTAATATTGCAATTTATCGTTTACCAAATATCAATATATTAATATGTTCTAATATATATCCCCTTATTAAATAGTTGCAAATATAAGTGTATTCTGTATAATATAATACAAACATATATATATATATATATATATATATATATATATATATATATATATATATATATATATATATATATATATATATATATATCAATGCGTGTTTTGTTTAACTAGAAAACAGAAATTCAATTTCTTAATCTTAATACATAAGTTTAAATTTTAACATATTGCTTTAAAAAAGGAAATCGGATTTCAAGCCAGTCACTTTGCTGCAGATTCCGCTAACACGCGTCTAACACCTGACGCTGAGCGTTATGGACTCGTCATTTTTTGAAGGCGAAGTAACTATGTTTTCTCTCACGTTGTAACATCATGATATATAGTTTGCAGCTGATTAATCTTAAAATGCTGAAATTTGAGTTTTGCGTTTTACCTCATACACATACACACACAGGAGTGTGTAAGCAAGTTTTATAAATGAAATTATGAAAATTATATAATACTGCACAGCGTCCATATGAAGAAGTTCGAGACTCCTCAGAGTCCTGAGTGTGACTTGTTGAAACTCTGCGGAACAACGATGTAAAACAGGGTTCGACAAACTAAGGCACGCAAGCCAAACTTGTACATCAAATTGCAATGGCACGGTCAGTCTTATTCTTCTAAGTTTTGAATAGTGACCGAACGGGGTGTCACTTACAGGTTATTGGTTCAACGAAGACTGGAATGCTTCATGCTTTCAGTTTTGCTTTAGCGATGCATTAAAGAAGTCTTTCGCAGTTGTCTATGTAAAATCCCATGACTAGTTAATATTACAAATCACCATTTATTAGGAAGTCTAGTAATAAGAATTAAATTTACTAGTCTAGTACGGTGAAATATTATCTCAGATGGAACAATTTCTCTTCTCCGATTAGAGCAAATTCTTCAGTCGATGAGTAATAAGTGTTTATTTTAGTCTAAATATTAGATAAATGCTATAAAATCAATAAATCATAATCAATAAATATTAAATACGTAAAAATGTTGCTACCTAATAAAAAAATTATTTATCAACTCGAAATGAGCGGCCTACTTTGTACGGTGTAATACGATACACGAATGTAACGTGATGCTATAATTTAAATTCCGCCCGCTTTTGACCATTCTCAGGATTGGGGTTATTTCCCTCCGATTCAGTACCTCTCTCCCATCTACCTCTCAGACAGGTGTCAGCCACACCCACAGATTTACCTTGCCCGTTCTCTAGTTGTATAGGAAAGTATTTTTTGCACCTGCCAAACTTATGCCTAGCACCCTGATATTGTAGCCTTGCACACGTTCAATCTTCAGGCTTTTATACAGTTTTATGAGTACAAGTTATTAATAAAAAATACACGCTTTTTTGAGGCAACACACTTGCCCTTCGAACATAACTCTTTTTTCTACCTAGCTCTGTCTTCACAAAGTTTACCAACCTCTAATTTACAATGTCGATACTAATGAAAATATCAAGGTTGAAGAATTTTGGTTTTAACAATACACTCCTATATTTAGTAAACGAAACAGTCCAAAAGAAAAGAAAATAACAACAATTACCAAAAACTGTTGCCTGCACTTTAAAAAAAGGTAAAAAAAAACTATAAGCACGCAAAAAAATGGTCTTGACGATAAACTAGAATCATCGTCACTTGCAAAACGGTCTGACTCCGGGTGCACTAACCCCTCCCCTTTCTCTTTCTGTGGCTGTGACAGGAAAAAGCACACATATACGTGTCAACACTTCATTCGGGAGTCACGCAAAAGCAGCCAGGAAATTTCTGACGTGACCACAAAAGTGCACTTCTTTGGCGTCCGATGTCACCAGCTCGTGATAACACAAATGAGAAAGCGCAAAATGATGAATTGCCCCAGAGGAAAGGTAAGTAAGTGCTTTATTAGAAACAACGTATGCAGTCTCGGATTAACAACACAGCTTTCGCTATGTTTTACAGATTTATCATTTTTCTGTAAGCATATTTCTTGGATATCGACCGTTATAAACATTCTATGGAAATTTAGTCTCGATCTTTGTGTACAGCATCTTTTATATACAATAGAGGAAAACTGCATTGCCATTAATTTTATTATTAATCCTGGTTTAAGGTAACGTTTTTTTTGGGGGGGGGGAGGGAAGAGAGGTTTTAGGAAATTAGGAGGTTTTATGTTGTACTGACGTGATGCCGATATAAGAAACTGTTATGGATTTACTGTTTATTATAACAAATTACTAACACTCTATTTTAACACTGTTTCTGTGGTTAAAATTCATAAATAAGTTTTAACCACTCATACCTGTGTTTGTGAGTTTTAACTCATAAACACAGGGACCTACTGTTTCAAGTCGATTCCAGACTATGTACATCTGTGCCAACAGTTGGGCTCAAAAACAAAGACTATAACACCAAAAGATGCGAAAATTATTTTGATTATATAGAGGGCGCTAACTATAGCGCGCATGCTCCCCACAGCACTTCTATAGATATGTTAGGTTTTTGATTTCTTATTAAGCTGAAACAATTAAGTTTTTTTTTTTTTTAATTCTTATCTGTTCTAAGAAATGTTTCGATTAAATTGAATTGTACCTTCGATCTAAACCATTGACCTTGTAAATAAAGTAAATAAAATCTATGTTAAAACTATCGAACTTATTTGAAATTGCTGAAAAGTTAACACTCTACAATTTCTGTCATCATGCCACCTGCTGAATCTAGAGCAACTAATCAACGACAGATTTAATTAAAATTATAAATATATAGATAAATTGATACTACTAGAGAACAACAATCAGAAATTTGAAACACTCATTTAACTCCAAAAACGATATATGAAATGTTTCGTGTGTGAAAAATCACTCTTTAAAGAGTTGTAATTTCAAAATGTAATCAATCGCTGCCAAAAGAAATAAGAAGTTTCAAAGCGACGTTTAAATTGAAGTGTATTCTACAAGTGAAATAATAACTCCAAACCGAAAATGATACTCAATAGGTTTTTCGTAAAAGACCATAATTATCATCCCATTAAACATAGTACCAATTAGATTTAAACTATAAATTTAAACCAACCTGAAAAATTACTTTCAGCTTCGAATAAGCTGCACTTTAATTTAATAGAGTTCGTAACGTACCAGCTCTCCCCCCCTCTCTTTCTATAATAATAATAATAATAATATTGAGTGGGTGAAACGAATTTATTTAGCGTCAGTGAGACTAAGGAAAGTGGGAAAAAAATAGTGATACACGGGTCTTAACATCTTAAGCTGTCACGCAATGGCAATCCCAGGCCGACTTTAATGCAGTCAGAAAGTGTCACGTGACACTGAAAAGCATGAATTAGTCCCCAGTTTAAGGGTTTCCATTTCACGGGTTCACATGTTCTATGTCAGCACTCTATATCAAGTGTCAAAACAGAGGAAGAAAAGGGCTTCAAAGCGAAAAAGCACGAGAGTGGTTTAAAAGAAAACGAACGAAACGTGATTCGGCATAAGCTTTTATTCGACACTAGCTGCAAAAGCTAGTGGTTGGCGAAAAAAAATTCCTTATAATAAATAAAGTTATCAGATTTATAAAATAAACTTATTCCCACTATTAAAAGTAGGTTAACTATTTCAGAAATTAAAAATAACCAAGTTGGGGAATGATATTTGAAATGATGGAATGCATCTTTCTCTAAAAGCAACCTATAAATCTAAAATGGCTTCTTGCGCTGCAGTTTACCTACATTAACTTTTTATAAAATTAGAAACGAAAACCTCTAAAAGAGTTTTCCTTGCGATTAAATGTAATGAAAATCTATTTGTGTGTGTAATTTGATGACTGTATGGTTTTCTATGCAAAAATCTAATGACACACACACCACCACTTTTATCAGTATAGCAGTATAGATACGTCTAATAATTTCGAAATATTCATTCGAAAAATGTCGCCTGTTCCTCAATTTAGGTCACGTAGCATCGAAATATCCAAACTATTTTCCAATTTGCAAATTTAATAACAGATGTTTTACTAACAGGTTTCATTGGCTGGATAATCAAATGAAAATGCCTCACGAAAAGGCTAAAACGGGTTCAAGTTTATGAGTTTCCATTACACTGATTCACATATTCTTTATAAGCACTTTATATCAAGTGTCAAAGCAGAAAAATGAAAGGGTTGAAAAACCTAATTACACGAGAAGGGTTTGAAGAAATTTTTATCAACTTTCTAGGTCCACAACCCCCTTTACAAGCGGTAAAAAGCCTCGATTCAAGGAGAAGAAGAAAGAAAACAAAAACAAAAAAGAATGTTTTTAAACTTCATGTAGCAATCCACTTTTATACTCATTCCGCTTTTTAAACAGGATTAGATGATACTCCTCTATAGGTAGAGAATACTATATTCATGTACTGAAAAATAAAAGTATTTTTTAAATTTTACTTTATTAAAAGTCCTGAACAATTTACGTGTTCTCAGTAAACCGCAACTGTCCGTAACTAACTTTAATCGAAATTAACTGTAACCGGAACAGACAGTGACATGAGGAGAAATAGTTTTAAATGTTTGTAACAGTAAAAACAAAGTACTTGTTTTGGGGAAAAGTATTGCTCAATGTTTGATTAGCAAATATGTGACCTTAAAAAATCAATATATTAGTGAATGTGCTGGTTTACTTGGCATTATGACAATTTTTTTATATATATTTGGGGCCTCATTTGTCACCTGCAATCTTAAATTGCCACATTCTACTGTTAACAAACATTTAAAACAACTTCTTGAAAAATGTATTCGATTGGTTCCTGTATTATTCAAACTCTTTAACGTATTCTTATGATTATTGTCTAGGAGAGATGCAGTATGTCCTTAATGCATGTTGAATTTACCTTGAACCAAAAACGCCCCCTTACATCCTTTCATGCCAACAATATTTGTTAGGAACTCAACTGTTATTCCTCAATTCTCTCCTAACTCCTACTGAAATTCAAATGGTTCACGTGTCCGGGTAAACGTTGGAATCCAGGGACTAAACAAGGAGGAAGAGTTATTTGTATCTTATATAGTTCGTTTTTACGAAACTAAAATATTAGCTATTGTCATTTTATCCTATCTCTAGAATGAGTGCATATATCTTTTTCGAAGATTCCTCGATTTTCTCCTAAATTCCAATTGCGATTCAAATGGTCGATGTGTCTGAGTAAACGTTGGTATCCAGGGTCTAAATATACTGAAAGACTTATTTGTTCGTCTGTACGATATTTAGGAACTACCGATTTAGGAAGAAAAAACGAGTTGCTATTCAGAAAAATGTTTTTACACCATAATCTTGAAATATTCGTCCGAAATAAGTCGCCCGTCCATGGATTTAGATCGCATCTCCTCGAAATATGCAAATTATTTTGGAATTTGTAGAATTAAAGGGAAACGTTCCGCGGACAGGATTCATTTGCTGGATAATTTTATTGAGATGAAGCAGCCTGGCGCTTCTAACAGGCTAAAAGTATGTTTATAACAGGCGAAGGAGACCTCCTCTTAAGAGCAGCCACGTGGCAGTGGATTTAAATACTAACCCAACCCAGAATGCGAAGGGTGAGAGAAATAATGGCCGGGATATTAAAACCTGAAATATGTGTACGAAATTGCTCACCCGGCACGCTCTCTCCTCTCTTCCATTTCTACAGCTGGGACTGGCTCCACAAACGCAAATGTGTACGCAGATTAACTTTAAAAACAAATATTTCATTTGGCGTAATCTCATTGCGCCGGCAGAAACAAATTGCATCTGAATCCTTATAAAGAGATTAAATCAGGATCCCGCGGTGCCGTAATAAATTATTCCGGAGAAGATAATAAACTCGGGGAAATTCTTTCCTTTGCGACCAGGGGTGTGCGTTCCATTGGAGGGGGTGTTCGGATCTCGACGGGGGCCGGCAGACAAGGTGTCTCTTTCGAATGCGAGAGTCGGTGGGGGGTCCCGCGGAACTTTTATCGTCTCTGCCGTTCCTCTTTATTTTCCATGCTGAAAATTCAGAGGTAGGTAGGGGGAAGAGATAAGTCAGCTGGGAGCCCAGGAATCGTTTATTTTGATGTCATGTTTGAGATAGGGAGCTGAATTCTAATTGAGAGGTTGAGAAGGTATATTCGACAGTAGCTTCAGAACAATCCAACAGGTTTCTTTAAATTAAAATCTGGAAATTATATCCATCACAATTGTATTACGATTTATCACCGAAATCAATGTATTATCTAAAAATAAAAAGAAGATATTAATGTCCGGTATTACAGTAAAAATTTGTTTATATGAAATTCATTTATACGGAATGTTCAGTTAGACGTAGTACTTTTCGTTCTCCGGCGAAATTTTCATAAGACCTATGTAATAAATTAATATATGCATATATTCAGTTACACGAAATATTGACTTATACGAAAGGTATATTAGATCACTTATATAAACCTTCGACCGTATATTTTGAGTTTTACGTAGGAAGCAAAAATGTTCCAGAACGCAGCAAGCGACCTGAAGCGGTTCATTCTTCTGCAGGCGAAACATCCACTTATACGAAGGAATATTCGATACGCTAGATAAATCTTTGAATGTAAATTATATTCAGTTATACGAAGAAAGTAAAACTTTTCGAGAACACAGCATCTCACCATAAGCGATTCACTCTTCTACTAGTGCGACATTTACTTTTACGGAAAGAATATTCACCCAGCTACATATATCTTTGAACGTAAGGTTTATTTAGTTATACGAAGAAAGCAAAACTTTTCCAGAACACAGTACCCCATATTAAGCGATTCACTCTTCTACAAGCAAAATACAGCTCTTGAGAAAGAATATATGATCCGCTATATAAATCTTTGAACGTAAATATTATTCAGTTAAACGACAGAAGTAAAAATTTTCAAGAACAAAAAACCCACTGGGTTTATGTTCTCAAGACTGTAATAGATACTTTATACAGGAAAATTGATATTTTCACTGTTATAATTTTATTCTGTTACTATGCAAACTAAATGTCTATGATAATTACTAAATTTTAAACTTAACACTAACCTCTGACCAGAAGATTGTAGCATTTGATTTAGTTAAATGCTTCATCAATTCTAAAGACGTCAGTGAATAAGCAACGTTTTCCTCGAAAGTAAATCGTATATCATATAGCTAATAAATCAGTGAAACAAATAAAAATTACCGATTGTTTTAAAGACCCTAATAAGCAATTTTAAGATTCGTTATTCTATAATCTCATTTACACCAGGCAGCATATTAACATCTCCGTATGGTTTTCTTACATTTCCTTACAGAATATTTGTCTGTATTATTCTTTAGACAATATAGATAGTTTTTAAACCGAGTTTTCTATTTCTCTTAATATTTAATGTTATTTTAATTAAAAAGCATTTTATAAAATGTGTTCGTTGTATGTACTGAATGTTTAATGAATACAGAAGCATACTCTGTTTAATCTAGACGAAAAATTAATTTTGTTATTTTTTCGTCGTACATAGTGTATTATAGTACACAGATATTAATATATATTTTTACGTTTCAACTACATTTATTAATTAAAAAACATTAAAAATAACACAGTATTGTTTGTCTGTTTCTATAGGCGGAATATTCGCATATATGCAACATTCAATAGCAAAGAATTATCCACGTCTTCCGTTTAAGTGAAGTTTCACTGTATATCATAAAGCATTACTTATGGAAACATAATTTGAGTTTGAAATGAAAGATACCATTCAAAAGCACTTGAGACATGCGAGGTTTCTTACTATCTACATAATTTTTCCAAAAGAAAAACGAAGCTAAAAATATATCTGTGAATTTATACTCGGAAGAATAGTGTCTGGCATTTGTATGGCAGCCGTCTGTACAAAATTTATTCATTTTAACAAAGTAACGCATCAATAATTAGGAGCAACATCAGCAAACCAGTACAATGGGTTATAAACCAGCTGAAAAATAGGAAGGTGCAGGAATAATAAAAACACAATTTGAATCATATATGAAACCTTAATATAACCTTAATGAACAGTGTATTTTGTGACAGACAAATCATGGAAATAATGCCGTAGAATCGAAAGAGAATTACGCAAGAAAAGAAAAAGCGTGGTTAATCTAAAAAAGTAAAACTAGAAATGAAGTAAAAGTTTAAACAAAGCAGACACATGCATGTATTCGATGCTGCTGAATTACAAAATCTCATTTGTTTCGAATATATAACCTTTGTATGAAATAATGAAATTGAATATTTACAATTGCATTAAAGCAATAACATGCTAAAATTTTAAATTAAATTAAAAATAACTTTCAATTTTTTCAATCACGCTTACGTTCTATTTTCTAATTTAGAAAAATATAAACAATTTTATATCACATAGGATCCCAAAGGCAGTCGAACTATTTCAGATGTTAATGACTAGCCGCCTATAAAAAAATTATAAATTAACGAAATTAAAATTAAACTAAATAATTTTAATTATAGCAAAACATCCGGAATAAAATATATTGAAATAAAAAAGAAAACAAAAGGACCGT
This sequence comes from Pardosa pseudoannulata, assembly GCA_032207245.1. NCBI lineage: Eukaryota > Metazoa > Arthropoda > Arachnida > Araneae > Lycosidae > Pardosa > Pardosa pseudoannulata. The sequence continues at coordinate 112,980,505 of CM063505.1, read as the reverse complement.
TTCAAAATTCCTACATTTGAACGGAAACAAATTAACTGAAATAATTTTTAAGTTAAATAAAAGGCTACAAATTTTCAATTCCTAATACGTTTTATTTTCTAATTTAGAAAAGTGATATTGCGCCAAAGCTCTACATCACATATCATTCTAAAATTAATCAAATTATTGTTAATGATTCGTGGACTTCAACAAATTGCAAAGTTACAAAATTAACTTGAAAAATTAAAAAAAATTATTATATCTACCCATATAAATTATTTTATAAAGGCTAAATAATAAAACTTGAAATGGCTTAATCTAATTGGGACTGGAATAAATTTAAAATTAATTAAGAACATAAACATTTTGGATGGCTTTTAAGCTCTATTTTTTAATTTTAAAAAGATATAATGTATCAAATCTACACATTATCTAGTTATATTTACATGACCTATTTTACATCCTAAGATTTTCAATATATTTACGATATTAATGATTAGTTAACCGTATTGCTAAGCAACGCCATTTTAAAGTATCGTAAAGAACATAACAATTTACTAAGTGAAAGCTTTTTAACAAATAATAAAAGGCAGTTTTATTATTTCTTAAAATTATTTATTTACTTACAATAAATTTACAAATTTATACATCTCAGAAAAATAATTTGGAATATGCATATTTCAAAATGTTATCAGTTTAGTGTTAAAATTTATAACGCTACGTTAAATGCCTAAAATAATTTAGCGAACACTCTACATATAAGAAATATCTTTCAATATTTAAGGAAAAAAAATTTTTGCTCATATTTCTAAAAACTAATACATAATTTCAGAAACTTCCTGGGAGTTCAACATGCCTACACTTAATGGACATCATCCCTCGAAAAAATATATATTTTTACATTTTTAGAATACTTAAACAAATTTTAGTCTATAAAAACAAATTACGTTAAAATATTTCTATTTGCATAAAAGCACATTAATAATATTTTATATAAAGTTTTAACTTTAAATGCGTTTTAATCCAAAGGGTGATTTTTCAGACTTGTGCACATTCTAAATAAAGAATATTGCACATACTGATTTCCATTTTTCAAGGTTATTATATAATACGTACTGTATTGCAAGGAAACACCGCCTATTTATCCGATTCTTTTCAATTTTATTTGGCATTTATAGAGTTGCAAATGTAATTTTTAAATTTTATTTAAACCTTCTTTTGAAAATTCACTCTCTTGCATTAAAATTTATACCTTTTAAACATTCTAAATAGGCAGAGAACTATACCTAATGCTTATTGTCTGCAAAAATGAAAAAAAAAATAATGTAAATCAATTTGTGCAACAGAAAGTCTGTGGACATTGTTCCGAAAATAAATAAATAAATAAAAGTTTTCAAAAAAAAATATTTACTTTTTGTAGTAATTTTACATAAAATAAACTAAGAAAAAAAACTCAAATAGGTAAGGAGAACAAATGTTGAAAATTTGAAACATTTTATCTTATTAAAGAGAAAAAAAATATGGTAAACCACAAAACAAATTCTATCTTTTAAACTTACTTAAAATATATGACTACCCTTAAATCCGGCCCTGATCAAAACTACCAAAATAAACTATCTTTAAACGTTTCAGAAAAAAAAAGGGGGGCAACGGTTTTGAATTACTTCATTTGAATGGAAACATAAATTAACCGAAATACGATCCCCTAAACCTTCTTTTCTCAGACAAACCCTCTGCTTCCCCTCAGATTAACATAGAACTTCCGCGAAGCACAACATTCATTCTCTCAAAGCAGACAGATACTGCAAGAATAAAAAAAATAATAAAAAAAACATCGCTTCAGTGTTAACAAGCTCCATAAGCAAACTAACATCATACTATAAAAACATCCGAAACGACAAAAAATTATTTAGTGGCAACGCTCGAAGTAGAAAATGTTCAACGCCCGCAACGCTGAAACGACTTAGAACGCCACTATATTTCAAATATCTCCTAGAAAACGTTAAATGAATTAAAGGAAGGAAGGAAGGAAGGAAAGATGCATAAAATAAATAAGTAAAAACACACGACTGGCTAAAAATTATGACGTTTACTCAGCATTTTTTTTTTCTCCCTCTTCTTGTACTTTTATTAGTGCACTCATCTGTATGTTAAACGTCTAGTACGAAATTATGAGCGACGGCTAAAATGACTACAGTGTTCCACGCATATCTCAAGACGAGAGGGGAAAAAACTCAGGAGCGCGGGAATTTTCTTTCTATTATATTTAAAGCGAGAATCATTGTTGATAACGAATGTGTGTTTTAGATAGCGGCTTCATTGATAGTGGAAAATTAAACACAGAAAAAAACGTCTCAACACTGATTTTTTTTTCGTTTTTCCTCCTCTCCAATTGAAATAAATAAATAAATAAATGAAACATTTAGTTTTTCTCGATTTATGTGTGTTAATCATATGTGCTGCTTTTTCCATTCGAAAATTATTTGATCTGAAATGTTGATAAAGACACTTAGGCAAGAGTATCGCTTATTTCATCCATTTAGATTTTTTTCAGAGGGAGTACTGATAAAAATTAAATTTTGACCGATAACCAAAAATTAAAGTTCAAAAATTTGATTTAAAGAAAACCTTTATTTGATAACAAAGTGCTTTTCATTAAGTAGTCATTTATGTGGTTGGATTAAAAATTTTTTTTTAAATATTACAATATAATATAAAGAAATTCGAAATTTCTCCTTTACACCTCATTTGACTTAACAGATTCAAATCATGACAAACTCAGTGAAGACCACATATCTGGCGACACAATTTACAGTCGACCCAATACAGGCATTTAACCCTTTGAGGACGGGTGCATCATATATGCAACGACTATCAAATTGATGTAGAAGCAGGAAAACATTACTGATATTTTAAGTAAAACATTTAATTAGTATTTCTATTTACTACTAGAGGTAACCCTATGTCTGTTATAGGTAAACGTGTTAACTAGAGATATCTGAATACTAGAGAATCATCTGGCTCAATTGAAAAGATGTTGCATATATGTTATGCCCGTCCTCAAAAGGTTAAAAGAAACTTAAAGTCAAAACTATAGGGCCAGTTAATATTAAGTACTTAGCTTTTCCCATTCGTAAAAGTCAAAGGAAAAAAGCAGCTTCTTACAATGAGATAATCATAGATTAAGCGAGATAACATTGTAGTTAATATCTAATTAAATTAGACAGACTGTGGTGAAATTGGGTATACGTCGTCCAAAAACTGTACCAACTTAAGTCATTAGTGTATTACAGTTAATTATCATTTATCTTCCATGTAATACTAGACTCAAGATTCGAGCTGGTGTTACATGGGCCCCTGTTTTTGTTTCGGCGGCCGAAGACGAACACCCTGAGAGAGGTTTGGTAAAGGTTCAACATGAGGGGGGGCGATAGATGCCACCCTCGCCAGCTGCAGAAAAGGACATATTTTTTCCCATGGAGGCGAAAACTTGACCGAGGGGGGGGGGATTCCTCCCGGCCCTCACGAAGAGGGGGGAAAAGGAGATGCCCGATCGGTGCGACGGGGAACGGACATTTTTTCTTCGGAAAGAAGTTGAGACCGAGAGAGGTGTTTGTCCGCTCGGCACAGTTTATTTTTTGTCCTCGGTCTTATTTGAGCCCTGTTCGAGTATGAACGAAAGTGTATTTATGTTTTATTTTTAAATCTTCTTAATAATAAATGGTTAATCAAGAGTTTTGTCGCTGCTGTGCTTCATTGTCGGCCACATAGGCTTTAAGCGAACCCAAGATACCTGCTCCAGTAAAAATAGGCGGGCAGGTATAGAACGTGGCGTGCAGACTTCAGAAAGTGCAGCCAGGGACGCGCGAGGCGTTTTACATTCCATATAACTATTTAGCAGTTAATAGCCGATTACTTCTAACCGGCTTTCGTAACACAGGTACTCCAACACCAAAACTTACTGTTTTCATACATTACACGTATTTTGCTTTTTAAAAATATTAATAAAAATATAAATAGTTGTTTATAACCTCATGTAATTTATTATTTTACTACATATTGTGACGTCCTGAAGTAGGGGTAGGCGAAGCCGTCAATGATTCAGGCTGGACAACTGTTTACTCTGGATTAAATACTTTATTCAAGTGAATAATTTATGTACAGCTATGTACAGGTTTCAGTAGATTCTAAATCTTCTGAGATCTCGTGCTGAGATAACGTAACACAATTACAATGCGTGGGTACAGTGAAGCTAGTAATTCTCGAACACTGGAACAGTTCGCTAATTAGTGCCGGTTCGAAACGCTGACACTATAACCTCCGTGCTGACGATCAGTACAGTCGGTTTCCACACTAAGGTTCAAACGCTCAGAGTTCGTATCACGCTGGAGTTCGTTGAGGTAACTCAGGATGCAAGACGATCGAAAATGAGATTAAGGGTCACTCTCAGCGACCTACTTCTATGCACGAAGTAGAAAAAAATATTAAGATAACGGGAATGAGATCCCAAAGTCCGAAGTTGACTTCTTTAAGTCAATTTAATTACGTCCATTTAAGCGTAAGTCGTGGGTTTGTCGACTGGACTTAGTACACAAATGGCTATTGTTAGGATCACACTCTTCTACCTGCCGCTAAGCATAATTGTCCGCTACGAAAGGTCACCTTCCCTTCTTCTTTCGCTAGGGTCATGTAACGGATCGTTACAATATAATCCTATATCACTCAGAAAACTCCAATTCATTACCAGACTTTGAATTTTGATTTACAAATTCCCCATCAGAAAAAAAACTGAAAACTTGCTTTGTAGTTACGAAGAAGTTGAGTTTAATAATAAATAAATAAATAAGCCAATTCTCTCAGAGAAATTAATGGGCTTTAAACGTAAGAGTATATTTACAGAAACAAAAAACATCACTAGCTTCTATAACATAACTGAAGCTAAAGTAAGTTTAGAGCAATTTAAACATGCTATTGATTTTGTGTTTCAGCTCTGTATCGCCGTAAGCGATGCTCAGTGATTTATTCCAAGCACCATAACACAAAATTACCATAGCAACCATTGTAAGGAATGGAAAATTTTGTAAAATATACATCTAGCCAGAAACGATATGTAAATTAATTGTTAATCGATAAAATGACTAAATATTGAAATTTATGTAAATGCAAGTTTATCCTTTCCTATTTTTTTTCACGATACATATTAGCTATAAATATTTATGATAATCGATTAAAATGTTATTAGGAGTTTATTGTTAAATATTTAAAAATAATTCTCAAAGAACTTCAATAAATACGCAAGAATTCTCTACTGAAAATTAGATTGTTAACAGTATTGAGATTATTTTATCTTAATTATAGGGTGATGCACACTGTACAGATGTCAGATTATATTCCCTTTGTCCTAAATGCTCTTTGTAAGAAATCTATAGATAAGGTTGATTTTAGATGAAGATGAGATGGTTAATCATGTTATATGACTGCGATTCAGCATAGTTAATTCCAGCTAATCGTAGGTTTAGTTAATCATTGAATAGCCCTATTGTCAACAATGGCAACATCTGTCCTTAATATTTACCCAAACTTTCAAAAGGAGCAAATAATCTATACAGATATTTCATATAAATAACACAATAAAATTTCCATTTCAAAAGCATTGTAACAATTATTTCTACAACCCCCCCCCCTCAGAAAAAAAAAGTTTTTACACATTTTACAAGACCAAAATCCGTATAAAGTAATTCACACGCTTCAGTTATTCCATGCCCACTTGCACAAAAACAAACGATCCTCGATCGAACTTCAAATTATCTTATTGTCCCTAAGTACAAAACGAAATGATACCACTCTTTTTTCTTTCCTCAACGTTCTTAAAAAGATGGAAAGAATTTCAGCAGAAGCAATAACACCTTATTTTATCAGTTCAAGGCAGCGTGACACAGTACAACACAAACACACTAACTGGAATGCTGCAGGTCTATCAGAACTCTGACAAGATCTAGGAATCCTGCCACAGAAAATAAATAAGAGCGAAAGTGCAGACGATCCATTATTTTCTTGTTTTGCTCTCGACCGTAACTGGCCGTGACGAAACGGTCGCTCAGTTTTAAACAAGAGGATAGGTTTTTCTCAGCAACATTTTGGACTTTTCTTTATTTTATTTTATAACTTCTTGAAGTGTTTTTACTGCCAGCAATACAGACTTACGGAATATTAGAAAGAAAATATATCCGTCATTTTTAAGAGACAGGATAATTCTTTTTAAAAGACAATAAGACTATTTACTATGGCTTCAAAAAGTTGTATTGTAGAAACCTTAAGATGAGAAAGAAATAAACCACATTTTAAGTATGTATTAAGCTAATAAAAAAAGGTCCTGGATAAAGCAAGTCTTATTTTACCAAACTACGTTTTGTTATTTTCTACTTCTCAAATTCAACCACTCTATTGTTAAATTTAATAATGTTTATACCGCCCAGAACCAAATAATTTCCCTCTTAGTAATTATTCTTTTTTGTTGTTGTTGTTGTTGTTAAATTTATTATTTTAAATAAAAACCTATTTTTCTAAATGCACTATAATACCTAAAATGTACAGAAATATTTTTTAGAAATAATGTAAGAATCTGTTAACATTTTGCTGGTTATAAGGTGATAATACTTTAAATGTCAATTTTCTTATTTAAGTTAAAAAACCTATAATCAGTGTTTTCCTATTCAGAGGCAAAATTCGACAGGAATCTTTTTCTTAAGATCAATACAGCGATGCTAAAAACTGCCATGCAAACAGTGGTTTGAGTTTGGTTGTCACATGATAATAGTTTTGACGTTCTAAGTATTTTCGTGAAAATAGCTAATTAGTTCTTTAAGGACTGCAAACTGATTCCAAACATTTTGAACCAAAAGAATCCGGCAATGTTCTACGTCCCGGCTATTATATAGCTGCTAATAGTGGAAATTCAACCGATGAATTTCTGAATTCCGCCAGTCCTCCATCTATCTGGCTATGTACTTCAATTGCCAGTTATGCAATCCTCATTCGGCTGATGCAGATCTCAGGGCCGTAGCCAGAAATTATATTCGGAGGGGGACAATATTTTTGTGAAGGATACTTCACTAAAACTACAGGTTTTCTTATGTATGTATACTCCTAATGAGTATCATAATACAATGGGATTTTAAAATGTCAATATAATTAAAAAAGGATATAATGAACAAATTTAGAGTCTTGAATAAGTAATGTAGTAACTATACAAAGAATTTAATAGTAAAATTAACATTGAAAATATATAAACTATACATGGTATTAAATTCTAAATTTTAAAACAGAAGCATAACTAAAGAAAAAGAATAATTTTGAAAGAAAATGAAATTTTTCTTTTTAACTGTATATTATAAAATACGCTCCTTTTTTTTTTTAATTTTCGACAAAAAATTTTCACAATTTCTTCCAGTTGTGCAACAATATTGTAATGAGTTGCCAAAAGTGCTAGTCAATCTGTTCTTACATGTCGAATCCAATTTGCACCTACTCTTTAACTCAACGTCACTGTTCTAAGCCCACTTTTGTCAATGCACAGCTAGGGAGATGACACACACATGGTCCATTTTATTTCTACGAAACGTTCTTTTAGAATTTCGCAGGGGGTCCTGTCCCCTAAATCCCTCCCCTTGCCTACGGCCCTGGCAGATCTGAATATGTAATTCAAATTCGAAGACTCGACACTATCCAATCCATATACGGAACTCAACCTAGTAGCCAGAGTAAAATTCTTTTTCTTTTCCCTCCGACGGACCTAGTCAATATATACCATGGTAGTTTATCAAGAGATGGTAGCCTGGTAACCATATAGAAGGGCACAATTGGAGAAAATTGTATTATGTTATGGAGTTTTCTCTAAGTATACCTCTTAAACGAGAAGTAAAAATATATCTGGTATTGGTGAATTTTTGCATAGCGCAAAAGTTATTGCTGACCACTGTATAGCTCAATTAGTCAAAAGTACGCATATAAATGAAACGAATCATTGACATGTTTTCAATCCTCTTTTGGATCATCGCTTATCAAATATCCTACTCTACGAAATTTTTTAGCCCGTTTTATACTTTAAAACACTTTAGACCGTCTCGGGTAAACAAATAAAATAATCAAAAGCGTTTTCTTTCTCTCAAACTATTTACTTCATTCCTTCTCAAAGCTATTATTTACGGGGGGCCCACAAGCAGCATGAAGGATAGCCTCCTGTCTACAGTTAATTTTTTTTTCCACTCTCTAACCACGCAGAGAAAAAAAAATGAAATCGAGGGAAGGCATTTTCCAAATACAACTAAAAACCGCACAACAAACCACCAACTGGAAAATAATACAGTAAATGTGCTTTGTCCTCTTTTTTGTTTTCATTTCTATCACGACAATTACCCGTTTTATCCACTAATACAGACATAAGGACTGTTACTGCCATATTATCAAAAAGTTTAATGGTGAAGCAATTCAGACATTTTAAACGGCCTGTCGAGACATTTCCCTCCCCCGTTAAATATTTTTCCATTTCCCCCCTCGTCTTAAATACTCTACCATATACCTACCGCACGCTGCTATCCTGAGAATCCACCATTACCTTTTTTCGCAATTAAAACATTCTCAAAACCCCGCCTTTGACGTCACAAGTGATGCAACCGTCTGTGGGCGTGACTTACACTTCGGCCCACCAATCTGTCACGCTGCTCAACAATTCTCCAACTTTACTGACGGATGATAGTCTCGGAAAACAAACATGGAACTCCGCAACAATTATTTCTCATTATTTATTCTTTTTTATTTCCCTCTGGGGTGGAGAGGTTAACGAGGGGGCTCCGAAGAAGGAGCAGGTGGTTCTTGGAACAAGGGAATCTCGTTTGGCAAGATGAAGTATGCACTGTACATGAGTTGTGTGTCCTATAGAATGAGAGATAAGGGTGATTTAGAGAAGTACTCAACGATAATTTCAATTGGGGGTGGGGAGAAATGTTTGTATTGCAGTTACTGCAGGATTACGAATGAAAAAGTAGTCTTTTTTCCCCTCTTCTAGTTCAGTTAAACATAACCTTTGGGCAAAGAAAATAAAAGACCAACAAAGTTCATCAGCTTACAACAATTGATGCACGAATATGAGAAAGTTCTTGAATGCATTCTCCATTTTGCTATAACAATAAAAAAATATTTTTTGAGAAATAAAAAAATGGTTTTTCAAGTACACAAGAAGTGTATTTAAAATCAAACTGATTATTCCTCCATATAATAGAAACTCAAGAATCAGAACACACTTTCCAAATTCGTGATACTTATAGATTATTATTTTCTAATTACTTTTACAGAGTTTAAATCTTCCAGAATATTCAAATGATAAATTTTAAAATATGCAATTAATGTCATAATTATTAAGGATCGTTATATATAATTTTTAATTAGTATAGCATAATAAAAAAAAGTCTTCCAAAACCAACTAACTTCAATAACGAAAGATAACGCACTACCCATTCTAATTCTATGAATGAATTAACTTTTTAAATCTGCGCCCCTCCTATTAATGCAATTGATATGTATACTGTATTTGTTATCACAAATTTACACTAATTTTAAAATTTCAATTTACTCTCGGAAATTATGCCCATATACACATGGGCATATGGTGGTAAAAAAGATAAAAAACCTAATATAAAGATAGAAATGTAGAACAATTTATGTTCTACATTAAGTATATTTATTTAAGCATATTTAATGAAGCATGCGTAACTAAGTCCACGCATGCGTACATAGACATGCATAAATATACCATAAACAAGGTAATAAGCTCTTACAACAACATGGGAAAATAAATTTTTACAAAAATACTCAACTGTGTTTGCTTCAAAAATTTTAAACAAAACAAATGTTTTTCAAGAAAGCCAAGAGGATAATTCATCAGATAAAATCTTACTCTACTCACCAAATAATAATTCGTAAAAAGAATAAAACTGCTTACCTAAAAGACAGAGAAAAAAATAAATTAAGTTTCATAGCAGAAAACTTACAGTAAATATCAAGAATGAAATGTACAGAAGTGTAACATGAACAAATCACATATAAATTAAGTCCCTACACATACTTTGGCTGGCACTTAAATATCTCAGACTCATAATTGTCTACTAATAAAACTATAAGCACCTTATATATAGCAAGTGGTACACATTCAGTGACATAATATTGTCATGATAAATGAGTGACGGTTGAACAAACTTTCAACCTTGCTGTCAACTGTATTTAAGCCAAGTCAGACCCTTAATAACAATTTAGAATAATAATTATTAACAGCTACAAACGGAAAACAAAGCCAGTAAAAACTTAATAAACTTAAACTTTAATTTTAATAGTTTCTCCATTGGGGTAATAGTAGTGCTGAACGATGGCCGATTGGTTAGGGTACTGGCCTTCGGTACCGGAGTTCATGGGTTCGAATTCCACTGTGGCATGGATGTTCGTAGTCGTTCGGAATCGGCTTTAAGCTGTAGGTCCCGGTTTTATTAGCCTTCGTGTTGCCAAAAGTAGACAGCAGCACTCCAAACCAAACCATTGGGGTAATAATCTCATAATTTTATTCAAAAACAGCCCAATTATAAAAGCTAAAATTCATATTATTTCAATATCCTTCTCCCCCCCCCAAACAAACAAACAAACAAAAAAATAATAATTAAAGAAATGTGCATTTTGAATCTAAAATGGATTGATTTGTTCTCACTTACATGCCCACTGTTTTAGTCTAGACAAATCAAACAATAAAACTGCAGTTTACAAACTGTCCCAGAATATTCCTCAAGTAACATGCTTCCCCTCTGAACACTATGCTCCATCCTGAACTCCCTACCAAAGGTAGGATAGTATAGTTTTACTAAAGTCTTTTGAGGTACTGCTTTCACCACAAGTGCCCGTATATATGAATATATATGTACACTCTGCTGTTTGTAAAACAGAAGAATCAGAAAATGTCGATATTTCCAAAGGATTTCAAGCAAAGACATTCAGCTACTGGAGAGGAAAGAATATCGGCAAGACTTAATTTTAAAAAACTGCATGAATAATTTAAAAATCTTTTTTGGATGTCTCCACAATGTATATAATCTGAAATTCATTTCATTCTACTTTTAATTGCCAGGAGCTCCCGTGTTATACTCTGAGTGACAGTAGAAGAATCTGATAAGGAAAAAAACTCAAACTCACAGTCTTACTAACAAGAATTTCTACTAATTAATTAGCACGAATGAACTTATTTTTACTGCTAATACAGTAAATTTTGTACAAAAAAAATTCTGTAAGTGTGTTGTTCAGGTATGTTTCGGTTTGTAGCGTACGGTTTTTTCCTGCAACTAGTCGGCAAATTAAGAAGACACCTGCTGCTTGAGCCTTTGTATTTTAACAGACTGGAATTATAAAATATTTTTTCAAATGGTAGAATACACCATATCTAGCATGTAAAAATAAATTTATTTATAAAAGAAAAAATTTATTTCGATAAAAAATACTTCGCTTTAAAAAAATATTGTAAATTACTATATGCAAACGTTGTTTTTGCTTTAAAGAAAAGAAACTTCTTTAGTAAGAAATCTATGATGTCTCTTTCATTCAGAAAGTAAAAATCACACCCTTAACAATTTTTACCTTGGGCTTTGGAGACACAGTGGCTATGTGTCACATGACTTAGAGAAAAGAAAATAATCTTTCTTTGCACATGCAACCAAGAATATTCAGTAGTAGATTTTTTGGTTTTGGCTTTGGAGCGCTAAGGTCTACTTTTTTTCAAAACGAGGGCTAATATTCAGTAGGAAAAAAAAAAAAAAAAAAAAAAAAAAAAAAAACTGGAAGATTAAGATAAATTCCAGTATTAAACTTTCTCACACTAAAGAAGTCGCAGAAACATCAAAAAACATCATTTTCTTTAATTAGCTTTTATTATTATTATAAAGGCAATTAGGTCATAGATGACAAATTTACTCTGCAAACATTTAAATTCAATTGGATAGCCAAAATGCTCTCCAGCACCTGAGTAATGGGACAAATATTGGTGACAGAACTTCTGCTTCAATAATAAATTCCCTCAAGATACTTTCACAGTAACAAGAGATTCAATTACAGAAGATTACTTTACATATATTTCTCCGAGGAATCGAAAGTAGTGATACTTTTCAAAAGGATGGTACCCCTGGTCCATTAACTTCGAATATCAATCAGACATTTCACGAACTTTGTTGAGAAATAAGGTTTTCCAACAACCAATTTTTGGAACTCCTCTAACCCACCCTTGGCATCTAGACACTCTCCTGGTTATGCCCTTAGCATCAAAGATAAAAAATGTGTCTATATCACTACAGGTAGACTTATTAGTAGACATATAAGGAATTTTACTTCGGTCAATAGACCTTTCGAAGCTGCTTCAGTTGTACTCTAGAACAGGCATCTCCTGATTCCCTTTTAAATTAAATGGGGTTTAAGCGTGAGGATTTGCTTCCTTGTTTATGACTTTTGGACTCCTCGACTCCAGCAAGCCAACGACCAGACCAAGAGGAATATGTCAAAACACAGATTTTTTTTTATACGATCAATACTTTTCGTCAATTCGAGTATTTGTACGAACAGAATTTTTTAAGCAGTAAGTTTTCACTAATTAGTTGTTTAGTAAAGCTTAATCAGACCCATTCTTACTTATTCTGCTGAGACCTGGGCAATGACAGAAAAAGTAAAAAATATCATTTCTGTTTTTGGAAGAAAAATTTTGAGAAGTATTTTTGGTGGCATGGAACATAATATCTGGAGAAGAAGAACTAACTCTGAACTCTATAAATCTTTTAAAGATCTAGATGTAGTACAATATATAAGGATTCAGATAATTAAATGGGCAGGAAACCTGTGCAGAATGGAAGAAGATCGTGTAACAAAGAAGATCTTCTCGGCTAGTCCATTTGGCACCCGAAAAAGAGGGAGACCTAAACTTAGGTGATTCGACTGTTTGGAATCAGACTTTAAAAAATTACTAACTGGATGTCCATGGCCAGGACAGAAGAGCTTGGAATTCGATTCTGAGGAAGGCAAGGGTCCATCCTGGGCTGTCTGGCCATTGGAGAAAAAGAAGAAGCCCTCAGGTTGAAAAAAATTGACCGTGGCGCTCAAAGCCAAATATCACAATTAACACATACAATAGTAATAATTTTTTTTAACAACAAATTTATTAACTCCAGCGCCGTAATTTTATCTTTAGAAATATGTAAAAAATAGATAAAATTACATCCTTTTCATTTTCTACCCTGGGCTGTGGAAGAAAAAAGTTAGCACGGTGTCTACAGCGGCACACGACGAAGGGAAGAGAGAGGAAACCCCCTTGCACGTGCAACCGAGGAAATGTGTTATCGCCCTCAAACAGCAGGCGCGAATAATCTGTTTTGGCAACAGCAGCTTCGCACGTGGGGCGCATACGGGGGAGAGAGAGACGATATTCAAGGGGATGAATGGAATATTATAAAAGGGAAAAGGGGGAGAGGAGAAAGACTGCAACAGAATATTCCAAGGGACCGCTGAAGCAGATGGGAACTCGCTTCAAATGAGGTATTTTCATGATTAGTTTGCGTAACAATCACATTGGGCGACGAAAAAAAATTCTTATCCACCCACTGTGAAAAGAAAAAAAAAGTGGATTTAACTTCCCCACCTCCGCAAGTACTGTAAAAAAATATCTGGAAATGCAGTTGATTATGACGACAAATAATTACTATGATCTTCATTTTTTAAAATGCAATATAGAAAATAATAAAATATTCCCAGCCTAATAATCAAAAAATCATACAAACGATTCTTCTTAATTATTAAAGACTGCGAAAGAATATTTTGAGAAATTGAAGCAGAGGGCAGCTCACTTCAAATCAGGTATTTTCACGATAAGTTTGTTAATACATTGTATGCGGGGCACGTATTAGTACGTTTTCTGTCGATTGATACTTGAGCGCGAGTCACGTACTAGTAATGGTTAGTGTAACAACATGGTTTGTTTGTGGGTGCAAAAATAACGATATATACAGGAAAACGAAGCCGAATGTTCTTGTCTACTACATAGACTCTGGAAATATTTAGACAAATAAAAACTAGTTTTTACATCAGTCGATGTGGAACCACAGAAGGGAAGATTGATTTAAAAAAATCAATTTAGATTTAAAATTAATTTTTTATTTATCCTTGCGTAAATGATATTACATGTATATTTATATATCATATATATATATATATAATATATATATATATATATATATATAATATAGTTTAACAACATTTATCCTTGCGTAAAAACATGTATATATATAAATTTATAAAATATATATATATATATAAATATATATATATATATATTATATATATATAAAATATATATTTTATATATATATATATATATTATATATATATATATATATATATAATATATATATTATATATATATATAATATATATATATATATATATATATATATATATATATATATATAATATATATATTTATATATATATATTTATACATATATATATATAATATATATATATATATATATATATTTGTTTATTTGTCTATTTATATATTTGTGTTCATAATGTTGTAAATATTCATTTTTCTTTTCCATAGTTCATTTTAGTACAGGATAAACAGATAATACATATGAAAACATACTAATTTCATTAAACTATTATTTTATATGTTATCAGTTAAAATCTTGATTCATATTAACGCATTGTATGCCTGACACGTACTAGTACGTTTTCTGAAGACTGATATTTGATCGCGGGTCACGTACTAGTATGGGTTTTGCCGTGTACCTCTTCATAGAGGAAAATGCTTTGAACGTTACCACACTATAAAACAATTATTAGTTTTATAATTGCTCTCTTCATTTTTTATAATGTGAAAATGTTTATATATATAACATAATTCGAAAAAATCAAAACTATATACTACTATTTCTATATGAGTTTTCATATTTACGATATTATAAATTTATAAATTAAAAAATATATTTTTTGTTTAAAAAATCTTATGGTTGTTATTTATATATTTCTATTTATATATTTGTTTATATATTTCAATATGAAATACGAAAAGTTGGTTAAAAATTAAATAATTTGCGATCTATTGAGATTCAATTAAATAACTAATATTACGTGCAAAACGCCAACTCCCGGTACAACTCCGCTGCGAAATGTACCCAAACACAATTTGTTAATAATCACTTTGATGAAGAAAAAAATATCATCACTTATTGGAGGAAAAAAAATTGAAGTGATATAGCTTTCCCACATCGACAGACATTGCATATTTTAAAAAAAACCAAAAGTGCATTTGATTGTAACGGCAAATAAATATTACGACCTTGATTTTACAAAATTCGATATAGATGCTATCAAAGCTCTTCTAACTTAATAATCAAAACATTATGAAAATAACTTTGAATTATATTAAAGATTGCAACAAAATATTATTGAGGGATTGGAGAAGCAGATAGAACTCGCTTCAAATCAGTTATTTTTATGACTAGTGCAAACTAGTAATAATCACGTCAAATGAAAAAAAAAATTACTTGTTCACTCACTTAGAAAGGAGACTAAATGAAGCGATTTGACTTTTCCCCACTCCTAAAAGAACTGTGCAAGAATATCTATATATAGATAACTGCAGTTGAAGTTAAAGGCAAATAAATATTACGACTTTCATTTTTCAAAATTCGATATAGAAGATAATAATAAAGCTCTTCCAACCTAATAATCGAAATATTATGCAAATGATTCCTTCTGCCAAACTTTAAACAAAATCCATCGGGAGTTTCGAGAAAATTGGATAGATAAACGACTTTTATATTGAGAACGAAACATTAATGGACGCTTTTCTTGACATTCTGGAGTTCGAAGTTTCTTACATCTATTGCAGGTAATCAACGTCAAAACTGTTCTACAGCGAAAACTGTCCAAGATATTTTGAATAAATATCACATAAGAGTAGGAAGAAAAACCTCTAACATAGATTTTTTTTTGCTCGTATTGTAGTTAAAGCTGTAATTTCAAGTAATAAACCCTAGCTCCTAACTGTATTGATTTTGTCCTCTGTTTTATTGCACGCCGAAGATCATGTAGAATAAGGTTTGGTTTGGTTTGGAATGTTACGGTCTACTTTTTGCAACACGAGAGCTAATGAGACCGGGACCTACAGCTTAAAACCAATTCCGAACGGGTACGAATATCCACTGTGGGATTCGAACCCACGAACTCCGGTACCGAAGGCCAGCACCCTAACCAATCGGCCATTGTTCGGCCATGTAGAATAAGGAGGTAATTAATTAGGCTCAGGATATTCTGCCTAATCCTTAATGAATTATTTCCTTCTCTCACACACACGCGCGCATTCACTATCAACCAAATGGAGAATAAGGAACCATGATACCAAAGAATGTCTTACATCTCACAGACAACATAAAAACTTATCATTAAGAGTGTATCATAGTTGAAATTATCTTCAAAATATATATGCATATTATACAGGTATGCACATCATAAAGAATGGGAAAATAACAACATTCTTGAATTCTCGTCAGCAACAATGACATTTCCAGTTCTAATTATATTTTAGGAGACATTCTTTATTTTAGATATTCATTTATGTGAATAACACAGATCTCACATACATACACACAAGAGCAAATATACAAAGCACACACAAAAAAAGCCTG
Source organism: Pardosa pseudoannulata (assembly GCA_032207245.1). Lineage (NCBI taxonomy): Eukaryota > Metazoa > Arthropoda > Arachnida > Araneae > Lycosidae > Pardosa > Pardosa pseudoannulata. The sequence continues at coordinate 112,963,766 of CM063505.1, read as the reverse complement.
TTATATCACAAACTACTGCATAGGAGCTTACTTATTTTCGTAGTCACTTCATCATAGTTGGAATTATTTCCTAAATAAGTATGCATATTACACAGGAATGCACACATGAAGATTATGAAAGAAAATCCTTCTTCAAGTTTTGTCACCAACAATGATATTCATAGTTCTAATAATATAAATCCCCGAGACATTCTTTGCTTTAAAATTCATCATGTGAAGTCTAATATACTTGATACCAAAAGAATATCTGTTACATCTCAAACTGCATAAGAAGTTATTTATCATCGCTGTGACTATATCACAGTTGAATATTTTACGACTTTCTCGGAAAGAAATGGAGGGAAAAAATAGCTGAAGCTTCTAGAATCCACAAGGAAAACAATTTCTCATTTTGCGCTTACAGAGGGAGGAGAAAAAAATCCCCTTTCTCTATATCTCTTATTCTTCCTTTCAATTACGTTAAAAATAATCCAAACGCGAAACGGAGTAGTATATAGATATATATAAATATGTATGTATATATTTATGGTTGGAATTCAGGCAGACGTAATCTGTTGCACGAGGAACGTTCAAGTTCAACCCCTGTGGCTGAGCAGAAGACGGAAACTCGAGAGGCCCTGGTAAAGGAGAAGAAAAACAAGGAGCTGAAAATATAGGAAGGCGCAGAGTTAAAAAGGGGTGAAGAAGCAGAGAGGTAAAGATGGATGCAATGGCAGGGGAAATATGGAATCCTTGGCAGTCAAAAGAAGGGATCCTAGGAACGGCACTCAACGAGCCATAACAGTATGTTCTCGGCTTCAGCTAATTTGCTTCCAAACGTTGCATCTACATTACACAAGGAAAGAGGACTTATTTATATACCGCAGGAGCAATGCACTGGCCCCTCGCAAAAAGGGATGGCAGTGAAAAGTTACCTTCGTGACATAAGGGAATTTAAACATTTGGAAGATCCTCTACCCTTCAAATTTCCCCCCTAGATGTTTGACGTTGAATTTTAATAATTGAATAAAACGATCTATTATATCAACACGGTTGTCAACAGTAAGTAATCTGCACCTAACGGGGCTCGGAGCGGAAATACCATGAGGGCTTCTCTTACTGCAGGAGCATTCAACCTTTTCACTTTGGAAATCCTTTCAAGCTTATCGATTTCTGAAAGGAACCAGTTGATCAAAGAGCAGAAAAAATAGGATATCAAAGCTTTATTCTACCCAACTGTACAAAATTATTATTACTACTTTATTCCATCACAATAGAAACACCTTAATAATATACTGAATGGAAAGGTAGCTAATGATTTTTTTTCCTAAAATGTATTCCATGAATAATCCACTCTCCTTATTCTGTGAAATAACACTCATTTGTAAGTGGTTTGATTTGGTTTGGTTTGGAGTGCTACGATCTACTTTTTGCAACACAAGGGCTAATGAGACCGGGACCTACAGCTTAAAGCCGATTCCGAACGGCTACGAACATCCATGCCACTGTGGGATTCGAACCCACAAACTCCGGTACCGAAGGCCAGCACCCTAGCCAATTGGCCATCGTTTGGCTTGATTTGGTTTGGAGCACTACAGTCTACTGTCTTACTCACTACTCTTTGTCTCACTACTCCCTGTCAGTCTACTATTAATGAGACCGTGACCTACTGTTTAAATCTGATTCCGAATGGCTACGAACATCCATGTCAGCAGAGCGGGATTCAAGCCCGCTAACACCGGTACCGAAGAGCAGGACCCTGCCACTCGGCCATAGCTCGGCAATACTTTTGCGAGACTGCCTTTAACAGACATAATGAGGTTAACAGAACTAATATGCTTTGATTGGTTTGGTAGTACAGGATATATGCTGCAACCCAGGGGTTCGACTTTATTAAAGATAATCTAGATGCATAGTCATCTCCGAAAAAAGACATAAGGAAGCAAATTGAATGGAGACCAATATGTGACTTAATGCGTCTCGATCAATGTTTTCGAAGCATACAACTTTTACGAAATTTAAGAGCCGCGGTAGCTCAGTCGGCAAAGGTAACGATCTCGTAACTGAAGAGTTGCGGGTTCGGAACCCGAGCCGGCCTAAGATCCGCCGTGTTCGTTAAAGGTGACTGGGACACGTAAAATATATTCGTGGTCACAATGTCCTCCAAGTTCTCAATCAATACCTCTGGAGGTGACAGGCCAAGTCTGTGGATCTTCTGCTTGGTCCCTGCTTCAAAATTACGAAGACCTACTTAAGCGAAGTCGTTCTTTCACATTAATAGTGCTCATTAAAACTAAAGGCGCACCCCTTGGCCTTAATACGATAACCTGCAGGCTCAATCGTGCATAGTTTGTCCAAGTGCCATGAGAAATGAAATTTAAAATACTGTTTTATCCATGAAGTATTTATTTATATTTATTTTCATAAGCAAACTGCCTTTAAGAATTCAATTTTTTTATAAAAATTAAAATTTTGCTAAAATTGTATGCTTTGTCTAAAACAGTGATTACTTGTAGAAGCCCTGTCTAACTTCCAGTGAACGTTAGTGTTCCAAGACAACCAGGTTGAAGACTTCTGCCTCGTTGGAATATTACCACACAAAAAGCTAACAGAAACAATGAATTAGCATCTATTTAGATAAAATTATTCAAATAAAATAATTTGGTAGGTTAAAAAAACTAATTTATATTTAATGTTTCAACATTTTTGGTATGCCAGTAAATTCTTTAGGAAGTGCCAAACTTGGCACGCGAGCCATGTAATTGCCATTCCTAGCCTAGAGGTATAGGATTAGGCTTACCGGTAAAGACAGACTGTTGACCCATTCGAAGATGGGACAGACAGAATGTTGTGTGTGCAATTATTCAGTAAATTATTCAGAACTATGTTTCTAAAACCCAAATTACTCGCCGTGTTCTCACACACAGACATGCTCCAGAGCAGTAACATTTAATAATACATTTAAAAACATTTTCAATACTTGGAGACCTACAACGCTGATATTCAATCGACACCCCAAGAGTTCTTTAATAAAAAGCGAAATTGTTTAATTCAAATGCAAGAAAGTAATAAAATATTGAAAAAGAAAAAGAAACAATACGAAAGAGACTGAAATAAATATACAGATAATGCATAAATAAAAAATGTTTTCCATATTAATATGCAATAAAATATTACACCGCTCGTTCCCGATAATAAAGTTTCTAAAGTGCTTTTAAAGTTCGGACATAACATTCGAGAAATTTCGTCTGGCGGTGATATTTACTCTTTGTTCAGCAGATAAAAGAACGATTAAAAAGAAAGGCGGGGGAAGCGGGATGCGCTGACGCGGATTCATAAAATGTATGCGATTACGTAAAAAAGGGCGCAACAAAACAATGAGTCTCTTTTCTTCTTTTATTTGCGAGGAGGGGGGGAGGAGCCAACCCCTTTCCTCCGCAACTCCGTAACGACTCATTCATCTGGCATACCTCACATCATCACGTGATTATCGCTGATAAAAACCCTACTATAAATATACGCGCAAAAAAATAACAGTCCGGAACGACATAAGAAGAGAAACACGGCAGGGGGGTGGGCCGACCCCCAACAAAGGAAGCCGGCCCTGTAATCATTTCTTTGAGCGGGCCGTTTTGCCGCCAAAGTCCGGTCGCAAGGTCGGTCGGCTCACGAGCTTCGAGGAAGTTTTTACGGGCGGGAAAAGAAAGAAAGAAAGAAGTAGAAAATATTAAAAGAAGAAAAAAAAAATCTGATCGGCAGCTAAAGGAATGCGCGAATGGACGAGGGGTGATGCAATTGGGAGAGAGACGGAATGAAAAAAGGGTTAAGCGGAATAGAATATTGATTACGTGACATTATCATAACTCGCCGATCAAATAGTTCTCTAGGCGAATATAGTCGCTTATGTTATACACAGTACGAACGTCTCTGTGCTTCGTTTTGAATAATTTAAAAGCCATTTCCTGTAAACTTCAGGTGTTAACATGGCGTAAAATTTGTAATTACGTTAACGTAAGATATTCATGTTACGTTATTCTAAGCGATTACTATCCTGGCAATCAAATAGCTTTCAAGGCTAATGTAACCTTCCATATAGAAATAGTACGAGAGTTTCTTTTCTCTAATTTAAACAATTTAATAAAAGCCATTGCCTGTAAATTCCAGGTGTTAAGAGTGTGGAAAATATAACAGTAACATATTCATATTTTGTTATTCTAAGCAATTATTTGCTATTCGGATAAACATAAGCGATTTTAACCCCAAAAATAGGGGAAAGTGTAACAGCGAGGGATATCGTGTCTCAGGAATATTGGGTGACTTAGATCCCTGATAAGATTACTTTGATCAGGCTCAAGAGATTTTCCATAAACGTGATAGTAAAAGCAGCTGTTTCCATAAAAACTCTGCCTTTAGTAATATAATTTTATGTTTCATATTTCAAGAGTATTATTTGACCTCTTATATTTTTGGACGTTTTGAATTTTTGCTACTACTTTCGGAAGGTATCCGAAAGATCACTGTAATTAAAAGCATATATACGGCTAAAATAAATAAAGAAGTATTCATTTTCCTACTGAATTTTGTCAACTCGCCGAGGTTTAAAACCATCAATATTTTGCTACTACAAAGCTAAAGAACACGAAACCTACCACTTAAAACCGATAGAATATGGACCTCCGCCCGGGAGGCAAAATCCCCATCGTTGAATTAATATTAAGGAGATTCTTATTAAGGTTATATATATATATATATATATATATATATAAACTTCCATTGAGATTTGTTGCTAAAACAAGATTTCTTCCAAATAAATAAATAAATAAAAAGGTTTATCGTGCTGCACACGGAACCAGTTTTTTAATAATTTTTATTATAATTTACAATTAACAAACTAATTTCCTGCCAGGAATAATACTATTTTTAGATATAATTTATTTATATTAGAGACCAAAGCAGGCCTTCACAATTAAATTCTGTTTTCTAATTTGTAAAAAAAATTGGTTTGGTTTGGAGCACTACAGTCTTTTTGCAACACGAGGGCTAATGAGACCGGGACTTACTGCTAAAGCCGATTCCGAACGGCTACAAACGTCCATGCCACAGTGGGATTCGAACCCACGAACTCTGGTTCCGAAGGCCAGCACCCTAACCATTCGGCCATCGTTCGGATAAAAAAAATTTTTGTTTTGAGAGAAAATATCTTTGCAATTTAATTTTTTTTCCTTCCTGAATTTTTCACCTGTATGACAATAATATGTAGAGATGGTAGGAAGGTAAATTTGGCATGAGCTCCTCGAGGCAAATTTAGTTAAAAATCACACAAAGTGTACTTACACCTATAGATTCTGTTCAAATGTCAAAGTCTTAGATAATGGGTCATCACTTCTACGCATGTTATTGATTCCGTTTTCAATAGCACTGTAGTCAACTCATTGTTAGACAACGGCTAATTATACAAAGATCAATTACGGAAATAAAAGATTGTCCGAATCGAATAAAACTCCAGTACCGAGATGCATCATCTTATCTGTCCAGCTATCTCTAGGACCACTTATGTTATCGGAAGACTAAAATCATGGGATATAATTAAATAAATTCATTTCACTGTAACATAGTCCAAACTCCAAAAACCGATGAGCAATCCAACTACAGTTTCTAAATAGATTTGTTTACCAATAAAGGCTTATTAGTGCTTATAAGAAGCCCAATCTTAAGCACTAGAAGATAAATATTTTCAACAAATATCGGTAAAAACAAATTAAGTTGTTTGCAAATATTTTGTTCGAACTGTTTCGAAGAAACGGATGGTCTTACTTAAGCTGTTTTTATTTCCTTATTCTTTATTCGGGTTTAACAGACACGTGTATACACAACAATACGAATATGGAACTTTCTTTCAATAAATACACTTTGAGACAAAACCTTCTTGAAACATGGACTTGGCACAAAAGCGGTTTATTGCATAAGAAGTCGTTTTGCACATGTTCTTTGTACGGTTTGCAAGGTTGCAGTTTTAAAAAGAAACTGCTCTTAAGAAAAACAGAAGATTAGTGAATATTTACAGTGAGGATTTCGATTTTTAAAAGTAGCATTAAAACAAAGAGGTTTTTCGTTTGCAAAAATCAGTAATGTCTATCTTGCATTCGAAATTCAGGTTAACAAAAACTTTATAAACTTTCTTTGCGAGACATTATAAAAATGTATGCGTTTCATTAAAAAAGAAATAAATGACATTTATAGGTACTGCATAGGTGCCAACTTTCAAAAGAGAAAAATCTGTAGTTTATCGCAGTAACGACATTTTTTAGTATATAGATAAAAATATAAATTTTAAAAAGGGAAAAATAGGGAAAATGGCAAGGTTTATTTAATCTATGAAAGATATATTAATTTAGTATTCACAAATGCTTTAAAAGTAAAAAAAAAATCTGTTGTTCATTGAAATAACATTTTTTAGTGTATATATAAAACACAATTAAAAAGGGGAAAGACAGTAATACTGTTTATCCAATATATAAAACAAACACAATAAATTTTAGCATTTCCCAAATGTTGTTCTACAAGATTTTGCTATTTTCAAAAATTGTTTGTCAAACTCATTTTCAAAACATTTTTAACTTTTACTGCATTTCCCAATTAATAACTGTTCTAATGTTTTATTAAACAGAGATTGTCTAAAATCAGTTATGTTTTATTTATTTATTTATTTATTTATTTTGTTTTATTTGGCTGAATATTCGCATTTTACTTTTTGATGGAATACAGACTTATCGACAGAGGGAAGAACAAAGAGAGAAAGGGAATTTTTAGGGATTTTTAGACTATATCGCTGAAAATCGGAAGAATTAGTTTTCCGATAGGAATATCAGAAACACACCAGAAATCAGAAAACTTTCGAGTATATCGGAAGCACTGGCCCCTATGTTAGTGAAAAACAAGTTTTAAAATGTGTGCTAATGCTTTTATTCGGCAAATTAACAATATAATCATGCTATAACATGTAAAAGCATACAAAAATAAAAAGATTAGGAAATTCCATAAAGTAATATACAAAGACATTGAAATCATTTGTAAAACAGTTGCGAAATAAAAATTAAAAAAAAAATACTACAGCACCAATAAATAACGGGGAGGGGGAAAAAGGTTTATTTAAAATAATGTATCAAAAATTATATAGCTGAATAAAAAAATTCACATAAAACTCGAATCTTTTAGTCTAAAAAATTTACTATACGTTAAACATTAATGTATGAATATGTAAGACATTATATTAACAGATTGATAACAAGTAGAGTTCGAAAATTAACACTATATGTTTTTGTAATTTTTAGAATATTAGAAGTATAGTTTTACTCTTTCTGCTTAAATAAACTTAATTTTGATTAATTCAGCACCTTTAATTAGGTTGCGGCTATAACCGTAATGGCGCCAGCGGACTCTAGACACTAAGTAATGGGACGATGACGGCTATAACAGCAAAAATTTAAAAACATAAATGACAGGTTTAATGACTCAAATAAGCAATTTTTTGTGCGCAACAAAGTATTTTTGGGAGTTTTACACTAAATGTTAGTTTTTAATCAAATAAAAATAAATAGAAAAAAAAATAATAAATAGAAAAAAAAAGAGAAAACACAATCGCACTGCTAGCTTCCCAACCACATGCATACTGAAGCTGCAAGTCGTGTAACAGGTGGAAAACGAAATTCAACCAAAAAAATTGTTTCTAAAACATGACACTAGGTTTCTACTTATTCGCCGGTAAATGCACAGTTGTGCCGCTATAGCCGTAGTGTCTAAAAACGACCGTTTCGTTTTGGACGGCTATTGCCACCATGTCACATAGTGAACTTCGCTTTGACGGCTATGAACGCAAGTGTTCGTCAATGTGTTAAAAATATAAGGATTATATAAGCGCACCAAAATATAAATAATTAAGGCTGTATCTATACTGTAACAAAATATATCACGTCAAAACAATTTTGTTCATTTTACTTATCTGTATTTATTTAAATAACCAAATAATTCCAACTTCTACAACTGCCAAACGCCATATAAAAGTTAACGTCTCACGACGGGAAACAGGAGAAAATTATCACCGATATTTCCCGCATAAACATCAAATTAGAAATTTCAGAGTCGAATATTTTACATCTAACTACACGCAAGCTGATGAACAAATCTTTTACATTTATTACCGACTTCACGAGTATAATTAAACATGTTTAAGAGCATCACCGAGATATGCACCTACGGCCTCCATGAAATTTATCATCAGGTCATAACATGTTCCTGGTGTGTTGCGATATTTAACAACTGAAATCTGAGGCAACGAAGGAACCATTTTCTAGAAGTATTAACGAGAGTTCTGTAACGGCCGAAACAAATTAAATAGTTTTACGAACAGCATGTCAGAAATTTAGGAAGTTGAGACATATTATGAACAAAATGTCCCCAGAACCGTTAGAATGAGTTGCAATATACGATGAAATAAAATATTAATGACGCACTTTTGACCCGGATCGCAGGCTTCTGCGAGAGATTTTAAAATTCTCGAGGTAAAGAGTAAAAAGACGGAAGTAAGATATGAAGATGGAATGGGACAATAAAGATCGGAATAGAGAAGATTCAAATATTTGAGAGTCTGGAATGCGAAGTTTTGGAGAATCCACTTGTTGAAACCAAGTAGATTTGTTTGTTAAAGAGAAGTTCATTCCGCAGCAATTAGCAAATCGAACGCTGTGTCCAATCACATTGTAAAGTTACTAAATAAAAGCTAATGAGTTTTACGGCAATCTTAAACTATTTGAGATGTTGATGATAGAAAGTAAATTGACAAATCTTTACAACATTTTACCTCTTTTTTTTTTCCAATTGCAAAACAACATTCAAAACCTTAAATCAAAAAAGGTCCATGATGTCAATGTAGATACATTGTACCAAATTAATATAAATAAGGACTTGAGTTTTAACAAAAAAAAAAAAAAAAATGTACTGATTTTCTATTATACAGATATAAAATATTTGAATTTTCCCGACGTTGCATGTAGAGGAAATACAAACTGATTAAAATATTTTATAGGAATCTTTCGTTAAAACCGAATATATATATATATATATATATATATATATATATATATATATATATATATATATGACATGAATGAGTGGTTAAGATATGGAAGACACATTTGATCTCATGTATAAAAACTTCTTTATTGTAATCCTTCTGTCCATGAATATACCATTTAGATATCTTTTGTTCTCATAATTTGATACAAGAGTGGAAGATGTTATCAGCTTGAGTTTCCGCTCAGAACTGTCTTTTTTGGCGTTGCTACTAAGCAGAATTTTTTTGTCTACTTCAGCGTCAACTCTTTTAATCTGTATAGTTCCGCTCGAGGGTGTGTCTTTCGCCTATTACGTTGTCGTTAATGAGTTCTAACTATTTTTAATTATAACTTGCTTAATTCTAAACCCCAATTTTTAACCCTAACACACACACATATATATAGATAGATATAAACAGAGTAAAATAGGTTCGTTGTCAAAGTCTCCTCCAAGTTTTCAAACTGCTGCTAGAACCCTGCTTCTAAACTACGAGGACGACCATTTTGTTGGTGTTATCTTGGCGAGTAATGTTGGCTGCGTTTATACATAACAAAAGTGGTTTACAAATTCCGCGGTGTTACATGGGCGAATGCTTAACAAGCAAATGCATTATGATTTATAAACAAATAATAATAATAAATTTAAAAAAAGGAAGAAGACATGCATACAAACACAGCGATAATTTCTTCCGCATGTCATTAATGAAATACGCTGAATATATAGTGAGGATAAGAGATGTAGTAATAACATAATTAAAACGAAAAACCACGGAAAACAAAAATATTTCTTTTAAGGTAACCCATGGCGTTCCAGTTCATACTTTTTTTTTTAACAACAAAACTTAATATCTGGTTCTACATTATTTGTTTATGAATTTTTTCTACATATGTGTAGAAAAAATCAGGCTTTTCACATTTCTCACATTTACCGCTGACAAGAGATAAAACATTTAATTCTAATTTTTATTTTTTTTTTTGGGGGGGGGGGATGGATTACATAAATACCTCAAATCTCAAAGAATGTAACGTAGCTAGATCTAAGATATATATTAAAATTTATAAAATACATTCCTAATAAAAGTAACCAATTCAGCGATTTTTAAAAAAGAAATTCTGCATATTGTTTTATAATAGCTTCTGTTATTTTCATAAACTGCTTTTACAATCAAACTTCAAATTCACTACACTTACGATATTATATGAATTATTTGTTAAAAATTCCATAAAGTTACAATAAAAAAGTTTTTTCCCCCACATTTTTCCTGGGTAATAAAAGGTCAAAACAAGTTTCTCAGAAAATTCCTTTAAAGTCTGTAGTTTCAAAAAATTTTTAAAAAACATTTATTGCAGCCATTTGAAATTATTCAGTTTTATAAACTGGAATTAAACTGAAATTATCATTAAAAGCCTATTTAAAAAACACTAAAATTTACCTCTTTTTTTTTTACAAATTAAAACTATTTAGGCTGTAACCTCCAGTTTGTCGATGAAAAACAAAAATGGTCATAATTTCTATTTCATATATCGTATAGACAAAAGGAAAACTGTTTTGTAATGTTAACATTATGTCATTCGAATGAATTTATAAAAGAAATTCATAATTTTTCAACGAAAAACCACCATTTATACCAAACCAGTCAATTATCTTATATGCCCCACTTTTGTAGTCCTGAGGTCAAGACAGACTCACCCGGTATAAAATAATAGACGTAGTTATGGTCATTCGAATAAATTTATAAAAGAAATTCCTAATTTTTCAACGAGAAACCGCTATTTATGCCCACCCAGTAGATTATCTTACATGCCCCACTTTTAGGGAGACATTTTAGTCCTGAGGTCAAAACAGACTCAAGCGGTATAAAATAATAGACGTAGTTATGGTCATTCGAATAAATTTATAAAAGAAATTTCTAATTTTTCAACTAGAAACCGCCATTTATACCCACCCAGTCGGTTATCTTATATGCCTCACTTTTAGGGAGACATTTTAGTCCCGAGGTCAAAACAAACTCACACGGTATAAAATAATAAACGTAGTTATTCGGAAAGCAAACCAACCAATAAAAGAATCAATATACGGTAAGAGAAAATCATAAAAGAAAATCCAACCTAAAAATTTCCAAGTTTTTTATTTTTATACCACCCCTGCTCTCCAGCAAATGGTTTTCCAACAAGAGTCGTTTATAAGATACCTTATATCCTCACCGCCTACCCCTATGCAAACCTTTTTACCGGGTACGCACATACACACGCACACACATATTCAGGTTCGTCTAGTTATCATCACCTTTAATTACGTACATGTTGCCACAAGGCAGAATATAAATAATATTCACCCAGTGCTTCTTTATTATTATCGTGATTATTCCTTCTCTTTTTTTTTTCCTTGTCGGCGGCTTTTCGCTTTGTGGCTTTCAATGCTTTGACACGCCCGTTGAGATGAGAAGAAACGGGGTGTGGAGGAAAAGGAGGTGAGGGGTAGATCGTCTCGAATAAAAATATCGTTTGCGCTTCGAGATTTTTTTTGTCACCTAGATTTTTGAAGAAAAAGGGTCCATTGATGATCTTAGCCCGCGGTTATAGTAGTTTACTTTTTTGTACCTGCCGGTGATCTAGGTAAAAAGAAGCGTTAAAACTTTTTTTTTTTTAAAGGTAAGATATGTAAGTATCAAAGGAAATAAAATTTAGAGGCAAAGAGGGTAAATATATATTTTGTCATTAATTCACGGTAATTTGACAAAAGAGAGGTTTTATAACTCTCCGAAAAAAAAAACATTTCTTTTTTTAAATCACGATCTATTTTTAAATTTGTATGTGTTTCTACTTTTCTTTTACTTCTCACTTCTTTTTTTTTCGGTACTTGCCTGGGAAATAAATGCATTTAAATTAATTTGTAATACGATATCACCAACAAACGAGCATTTAGACGTATAATTTTGGTTCTGTATTTCATTACTTTGGAAATTTAATTAAAGAGGTAAAAGGAGAATAATTTACTTAATATCTAGAAACATTGTTGCATTTTAATCCTAACTCCAGTTTTAAGAATCAGATTACCACCGCTTAGCGTATAACTATAATGAAATTTAATCATGCAAAAAACAATCACATGTCAACTGATATTTCAAAAGATTTTTAATTCACTATCTTGTTACAGGTAAGATTAAAAACATAATTTTTTGTACACGGAGAGTATATTTAATGATAAATTATATTAATTAAAGCGTAATTCAATACACTAATATTTAACTCTTAGTGAAATGAAATAAATCAAATGGTAAGAAATCAGATACTACACATAAATTAATATAATGTAACGTATTTCTTCGCCTTCTTTTATTTTACCACAGATATTACATTTCAAAGGAGTCGTTTAACTGTTTCGGAGGACTGTGGTAATTTTTTTTTAACACCAGGGTTAATTTGGGATGAAACCTACTGTTTACATCCGGCTCTGAACGGCAACCCACATTTACACCAGCATCAGGATTCAAACCTGCGAACTTCAATGATGAGTTAGATTTAGCAATGTTGAAAATCAACCCCTTTCCCCCTTTTTCGAACATTTAATGTCATTATTTAATCGCTATTTTCTCCGGTTAAGAGCAGGCGATTCATTTTATCACATATTAAATAGGTAAAAATAACATTCTTTTCTAATATTATGACGTCATTCCTTTAACCATCTCATTTAATCATTTCTCATTTTAAATTACTTAAATATCGTCTGAATATTTTCATACATGTTATCACTGAACTTAGATATTGCGTGAATAAATTTCTTTTATATTTGGCTTAAAATAACAGATTAGGTACATATGTGATAATTTTAAATTTAATCTTCGATTATTTTTTGTTGCAATGAAAATTCTATCACCGGTATTAATAACAAATTCTATCTACCTCCAGGGTGTAGTGGAAATGATAGTTTCATTCCTTTGCTTCCATTAATTAAAGTCGCTAAGAAAATTTTGAATTATCTTTTTAAATGAATTCAACGTGATTCTAAATTGCATTTACAGTATAGGGAGACTTTAGAAGAGTATGAAGATAAACAAATTATTGAGCTTGTACCAGATAGTTCTGATACAAAAATCAAACCATTTTTTTTACCTGCCTTATAGGGTACTTTTCAATTCTGTAAAATTTTTAATTTTCCTTATCCCGTCATATGACGGGTTATATGCTAGTTTATATAGAGAGACACAAAGGGTTAAAAACATTCTGCATTACAATTTTTTTTTTTTTAAATCTTTAGTCAAATATGCACGAATGCAAGAGCACGCATATGTAAGTCACCTTTTTATACTTGAATAATAAATTGCGTTTTCTTCCAGGTTTGTAAGCGAAAGACTTGAACACTTTATCCGAACGCTGGCAAATAGGTTAGGGCGCTGATCGTCGGTACCGGAGTTCGTGGGTTTGAATCCCACTATGGCATGGATGTTCGTAGCCGTTCGGAATCGACTTTAAGCAGTAGGTCCTAGTATCATTAGCCCTCGTGTTCAAAACAGTAGACCGTAGCGCTCCAAACCAAACCAAATTTAAACACTTTTCAAAAAAACTGAAGCGATAATTCATCAAAAAAAATTTATTCAACTCACCAAAAAATACTTCGTAAAATTCGATTGAAACTGCTTACCTAAAAAGAAAGAGAAAACGAAATTAAGTTTCATAGCAGAATATTTAAAATTGAATATTAGGATTAAAATACACAGAAGCACACACTAATAAATCGCATATAAATCAAGTCCTTCCTCCGCAGACTTCGGCTGTCACGTAAATCGTCTTACAGCATAATTGTCTGTTATTCAAATATAAGCTCCTTATGTATGTAGCAAGTGACAGATGTGTTGATAGATAAGGGAGTGACTGCTGAATAAATCAACTTTCACCCATGCTGCCAACAACACTAAAATAAACCACGATTAAAATTGTTCCAATTATAAGCATTTAGTAACCATTAGTTAAAATAATAATAATAAAATTCACGAGTCTGAATAAGCTGGTTTTTATTATGAATTACAGTCACAAATATATATTAATAGTCATAAAGGAAATTAGCCGTAACTTTAAGTATTATGTCTTAATAATTTAACCTATTATTTCAGTTATATTTATCGTATTTGACAGGTTTCGTTTAAATATGTAATTGTAACAACTATTATTCCATCCAGGTGGAAGATTTCGAAATACTTATAAAAGTTTACAATGTTATATAGTTCATTTTATATCATATAATTACATTTATATGATTTATCCCATATATAATAATAGCCTAAGTTATCTGACCGTCTGTCCTCGAATTTATGAAGCGGTTGTACCTGGAATGGATACAGACATCCATTTTGGATTGTTGGTGAGTTAGGTTTAGCAATGTTCAAAACCCACCTTTTTCCCCCCTTTTCCAACATTTAATGTCTTTATTTAATCCCTATTTTCTCCGGTTCAGAGCAGGTGATTCAATTTATCACATAATAAATAGGTAAGAATAACATTCTTTTCTAGCATTATGACGTCATTCCTTTAACCATCTCATTTAATCATTTCTCATTTTAAATTATTTAAATATCGTCTGAATATTTTCATACTTTTTATCACTGAACTGAGATATAACGTAAATAATTTTCTTTTATATTTGGCTTAAATAATAGATGAGGTACATATGTGATAATTTTAAATTTAATCATCGATTATTTTTTGTTGCAATGAAAATTTTATCACCGGTAAATAATTTTCTTTTATATTTGGCTTAAATAATAGATGAGGTACATATGTGATAATTTTAAATTTAATCATCGATTATTTTTTGTTGCAATGAAAATTTTATCACCGGTATTAACAAATCCTGTCTACCTAGAGGGTGTAGTGGAAATGATAGTTTCATTCCTTTACTTCCATTAATTACTGTGGAAAGAAAAATTGGGAAGAACTTAACGATAATTTTGACGTAGCTAAAAAAACTTTACAATTCTGGAAAATTGAAAATTTTACTGATCCCGTCGTATGAAGGGATATTTGCTAGTCTACAATTTTCATTTCACTGTTTAATGTTTTCATACAATATATAATACTTCGGCTCATTAATCCTACATTTCTACTTTAAAAATTTCTTCTTTATTAAAAGAATCAGGGACATAGAATTTTTTATGAAATTGGGCTCTTTTAAGACAAAATACGTTCAATCTACTACGTAACACTGGCTTTGTTTTAATTTTAAAACAACGTCATTTCCAACTTCATTTAATTTTTGAATAAATTGAAAACAAATTCATGTAATTGTATTAATATATATGTATGTGTGTGGGAGAAATATTGCAAATTAAATATTTATGAAGCATAATATATCTACTTCACCTGTATTTAATTTTACTATACATTAAAACATTTATAAGTATTAAGGTTTAAAGTGTAAATATTTGTAAAAGATCGGTAAGTGAAGGAGAAGTAAAACATAAAATAAAGAAAAGAAAGTGAAATTCCATTTAATAATTATTCAATTTTGTCCACAACGCAAAACTGTTCATACACACATAACCATAAAATAAAGTGGATAAAGTGGATCTTTATTCCGACTGAATAATTTACTTGCTAGCTTTATAAATTTATAAAACAAAACCTATCATGCCACTTTGTAAAATCTCGACAATAAGACATATACAATTAACATTAATATTCAGTCAGAGTTAATTTTAATACTATGGTTGATTTTAAATCTTTGTCCGCGGAGAAAAAAAAAACACCTCAGTAGTTTTAGCTTTTAAAAACTTAGATTAGTCTTGAAACAATTCAATTCAAGCGCAATGCTCGAAAGCTAAATGGAGAAGAATTGGACCAAGTTTAATACTTTAGCGTGTCTGCTGTCTTCGAACGCGACAAAAATTTAATTAAGAACAGACGTAGACTTAATTAAAAACAAAGCAATGTATTATACAAGTCGTGTTCACATGTAGACGTAATTTAATTTACAAAGTTTCAGCCGAGAAAATCGCATGCTTCCATTGGATCAAAAGTAAACTCAAGTCGGTCATTTACTTGGTAACGTTACTTAATATAGCAGCTGTTTCTAATACAGCATTACTCCGTTTTTTCGATATAGTCTTCCTACACTGCATGAATGTTGATCATCTTATTAGTGTAGTGTACAATATGCGCGTGGTTTACAAACTCAGCATTAAATCTGCTCATGTGTAAAAACGGTTAATCCTCTTATTCAACTAAGGCTCTTAATTTAAGCAATGAAAAAATAATTTTAAATATTTTTTCAGCAAAACTTTTTATGCAATGACATTTTGGATTCAAATTTGACTTAGTTCTCGACAACAGTTGATAGCATAAGTTAGAAAAGTGGATGCTTTAAATACTGCATCAAAACATTTTGTTTGTGTTCGATTTTTGTCCCTTTAACTAATATTAATTTTTGAAATATTATTTATAAGGCAAAAAGTTAACTCTTCAATGATCGGATTTTTTTTTTAATTTTATTTAAATTTTTTTATTTAAGAGTACTCTCGAAAATTCTGAAGTTAATTGCAACAAACTTGCCATTTTGAAGCAAGAATAAACATTTAATACTAACAAGTTCAAATATAAAAGAAGTAAAATTTTAAATTAGAGCCTAAATAAAACGATAACGGAACTATGTAAGTCAACATATACATGTGATTATGTTACCACATTCCGAAACAGAAATTTCAGGACATGAATTCACGTCTGCGACAACCAAAAACAAAATTTGAAATGACATGAATTTGCGTCAGCAGTCGCACATGTGTTAAATATGAGTAAAAATTTATCTTTCTTGTTTAATTTTCTTTAACATGCATTTTCCCCCACCCCTCCCCTTCAAGATCTTCAAGATGAAGTCCCAACTGGGTTCTCTGGACCGAGCCCTTTGATCCAGAGATTTCTGACAATAAACATAAAATCTTGTGATTTTATGCTTAGAAGAAAAAAGAAGAAAGAAAAATAAAGTAGAGGGGAAATGAAAGTACATGACAAAAAAATCTAGAGTAGAAAGTTCAGGCATAGGAAACAAAGTATTTAACGTTTCCAGGGATATCCGTGCTCAGAAGCGACGAAAGATGCAATGGTACTTTTGTGATTCTGAAAGATTCCCCCAAAACACCAGATATTCAAGTCTCATATAAACACTTTTTCCATTTCCCTGAGCTGCGGTAGTTTAGTTGACTAAGGCAAATTGTGGGTTAGGGGCTCGAGCCGGAATAAGAACCACCGTGTCCGTTAACCCCTTGCATGTGAAGCCCGAACTCGCAAAAGCGTCAACTTTGGTTCTATTCCACCTAACTAACAATGAAACATTTTGATGATAATAACTAACAAAATTAAAGAAAAAATTCTTTTTTGACAAGCTTTTCTCAAATACCCACAGGCAAGGGGTTAATAGTGACTGGGGCACGTTTGTGGTCATAATGTCCTCCAAATTCTCAAATAATACCTCGGGGATTAGCAGGCCAGACCTATGGTTCTTCTACTGGGTCCCTTCTTGTAAATTTCGAGAATCCACAACCACAGATTTTGGTACCGAAAGACAACACCTTAAAGTTTCGTCCATACTCCATATTCAATTACCACATTTCTCCAGTCGCTATATTCATCTACAATCTCCACTATACTAGGTTTGTTGAACATATTTATTACTACGTTTATCTGTTGTGGTGGTTCTAAAACTTCACTATAAACCGCAATTGGAATGTAAAGGGCTTCTAGGATCGATCCTGGGCATAAAACAGCAGGTAATATATGTTATTTAATTAATTAAGAATAAGAAACTATTTAATTTCTGATACACATACAAACACAGTTTAAACACGATTTCGAATGTTTACGATCATCCATACTGCTTACGGATTCAAAACTGCAGATTTCGGTACCGAAAGGCAACACCTTATCGATTCGAGCATAATCCATATTCAACTTCCACATCTGTACAGTCGCTATACTCATCGACAATCTCCCCCAAATGAGGTTTGTTTAACATATTTAAGTTTATCTTTAGTAGTTCTAAAACTCCACATAGAAACCGTAATTACTCAGAGTGATAACTGAGCGTAAAACAGATCGTTATATACAATTTTAACTCAAAATAAACAAACAAATATTTAATTACAGATACACATACATATACAGTTTAAACACGATTTCAGATGTTTACGAACATCCATACCGCTTACGGATTCAAAACTGCAGATTTCGGTACCGAAAGGCAACACCTTATCGATTCGAGCATACTCCATATTCAACTTCCACGCCTGTCCAGTCGCTATACTCATCGATAATCTCCTCCAAATGAGGTTTGTTTAACACATTTGAGTTTATCTTTAGTAGTTATAAAACTTCACTTGAACCGTAATTACCCTGATCGACAGCAGGGCGTAAAACAGATGGAAATATACATTTTTTAACTCGTAAAAAATAAACAAACAACTATTTAATTACTGACATACGCACACACACAAAAAAAAAACACTATTTAGAGATTTTAAACTGCGGCTATGAAAGCTTTAAGTAATTCATTAATCTATTATTCAAACCAAATTAATACATTAAAAATACACAAAAACATATAAAAGCTCGTATATAAATCGAAAACAAAATACCACTTCTAAAAAAATTAGATACTCAGCTTGAATTTGATTTCTCCAACTCATCTAAATTTTAACGTAATAGGAAAAAAAATAAATAAATAACTCAAAAATGAGCTATGAATTATTCATTCACACTGTTTAAATAATCTGGTAATTTTTCAGCTCATTACAAATGCTCCTCTTTCTTTTTCGAAAAAGAAAAAAAAAAGACAAAAAAATGTTGTTCTAACGGTTAAAAGATTACATTATCTCTATATAATTAACTTTCGACATTTAAAACTACTTTTATGCGAAAGTTTGGAAAACGTAGAAACAACGGAGAAAAAAATATATATTTATTCAGCATTTTCTATCGTAAAGCGTTAGATATATATTATTAAAATCTAAACTGAAATTTTTATTTGAAAATTGTATAAAAGGAATTTGCATCGAATAGAAAAAATATATAAATGATTCAAATATGCTACGTTTTTCTTTTTAAATTTTAATAGGTAAGATTAGAGAGTGTTATGTTTGACTGCAGTGTTTTAAGTTTAAATACTACATTTTGCAAAAGCGTTTTAGAAAAGTCTTCTAGTGCAATACATTCGGCTTTGGGGAATACTACCCCGATTTCAGTATGATTATTGATTTATATTTTTTTTCTTTCTTCAAGTTGTCTGAATTTTAGTATTTATATAAATCTGAATTATAAAATATTACACATAAGCTAAATTCTGATGATAAATATATATTTGAAGTTGATAAAGAAAAAAAATTGCAGTAATACTAATAGTAATTAGTAAGTAAAACGCTTGTTATGGACTAGAAAAGCAGTTTTTATCATTCTTGTCAAGATTTGATTTGGGGCATTACAGTCTACTTCTATGGCAACACGAGAGCTAAAGCAACCGGGATCTATTACTTAAAGCGAATTCTGGAAGGCTACAAACAGTCATGCTACAGAAGGATTCGAATTCCGGTTCCGAAGATCAGCGCCTTACCTATCTGCCATCGCTTTGCACATATCAGATATGACACAAAATTTATTACTTGTTATATATACAACAATATAGTATACACCTGGTGGTAGATGATTATCAAAGGACGGAATTATCTTGGCCGAGCTGGAGATAAATCAGGACTGCTGAACTGGACTGACGGAGATAGGGTCGTATGCTGGCGGCTTAGTGCACCACATGGTGTAAAGAAAATTATGAAAACGAAAAATAGTATAGTATACATATTGTTGAACAATTTTGGTGAGAAAATATCCATATATCACTTAAATGGCTGATATATTCAGAGCGCTATGATATATTGAAACAATATTTCTCACCTTTTCCAACGCAACATCACTTACAGACGAACGTGCTTTTTAGCGATATTTTAACCGTGCACAAGGAATTGTACCTTTCTCTAATACTTTTTTACTCAAAGTAAAATAAGTATTGTAATCACGACAAATTTCAGCAATCGGATTTCGAACGAAACATTTACTTTAATCATGGTTGACAATAGTAATAATATTTTAAAAAGTTATGTCTGTATGTTCATGTAAGGAAACTTTAATTTTTAAATTTCTGAACTGGTTATGACTAATTTACCTTTGATGTCGGTACATGCGTATCTCGCATGACTCAACAGCTATTCTGGCAGTGTGCCATAGTAACTCAGTAGGCGAAGACAGTTATCTTGTAACCGGAAGGTTGCGGTATCTAGGCCCGAGTCAAAGATGATGGGTGTTCATTAATGGGGGATGAGGAACGTAAAATAGGTTCGTGTAAGTTATGTCCTTTAAATTCCCAAACGATACCTCTAAAGGTATCGTTTGGGCGAATAATATAAAAAGATAGATTAAAAGAAGAAATAATATAACAGTTATAAAGACATAATAGGAAGTCATGTGATGTCCACATCAGGTTATTTTCAATTTGTATTGGCCGAATGATTAGGGTGCTGGCCTTCGAAACCGGAGTGACTAGGTTCGAATCCCACTATGGCATGGATGTTCGTAGTCGTTCAGAATCGGCTTTAAGCAGTAGGTCCTGGTCTCATTAGCCCTCGTGTCGCAAAAAGTAGACCGTAGTACACCAAACCAAAACCAATTTGTAATAAAATACCTTTTTTTTTGATAAAATTCTCTTATATGTGTTTTAAAAAGTGTACATCAAGATTTCTCAAAAATAATGAAAAAATAAATATATTTTTCTCCGTATTTTTTTATCGTAGAAAGAAACTGCATCCTAGAGAATTTGCTGTTTTATCACGTAGAATAATTTTTTAAAGGGTTCATAAAATGCAAGCCGGCTAGAGAGAATTTTATTTTCCCCCATAGGTTAACATTGTGCTATAGGAATCAGATATGGC
Organism: Pardosa pseudoannulata; assembly: GCA_032207245.1. Taxonomy (NCBI): domain Eukaryota; kingdom Metazoa; phylum Arthropoda; class Arachnida; order Araneae; family Lycosidae; genus Pardosa; species Pardosa pseudoannulata. The sequence continues at coordinate 112,942,720 of CM063505.1, read as the reverse complement.
AGGTACAGACCAACATTAAACAGTTAAACCCGCGAACTCTGATGTTAAAAAATCATTTTTTTTTTATCTCTCTCTGTGTATATATACATAAAATAAGGAACTTCCTTTTCGTGACCTCCAATACAAACTCAACAAAAGCTGCTTGCTGTCACACATTAATAATAAAAACAAACTAAATTCCCTCCCCCCCTGTTCTCGCTACATTATCTGTCGGAAATCCTAGGTGCAGCCTTAACATTCCGATTTATTGATGAAAAGAATATCAGCTAATTTGTAACCGGCAGGGAAGTCGAATTCCAGAACATTTCCATTCCAGAACTTCGCAGAAATAAAAAAAGTTTAAAAAAAATTATACATTTCGTCTCATTAAAAAGCACATTATCAAACCGGGAAAAATTCCCTCTCCTCCACTGTTAACGGTGTTTAACATTCTGTAAAAGATAACGGGACCGAATAAAAATGACAGTAAAAAGGAAGAAAAAAAAAGTGAAATAAAATCATCCCCCAAATCTCTTCTACGTTATCGCGAGTCGCGTCGTTGTCACTTAAAAAGCAAATAAATATCGCGGGATAAAAGAAAACGCGGGAAAAAATGGAGGAGGTTTGTCATGATTTGCGATAACGGCGCTTCCCTTTGACACACTCCGTGGCGATAAAAGTCGCTAGCTTTCATGTTTTATACCCTATGTGCGCAATGCTCGCGATTGCCATCGACGAGCGACTCTCGCGAGGGCTACGTTACCGAAGAATATGAAGAGGATGGAAACGTCAATGCGACCCTCGCGACAGCCATTTGTGACCACGACTAATTTTTACGAAAATCCTGGCTCGGAATAGTTGGTTACAAACGGGAACTCAATCAAGGTCTCCCAAAACGTCCAGTGACAGGCAAGATGAGTCAAAGTCTGAATCAAGAACGGAATATTAAGCTTCTTTGCATTAAAAATAAGTGACAAAAAGAAAAGTGGAAAAAGATTTTCTTTTCTTTTAAGAAAACAGATACAGTGACACTCTAAACACTACCGTTATATTACACTGACGTTTGAAATGTCAGTAGCTCCGCAAATGAAACTACCAGAAGGTGACTTCAATTAGTGGTTCCCTGTTACTTTCCTCGAATCACAAAACATTAATAGCAGTAAAACCAACCAGCAATGTAAATTTCATTAAAGCATAAATTTTATGATAAATAAACAGGGCATTTAACAAACTCGACCAAGAAATTTAAAGCGCTGCTAATAGACAGCAGGAAGATAAAAAATGACTGTAGAATACGGTATCATAAACCACATTCAGTCAGGGAAAATCACAATAGTTATGGAGGTTGTGATATCCAATGGAAAAAGAGGCCAATAACAAGTAGGAAACCATTTATTTGAAGTAAAACAAGACGACAATGACAATGCAGAAAATCCATCACTGTTCAACATCAGAAAATAGATGACGGGAAAGTTTTATAAGAATCGTTTTGATTTGTAGCCACGAAGGTCATGCATAGAACATCCGACACTAACAGACTAAGGATTTGCGGACACGTTCAAATACACCGTACACTGCCGATATTTACTAAAAAGACATTCTGCGTGCTAAGAGTGATGCACTGTCTGTATTCGACTTCTGCTTTATGTCTTTATGTATCTTTACTTTTTTATGCTTATCTGCTTCTAATTGACCCTTTTTGTACCATTCAAAATCACACCCATCATAATTACTTTTTGATTTCCACATGGTTTGCTAAGATAGTGTGCCTTGGCAAAAAAGGTACACTATCGCGTTGGTTATATATCGTATCTATGATTGGTAAGATACAGTCGATACACTTTTTTCAAGGTTTTTCCTAATTCCACGCAAAAACGAATCTCTGTAACGTCATTATAGCTAACACACCTCTAAATCATTAAAGAAGACGGGCAATGAGCACATGCAAGCTTTTTTTTCTTCTCTTTATCTTCATGAGCACAACACCTAGGCATATACACACTCATTCTGGCGAGTAAAAGATTCTTCAACATTGAAAATTTTTTCTTCGATAACAGAATTCGCATGTGTGTCGTTCTGAACATGCCACCCAAACAGTGCTTTTACTATAAGAAACTTCTGGTGCTTTAATTAATTTGCAAGTTCTGAGTATCGATATATTAGGGGTGATTGTGCCTCTAAGGAAAAACTCCTCAAATGTGTATCATGCATAATGGAAAACCCAGAACTAAAAAAGGTTAATTACATATAACAAACAATTCCATGTTCAACACCCTTTCGAGGATTAAAGCTTTTAGTTCAGCAATGGTTGCCACGATTTTGCCAAAGATGGGAAAAACCGGTAAAAACCATCTTGGTAAAAATACATTTTTGCCACTTTTTGACAAGTGGCAAAAATGGATATGTTTTATTTACGGAGATGTAACTATTCTTACTTTTACTAATTTTAACTCTAATCTTATATATGTATACATACACATTACAATTAAAGACAACATTACTATATTAAATTGATAAATAAAGAAAACATTTTTTATCCCATGCCTCCATCAAATAAATTTATTTACAAAAATAGAGTATTGTATTTTCATTGCTAACATCAATGAAAATTATTTTAAATTGTTTAAATTGTCAAATTAATACTAATGAAATACCTAATTAATATTCTGATTTAAGTCTCAATTGTATTATGCACAAAATTATTTATTATTTTGTTATTTATTAAATATTAGTTATTTTGTACTTTTTTAAAATCCAGCCAATTTTTCTAGATTTTACCGGTTTTCACCAGGTTTTTTCCAGTTTTTGCCACTGTCCTGGCAAATATACCATTTTTCCGGCAAAATGACCAACCCTAAGTTCAGCAAATCACCTCCCCCTCTACCCCCTACGATGCTCGACAATGTTAACTGTAGTTAAATATTTGCTCTGCAGCTGAATCACGAAACACAAACGATAACGAAAATGATTTATTTTAATTTAATTTATTAATTTTTAAAATTTATTTAAATTTTTTCAAAGAATCCATTCGATTTTAACTCAAAGAATTCAAACTACGGTCAACACGGTAGATATTTTCAAACCCGAAAGGATAATTGAAAAAACACGGAATTACCGGGGTACCGGGAGTACAATCCACCCCCACCCAACCTGTTATATGGACTAAGATAAATATCCAATATTCCCAAAGACAACATACGGCAGAGCAAACAAACAGCTTTGGGGATTCCAAATTCATTTTTAGTACTACTTTGAGACTTGAAAAACTCCCGACGGGTCAATGAAGCAACAAGCACTGGGGAACGGGGAGTCAAACTTTCCCCCGCCAAGCAGTTATATTTTCCATTTTCTTCTACTTCTTTCAAAATAACGGAAGTACTGTAACCGCAGTAACTTTCGGTGACAGATTTCGAAGGAATTTACCATTTTCTACCATGCTTGAATCCATTTTGCCTAGTTTAAGTATTGCGTCAGTACGTACGTAAAGGAAACTTTTAACTTTGAAACCTTAAATGTTCATTTTGACTATCCTTTAATACATTTTGACTAGTTTCGTCGTACATCTGTATGTAGGTGTCTCGCATAGCTTAAAAACAATGTCATATTATGGTGACTTACCTAATAGTAAACTTTTTGATTGCAGTCTACATTCGATAAAACGAAAGGTTTCAATATAAAGCATATTCACGCTGTCATCCGACGACTATAACAATGTATCACTATAATAATATTGTGTATTCATATACAGCTGTAGGTGAACTACATCCACAATGTGCGAATTTCAAGACACCGTACACAGTCGCACATATTTTAACCTCCTGCGTTTGTTTTAGATCTATGTATATAAATTTTTTTGGAAATCCATTGTCGAATCTTAATTTAATCATGCGGGAAACTTCACATCCGAACTTGTTTCCCTTTCTTCGACGAACTGGTTTTTAATTTGAAATATGAATTTTTTTGTTGTTGTTGTTGTTGTTGTTAATTCAATTTCCTAATATTCAATTTTTAATCTTTCAATTTTCAATTTGTTTTCCTTCACTTAATTTATAAATATTTCATTCTTTAATAACTTAATTCTTACTTTTTCACTTAATTTTCAATTATTGTTTATTCGTATGTAACTCAATTTTATAAGTGTTTTTTGTGTTGAATGTTTATTTTTATTGTTATTTTCATTTTAAACCATTTTAGAACCTTTCCCTTTATTTTTTCTCAAAATTGTATCTGTAAATTTCGTCTTTAGTTTGTTTTACATCTCTGTTTGCCGCAGTTTATCATTAGAGGATTTAGCGCCACTAAATTCCGTCAACCAACCAACCACATACAGCTGTAAAAATGTTTTTAAACTTCCTTCTTGGTACTGAGTACAGATAGTATTGTAATAGCGTCAAATTTCGGTTTAAAATGAAATATTTATATGACGAAAGAACCCGCATACATGTTGTGAAATAATGTACTGAAATAACCGATGCAAGTCTCCCGTAGTTGACACTACTTCAGATATACACAGGCAAGCCGTTACTTTGAGAAATGAAACTAACTCGGAACCGTGAAGAGATAGTGCATATGCTAATCCTATTAACGCATTATACAATTAAAATGAAAAATCGTGTATCATTTAACAGGCTTACACTAAAGTTATGTGGTATAGATATCAGAATTTTTAATTTCCTTAATTACGAGAATATTAAATAATAAATTTTAAAAAACGATATTTTTTTAAATTTTTACTTTTAATTTTTATTATTTTTACGTATTATAGAAAAAATCTTGTAAGCGTCCAAAAATTCGACCTCGAGATTTCGACTCACCTTCACATTTTCGATCTCGCAGAATCCAAAAATGCCAATTTTGGAATCTTGTCTCTATCTGTGTGTACTTGTAAATGAACGTAGTAATTCTAATACATTTATACTCCGAGGAACCGAATTTTGAATACGTAGATTACAGAAAATTGTGGTTTTCTATGAACTTGTGAGTAACTGCCGAGGATTAGCAGCTTAGCTGTTATTTCCGGTTTTTCATAACAGGAGTCCTTATGTTCGAATCCCATTGTTGTCATGAATGTTTACTGCCAGTCGAAATAAGCTTAGGTATTATTATCACTCGTGTAGTTAAAAAGTAGATCGTAGACTGCCGTATGATGGCCGAATGGTTAGGGTGCTAGCCTTCGGAACCGGAGTTCGTATCCCACAGTGGCATGGATGTTCGTAGCCATTCGGAATCGGCTTTAAGCAGTAGGTCCCGGTCTCATTAGTCCTCGTGTTGCAAAAAGTAAACCGTAGCGCTCCAAACCAAACCAAACCCAAAGAACCCATCGGTTTTTCCTAAATAGTTTACTATATTTTAAATTTTATACGAAATATAAATATATGTGTTACTTTTTATATAATTCATTTAACATTATTCTACGTAGTCAGGTCAATACTTCTATATTAGTTGTTTTGAAATAAACATAAATTACACATATATTGAACTCACCTAAAAAATTTTAAGGGAATCTTTCATCTATCGCGTTCCTATCGTGATTCTCGGGTAATATGCTAATTCAAGTACATTAAATAATGTATTAGAGTAGCTAAAAGACTATTATTTATGTAAAAGTGTTCATATTTTTTGTAAGAACAAGACACTCAGATAACTGTGAGTAAGTGAGCATACACAATTAATACCCTACAATAAATTCTTTTTTCTTGATTTGCGTAAAAAAACCTTTAAATTCTGTAATTGGAGAGTTCTCAAAGTATCGTTCGAATTTGGAGTCTTGTGTTCGAATTTCACTACCGGCATGTTTGTTTTTTGCTCCGAATTTGCTTTAACCCTTTAGCGGACAGTGGTTTTTAGACATATATATGAAAGAATTTTTTACTATTTTTTAATGTTTTTAGCATTTTAAAGTTACAACAGATGGTAGAACTGCACTAAATTTATTTTGAAATATAAGTATTTAAATTTGCTGTACCTACAAAGTCAGTAAATCATTTTTTCTCATCTGTGACCCCCAAAAATATCTATCTAAACATTGCTTATAAACTGTGAATTTATTTCTTATACCATTTTAAGGATACTTATTGCCAGGGTTTAGCCAGAAATTATTTTCGGAGGGGGACCAAGGGAGAAAGACATCTTAATTTGCGAATGATACTTCAATTGATGTAAGGAAAAACACTGTATTTTCAGAATACAATGCCGAAAATACAGTGTTGTATTTCCGGCCAGCGGCCTAGCAAAACTTTTATGGTCTCAGCGGTTTTTTTTCTGAGAGAATAACTGTCCTTGTTCATTAACAACTAGGCAGATAGCCCATAAACACACAAACGTGGGACATTGTCTATCAACAAAATGGTCTTTCAAAGTTTCGGGGGGGGACCTGTCCCCCAAATCCCTCCCCCTGCCTACGGCCTTGCTTATTGCTCTTCTAATATAATAAAAATTAAGAAATTATTGTGTTCACACTGTGCAAGAGGAAGGGTTTATCAGCTAAATTACCCCTCAAACCTTCCTATGGTTCCTATAAGGAAACCCCTAATAAATCTAAACTAAAGAAAAGTTTTCATATATTTTAGATATATAAAGATCATAGATAATATTTATAAACTAATTTAATTAAATCCATAAGAATTTATGTTAAAGGGTTAAGAGGTATGTTCCAACCTATTTTTATCTTTGTACATCAAAAGTTCACCGTTGCTTACAAATTTAAAGAAGCACAAACATTTTATATTAATGTATATAATTTTTATCATTAAATATTAAATTGCTCTTCATTTCGAAATTACTTTCAACACATTTTAAATATAATAACAACGGCCATTCTCCATGTGAAAGTAAGGCTTTAGATCAGCTTAAAAATACAACTAACTAAAACGACATTCGCATTCTAGCAGAGAAGTAAAAAAACATAAGCAGTAAAGCACAATGAAGAATTGGATTCTTCAATTTAATCATGACCAAACATGGCAGCACACTCTAACCAGCACTTATCCCTCCACCCAATCCGTAAAGTTGGCGAGATTGGGAAATTTGTATGTATAAAAGGATTCCGTTTCAGAATCACAAGACAGTCCTATCAGATTCTGTCATCGCTATCACGTTGCTCCAATATACTTATTTTTCATTGCATCCATGTTTTATTTTCATTTTTTTGCCCCTCTTCTCTTCTCTCCCCCCTTTTTATGCATCTGCTAATGCTCTCAGCTTTACACGAATCTCGTCGAAGGTACGTCAAAATGTATGCGGGAGCGACAGAAAAGAAATCGCGGGCTGCTGAAATTTTTACGACTTCGAAAATGCATTTGTAAGAATAAATATTGCAGCGGCGGAGGGGTTTTCTGGATCTCTCTAGAATGCCCCGACAGTTGCTGTAATATAAATGGATTTTTATCCCGGGGAATGAAACAGAAATTTTCAGAATGGAGGTGAATATTTAATGGGAACATATCAGAAATGTTTTTCCTAAATGGACTTGATCAGTGTGAAATGGAAGGAAATGACATCGAAGAGATAGCCCGGAATGAGTTTAAGAGTGCAATTTGTATCAAGAGGCTGCAGTACTTTGGAGTTTGGTAGCCACGTGAGTTTGGAAGGTGTTCTCTAAATCCAGAGCGAACAATTTGGAGACGGTAGATGCAGTTATGGTTACGCACTTAGTGGAGAGGTACGGTGGTGATAGAATTTAGATTTTCTAAAACAGTGTAGTAGTTTGTTTATTTGTTTTGTTTTTTTAAACAGATAAAAATAACATCGACGTTAGCATTTGTGGCATAGATTTGATTAGCCTGAAATGGAAGAAAATTATATCGAAAAGATAGCTCAGAATGCACTTAAAAATGCAGTTTCTATCTGCACCCTTAAATGCATTCAAGGCACAGAACTGCAATGTTTTCGAGTGTTTTGGACATGTAAGTGTGAAAGGAGTTCTTCTAAATCCAGAGCGAACATTTGGAGACGGATCATATTTATGTACTTAGTACGGAAAAGGATATCAAAACTTAGATTCTGCAAAACAATATGGTAAATATATCAAACCCAGAGCTTGACAGGAAAAATTAAAAGCCATCTCAGGCGTTCCAAGTTTTATTTGAATACCTAGAAGCCACATTAGCCATTTTGTTTTCAACACGAGACTCAATTGGCAGTAAAACCCCAGCCAAATTTAACCTGTTCTCTCCTGAACTTAGCGAGTTAACTTTTTACTTAGTGTCCCTAGTATTCTTATATTTCACAAAGAGCTCTCTCTCTCTCTTTTTATTAATAAATGCTTTAATTTCTAACTTAAAAATTTAATATCATCCACTTTACAGACTCATATTCGTTTAAAGATTTCATCACTGGAAACTAGATGGCAATGACACTGAAAAGATAGCTAAAAAATGAGTTTAAGGAGTGCAATATGCATTAAGAGCTTTCACTGTCCTAATGTTTAGTAGCCAAATAAGTTTGAATCCACATAGAACAATTTGGAGGGAAAAAATCTATGGTCATGTACATAGTAGTAAGGAGGAGATTGTTGCAGTTTTATGTTTTTCAAAATAATTAATTTAGTAAGTTTTTAAAAATTGTATGCTATTTGTTTTCGAATACAATAACACATATTTATTTGTAATCGGTTAAAAAAAATAAATAAATAAGAATTTATAAAACTTTTATTAAGACATCAGGCACCATTTTTTGCACTAAACTTTCAACAGAGCTGACGGACAAAAATAAATCAATTTAGAAACAACCTTTGTCAAATCTGTATTAATATTATTTAACTATAATATTAAAGTTTTTCAAAGTTACTTTTAAAAGTCAATGATTTTCTCATCTATACAATATAACTTGAAATATAATAATAGTCATGCAGTTTGGGATTTATTTCTTTAAATTAAATACAATTACCCTTTAGAAATAGTGATATTCATAAACGATGTCAATTCTTAAAATTATGCTACAACTGGGTAAAAATATAACGCATTATATAAAAATCATTTTGAGAAAATATTTCGAGAATATTTTTACTTATAAAAACGCTTTCTTTTTTGGCTTCTGTGCATTTAGAGCTAAAGTTACATACACCACTGTAGCTGACTCAGTGAACATAATATGATACCACACCCTAAACTTATATCCGCTATATTAATATTCCTCTCCCCCTTTACATTAGGCAATTTCCATTCGGACTATTAATTAATAAATCAAAATGAATGAAGAGGGGTTATATGAACTATGTTTTACCCTTACAGTCTGTCATCGCAAAATCATGCAGGAAAACGTGTCCGAATTTTTGCCATGATTCATTAATTTCTCGATATGAAAGCAATGGGATTTGCTGAAGATCACTATTCACCTCCTCCCTCCTTCTCTCTCGATCCCACTGTGTAAAAGGAGTGGTCTTCTCTCATTTGTCACCACTCCCCCAAATAGAACACCCCTTTACCTCCCCTGTTGCACACACAATAGATGTTGTGCCTTTGGAAAATGCTTTTGTCCCATTCCATCCATGATGAAATTTGGTCCACCCCTGAGATTCAGAGAGGGGTGGAAATGATCATTTAGAACGTTAGTGACTAAATAGGACAAGAGGGACCCCTGCGGTGACACGTGACGTTTCGCGGCAGAGAGGGAAAGGAGATCAACAACGGGGGTGCAACAAAAATTCCGAGGTGAACTGGAAGCCAGCTATCCGCACAGGACGTGGGAACATTCCTGGTATAGAGATGAAAAAGTAAAAGAGAGAAATGAAAATTCAAGTCGAATAGAACGGGTTTACTTTAATATTTATTAATGCATAGCACACACTGTAATTCGTATAAATATGTATAGTGTATTTACAGTAGTATGTAGATGTCTAAAATACAAAAAAACATTCGTAAGTACAGTTGTTTGTTTACTGCTTGTATTCTTTCTGATGTTATCATTATCCATTAATTTATTCTAAAATAATTCAAGCTCTACTACCGGGTCGACAGGAAGTTAAATTTCCACTTCATAGGGATATGATCATTTAAGAGCAAAAGATGTGTGTGACACCACAGGTATAGAGTAGTAAATATTTTGGTAGCGGTTGAGTGAAATATTCTGAGTGACTTAAAAGAAATTACCATTATCATTGAAATAAACTTACGAAAAAGTTTATTTCTGTTTACACTACTTACATAATCACACAGCTAACCACATCTTCGCTCCACGATAGCTTGCAATAGTTTTTCATAAAGAACCCTTATTCACTACGAAGTCAGTTCCACCCCCGATCACCCGTCTGACATTTCTAGGCAGAAACAAAGCTATGGAAAGAGAAGGATGAAAAGACCTTGTGAGACGACCCTCTCCCTCCACACGAACAACTTTTGCTGCAAACTGCGCCATTCAAAAGTTATAAAAATCAAAATCTGAGTTCCGCAAGTGTAGAACAGGACCTGGATCTCTAAGAGAGCAATCGCTTAACATCCTCTTCACTTTTCGATTGATTTCAACGTAAACATAATTTTAAACTTCATACAGCAAGGAAAAATACACATTAAAGTAAAAAAAAAATTCCAGTAGCATGTGTTGGTATCCAGTAGAATGTGATTGTACACCCAGGTCACTTTTTAAAATTTGTGTGATTATAATAATTTTTTAAAGTTAGTTTAAATGACACATGTTATATGTATGCATATTTTCCCATGTATTTCTCCTTTCTAAAGTACTTATCTGACAAAAAATATTTTTTGGAGCGAACAAGCATAAAAAATTTTACTATCATAATTTTATTCCAGTCGGCATTGTCACAAGTACCAATGTTTCAATCTTCTCCTTGAAAGTATCAGATCCAGTTGAAAGATCCAGGTCAATTAATGAGTCTAATATTTGTCAATATACAAAACTAGGTCCAGATTATTTCTTTCAAAAAATATAAATTGGCACTTTTTAATAAAAATAACTTCTATAAATTGGGTTAACAACTAGACTAATGATCTGAATACTTTTTTAAAAGTTACATTCAAAAGCGACATCGTAAACTTTAAATATTACCTTGCTTCTACCTCAAACTACAAACCAAATAACTATACTTACATATGTCTTTCAAAGGTTCCAATAATAACGTTGAGTACACTATTAAAAATTCCGAAAGCCATAAATTCTGTAATAAAAGTATTACTCCTCTTTTGGGAAAACCTCTATACGCAAGTAATTAACAGAGAATAATATAACAAGAAATTTACATATACTCTGGATAATACAATGTAATACAATATACACTGTATAGTATATAACATACATAGCACATTTAAGCATGCCTTTTCCTGCTAAAAATACCCTTCGTTTAACTCGGGTTATTCTGCATACATAAAACGTACTTAAATAAAAATTCCCAACTTGATTAACTTCTGAACTTCAGTTTTCATCTACAACTATATTCTTGAATACATGAATAATGCATCAATAAGCTAGTTAACTTAAATAATACGATAGGTCGACACTGATAGATCTACTACATTAGTTCCTGGATAATTGAGTCTATTAACTACTTTTAAGATACATGCATTCAAATTGTCATATTCATTCCACATTTCTATTTTGCCTAATTACCAACATTAGCTTTTATTGTCGCACTTGCCATCTTCTTTTATCTACAGCGACAAAAAAAAAAAAAAAAAAAAAAAAAAAAAAAAAAAAAAAAAAAAAAAAAAAAAAATATGAAGATAATAATTTATATAAGCGAACTTTTGAATGTATGTATGCATATTTGTTCTCTGTACAATAAATCTACAAAGATTGATACAGACTCACCAAATTTGTACAAGTCTTTGATTTATCTTTCACATTCTGTGACTGGAAGAAGTCTAATGTACCTGCCAGGTTCGAACCTGATGTTCCAGGATTGTAGCCTAGTACGATCAACTATGTAGTGTTGGTCGTACAAGGGCTGTAGTCTCTAGGGGATGTTGGTTCAACTAAACAAATTATTGTGTTAAATCATTTAACAAATTATTTAACGCACAGCTAAGCACATATATGTCATTAAATATAATTGGTTTCACGTGATCAGACTGTTGAAAATATAAATAATTGAAAAAAATAGAGATAATCGACGAAAAGTGAAGTTATCAAAAACCATTCCTTCTGCATGAGGAAAAAGACGTTAAATGATATATACTACGTCATGAGTTTCCTTTTGCCATCAATGTTTATAAGAAACGAGTAGTACACCCCAAGTCTGTGACATCCCAGGAAGTGACCCTTCCTGTTCGAAAAGTTGACACATATACTAGCCCATCTATTGCCCACGCACATACACGCATCTTCGCGAAATACCTTACGTAGTTTAAAATATAACAAATATCCAAAACATCGTTACATAATAAACACAAACTCAGTACAACTGATATCATCCCTGAAAAACTCGGTCTTCAAAAGGGTGAGAAAAATCGTAAGTGAATGAATCATTTCAAGCAAAAATCTTTGAAGAACTAGGAACAAATACAAGACAAATGAGCTGGTGATTACATCTTTTCAGTGCTGGCGTGATTCCGTATCTTTCCATGGGAAAAAAATAAAAGAAGAGAGATCTCGGGAACCAACCAGGACATTAGATGACAAAACGTCACCAAGAAGAAGTGCCAGCGCGGACAAAAGCAATACATCATAAATCAAACGATGACATCTTTCTCGGAAGAACAACTGGAGAGTAAGAAAAAAAAACGGGCAGAAAAACAATATAAAGAGATACTGGGGGAAAATGTGGTAAACGGTCCACAGCAAATAAAGTCACTCAGAAAAGTGGAAATATTTTTTTAAAAAAGAACTAACAAAACGTCTATTCAAATGATTTATTTCTTCCGGACATGGGCAACGAAAAGCATTTCGTACATCAAAGCAGTCCAATAAAATTTGATGACTGCCACTTCCAAAGCCTAGCTCTTAGCAGTTAATGAACAAATGCTGTTTCGCAACACTTCATTAGAGCAGTTTTAGGAATCAATATAAGTGACAGTAAGTTTTCCCAGACATTTTTCCCGCACCTTTACACGACGAGAAAAGTCGATAACTGTCAAGTTAAATATGACATGTACTTTTAAAACAATTTGAGATAATTCTCAGCAAAAATACAAACCATTTTTTTTTACTTGCATCATAAAGTACTTTACAATTATGAAAAACTAAAATTTTTACTGATCCCGTCATATGACGGGCTATGTGCTAGTAAACACATGAACTCAGTACAACTAATATCATCCCTGAAAAACTCGGTCGTCAAGAGGGTGAGAAAAATCGTAAGTGAATGAATCATTTCAAGCAAAAATCTTTGAAGACCAAGGAACAAATACAAGACAAATGAGCTGGTGATTACATCTTTTCAGTGCATGGCGTGATTCCGTATCTTTCCATGGGAAAAAAAATAAAAGAAGAGAGATCTCGGGAACCAACCAGGACATTAGATGACAAAACGTCACCAAGAAGAAGTGCCAGCGCGGACAAAAGCAATACATCATAAATCAAACGATGACATCTTTCTCGGAAGAACAACTGGAGAGTAAGAAAAAAAACGGGCAGAAAAACAATATAAAGAGATACTGGGGGGGGGACAAAATGTGGTAAACGGTCCACAGCAAATAAAGTCACTCAGAAAAGTGGAAATATTTTTTTAAAAAAGAACTAACAAAACGTCTATTTAAATGACTTATTTCTTCCGGACATGGGCAACGAAAAGCATTTCGTACACCAAAGCAGTCCAATAAAATTTGATGACTGCCACTTCTAAAGCCTAGCTCTTAGCAGTTAATGAACAAATGCTGTTTCGCAACACTTCATTAGAGCAGTTTTAGGAATCAATATAAGTGACAGTAAGTTTTCCCAGACATTTTTCCCGCACCTTTACACGACGAGAAAAGTCGATAACTGTCAAGTTAAATATGACATGTACTTTTAAAACAATTTGGAGCGTTTGGCAAAGAAAACGGGAAAATAGCGAGTGATACATAGGTTACGGATTAGATGTAAAAAAAAAATATGTAATAGATTCAGAAAGGAATAAACGGTTTAAAAAGAGCTTCTTCTGAAAACTAAAAATTACTACGAATAACGATAACAAAGAGCGATTTAATGCAGAGGGATAAATAAATTTCATTTAATCTTTAAATAATCTGTATTTAGTATATATATATATATATATATATATATATATATATATATATATATATATATATATATATATATATACACATGTCTGTGTATCCTCTTCACTACCAGGCGAGGTCCACATATGTGGACCTCGACTCTTTCGTCTGAAAAATAATCCTGTTGAAAAAAATGGTAGTTAATAACTTAGGTACACATGCGAGGATGTCTAAGCTTCTGACTGATACCAATAAATTGCAGCAGTACCAATAAATTGCAGCAAGTTCTTCTGGAATATCTGTTATTCTTAAGCAATTCGTAAGAAATTGCGTCGAAACAGCGTGCTCGTAAAAATAATTAAATTTCATTTGTTTTTAATGGTTTTTAAGTACTATAATTAATGTGTTCTAATTAGAAATTGTTTAAAATTTGTGCTAAAATAGTTTTTTAGATTTAAACGTGCATTTTGTGCATTTGAGAGGGATACTTATATAGGTCCACGTAGGAAAAAAAAATTATATTTATGCAATTTGTATACAGCTGGTAGTGAAGAGGATATGTATATATATATATATATATATGTATATATGTGTGTGTATATATATATATGTGTGTATATATATATATATATATGTATGTATATATATATATATGTATGTATATATATATATATGTATATATATATATATATATATATATATGTGTGTGTGTGTGTGTGTTTTCTTCCTAAAAAGGTACACAATACCTCAAAATCATTTATAATTTAAAATTCAACATATCTTTTCTTGTTCACCAAATAAAATGTTCTGGTCCATTTAAAATGATTTTTTCTTCAAGTTCTTTAACAAATAATAATTTAGCTTTAAAAAATATTTAATTTCGTCATTTCAAGTAGTATATTATTTTATAATAACAGAAATAGACACTTAATGAAAAAAAAAATGAAATTCAGTCGCCTGCAAGATAACATTTAAAATATGCATATTAAAAATTAATTCTTTATACATTGAATATTAATAAGAGTTCTATTATGTAAGGCAAAACTTAAGTGGGATCTAATAAATTAAAAAAGAAATAAAATATCTTAAGAAATTTAAATTTAAAAAAAAAATAGCATTTATAATGCAGTAAAATAGCAAATACTACTCGTATTATTTTAATTGAAACTGAAAATTTTAAAAATGATAATTTCCTTTTGATATAAGAAATTAGTTTTAATTTGCAAATTTCAAACGTTATTTCGCGTATAAGTCGATTTAATTTTTTCTTCTGTTGGTATGTATGTATGTATGTATGTATGTATGTATGTATATGTATATGTATGTATATATATATATATATATATATATATATATACACACACACACGTTTTTTTTTAAAATCGTATTGCTTCATGAACAAATCTAAATATTTTTTATAAAGTTAGGCTCTTATTAATGAATTAGAAAAAGTTCTATTCAAAACAGGAAGAAATTTGTATTTTATATTAAATCAAAATTAATATGCTATAATTAATATTTTTCTGTTATAAAAGTATTGTCTCCTTAAAGAACTGAAAGTTTATTAAAATATTAGGTAACATTAAAAAATAATAAATGAAAAATTTTATCTGCTTAAAATTGCTAACAAACTGCTTTAGAATTGTTTAAACATATCTTAATTTAGAGCACATATGCATTTAATTTTGGAAGTCATACATAAGTGGTAAACGATATGGTTTTGAGGTGCCCATAGGTGTTGCAAAAACTCCAAACGAACATAGCTTTGGTAATAAAAACAATTATTTAACATACAGATTACAATTTTAAAGCAGTTTTCTGAAGAGACAAGGGATTCAAACGGGTGGAAATTTGCACTAGGTGTGAGACAACATCTAGCGAGTCTAAAAATATCAGATCGGAGGTCGAAACACAAATTGTAGTTGATGAAAACTCCCAATTCAGAAGGAGCCATCAGTTAGGTGATCTAATCAGTAAAACAATGCTCAACCCTTACTCTGTGGCGTTTCTTCTCTCTTTACAACGTCTATGATCAGTTCCACTTTTCATACGCTACCTGACGTCAGTCTGTCGTCTTTCCCTGTTTGGTCAGTCCGTTGGGAAGATGACGGCCTTGTTAATTTGGAATTTGCCACTAACCTGCACCAAAAGTCTGACCCCCACCCCTGTTTAACGCTTTTATACATGCAAGTATTCCTGTTAAGGGCGGGAGAGGAACAAATTTCTTTTGTCCAGTAGTGTCTTCTTTCCAGACTGGGAGGTGACTCTCTTATCCTACCAGTACAAATGTCTATTGTATGGTCGTGACGTCACAGTAGTTTCGGACTCAAGGAAGTCCAAAATAAAAAGATGACTCAAAATCTCGTGGTCAAATCTTTGGACGAAAACAATACTTGTCCTATACCAGAAATAGCCAACGTGCGGCTCGCGAGTCACATGCGGCTCTATGAAGGAT